>JAQSUU010000433.1:1200000-1643827 GCA_038087645.1 Saccharum hybrid cultivar R570
TCTTAGACGCTCGGTAGCTAGTCAGCGACACATCCCAAGGCCGTGAGGGGAACCGCAAGACAATTGTCACGGGCGAATTGCGCAATGTCGGAGGGCGGAGCCTTTTCCATGGCTCTCCACCCGGATGTCACTGTCTGTGGGGATTTCCTAGGCCCATGTCACCAATTCAGTTCACCATGTCCCTCTCCTTCGTTCACCAAAACAGCCTCACCACCTCCGTGCCACGGCCTGGCCCGTCCCAGAGTCCCTGGCATGGTATATGGTATGGTAGGATCAAGATAATAAATAGCGTATAGCGGGTTGGTAGCGGATTGACGTAGCGGTAGCGGATAGCGGGCGATATTGCGAACGATAAGTTCCAATAGTGACACCCGATAATCCCATATAATTTTAAGTACATATATCATGAATAATGAGTATAAATAATTTTAAGTGCATATATCATGAATAATTTTAAGTTCCACAACCGATGCATGAGTATTTGAATTTGAGGTGTGAGTTATAGTGGGCTGGACTAATGAGGGTTATTTGCTTCTATGCTATTGCGGCCTGCTACGCGCAATTGCGCTGTAATATCAGTTCGCTATTCAAAATTACGGCCGCAAAGTTTCAGGATGCAAAGTTCAGAGCGCTACCTCGTAGCGCTAGTGGCAATGGACCGCTATTGCTATTACGGATGCAATTACAGCCGCTACCACCGCTATTTATTACTTTGGTAGGATGCATGCAGATGGATCGGTTGCGTGCTGCGCGCATCCGTGCAGCCGGTCTGCCATATGCACTCGCTTTTGTCACATGCCATAAATAAAGGTAGTAGAGGCAGGGACTGTTCCTGCCATCACATTCCTCTCCATCCTCTCCCGCGCCCGGACAGCGCAAAAGGCCACCTTTCCTTTTTCTTCCTCCGACGAGGCCGGCCGGAGCTTGGGACTGATTGATTCCGGATCATTACACATTAGGTGTGCGATCTCCATCAGTCTCCTTGTATTGTCTCCACACATTCCCCGCCGCTGCCTCTATATCTGACAAACGACTTTGTTCTGCAGCGGGAGGGGCACCGAGTACCGACACGGTGGTCTACCAGACTGCCACTGCCAGGCGCCAGCCAGCCTGCAGAGCAGAGATGGCGTCGGCGGCACTGACGCTGAGGCTGCTGTTGCTGCTCGCGGTGGCGGCCGCGGCGCCCGCCCGTGGCGCCGGGGCCGGGCGCGTCGACCTATGGCCAATGCCGGCGTCGGTGACCAGCGGGGCGCAGACGCTCCTCGTCAGCAAGGACCTCAAGCTGTCCACGGCCGGGAGCAGCTACGCCGACGGGAAGGGCATCCTGAAGGAGGCGTTCCAGCGGATGGTGGCCGTCGTGGAGCTGGACCATGCCATCAACGCGACCTACTCCCAGGGCGCGCCCGTGCTCGCCGGCGTCCACGTCGCCGTCCGTTCGCCCAACGACGAGGTGCGTGGGCACAAACTGACTGAATTCTGATGGAGCGACGGCCAGCCAAGCGCCCCGGAGAGCCCTGCTGCTCTCCTGCATTCTCTCATCTCTGCGTCTTGCTGATAGATAGATTGGTCTTCTTCTCTTTTGCAGCTCAACTTCGGGGTGGATGAATCGTACAAGCTGGCTGTGCCTGCCACCGGGAATCCGCTCTATGCCCAGATCGAGGTTAGTGAACGAGCTGCGTCCAAATCTCAGGCCACGTTTAGTTTCCAAATTTTTTTTGGAAAACAAATTTCGTTTGTATTCAACAAACTTTGTTCAATCATGGATTAACTAAGCTTAAAAGATTTGTTTTGACATTTACAGACAAACTGTGTAATTAATTATTCTTTTACCTACATTTAATGTTCCATACATGTGCCGGCATATGCGATGTGACAGGAAATCTTGAAAACTTTTTACATTTTGGAGTGAACTGAACGAGGCCTCAAGGCCCGAATATACATACAGTAGAAAGCTGACACAGGGATTTCGATCCCTTTGTGAATGAATCAACGGAAAAGAACGAATTATTTTTCATGGGGGACAGAAAGACAAAATGTATGTCTCGCGCACCAAGTTTGAGCTGGACGTATCCGGATGATGGCAAAGAAATCGCATTGGCCCCGCCCCTTACAAATATATGCAAAATGCTGACTCTACAAATCGAAACTTTCATCAGATACCTTGCTCTTAGCATACACTCTGCACATGCAGGGCAGCTACCTTACCCTGTACACCACCTCCACCACACATTGTCTCGAGCAACCCAGAACGCTGGTTAACATAGGAACTTACCAGATACATCCCCCTGATATTGGAGTTAGGCATAAACTTCTGTGAAGAAAACTATGTTATGTCCATGCAACTGCATCATGTCCTTGAATTACAAACAAAATTATTTGCACTAAGCTGATTGCTGTGGCTCATCTGGGGACGATTATTTGTGCAATGACCCAAATCATTCTTATCACTTCCTGCAATAACTTATTCACCGTAAAAATTGTGACACATAATTGATTCTGTCTGTATTGAAATATTTTGCAGGCTCAAACAGTTTATGGAGCGCTTCATGCCTTGGAGGTAAATGGAAGTGAAATCTATCGATAATCTAAAATCCGCCCTATTATATTTTCAAGATACCTAACGTATATTTTCTGTTAATGCAGACATTTAGTCAACTGTGCAACTTTGACTTCAATGCAAACCTGATTGAACTTCATTCAGCTCCATGGACTATCCTGGATGCTCCCAGATTCCATTACCGAGGGCTCCTTATCGGTAAGCTAGTCTATATTTTGCTCTATTTGAAATGGCAGGACAAACCCCCTCGCCTAGCATAGGCAGCGGTTTAGGATTTGATCCAAATATGGAAGTGGAACAAATTAGACATTGAAAGAAACGAATTATGGTCATGGAACTCATGGTTGCAAGATAATACTAAATTCTCTGTTTTAACGTACCAAATTTACAGACACTTCAAGGCACTATCTTCCTGTCCCAGTAATAAAAAGTGTAATCGATTCAATGACCTTCAGTAAGCTGGTACGTTTCACATTTCCACATGCAAAGCAAGTTCATTAATTCTTGGTGCTACTCTTTCCTTCCCTGCAAAGTTCTGAACATAATATCCTTAAACTAGTTCCTGCTCAGTCATGTGATGTGTGTAATCTATCATCACACAGAATGTTCTTCATTGGCATATCGTGGATGAGCAATCATTTCCGCTTCAGATACCTTCGTACCCAAAATTATGGAATGGTGCATACTCTTATTCAGAGAGATATACATTTGATGATGCAATCGACATTGTACAGTGAGTTCTGTTTTTGTCATTGTACTGGAACTATATCTCAGCAGTCATTTGGCACCTAGACCTAAACTTTTGATTGGTAAACAAAAATATGCCAGCAAAACTGTGAAAAAGCAACATGACTTATAGTCTGAAAAGGAAACTCAAAATAATTCCAAATATTCATCCTTTGCTTAGACACAACTGTAGAGATTACTTATCTATGCTGCTGGATTTCCCCAAGTTAAGATGACATATCAGGGATTCACAGGTATGCTGAAAAACGAGGCGTGAATGTCTTGGCTGAGATTGATGTACCTGGCCATGCTCTTTCATGGTAATACATTTCATTTTGTGCAACATTACTCTTCTCTAGAAAATGGATTTTTTTTTTCGAAATTTATTGATACAAAAAATTATTTTGTTGTGTTTATCATCTGGCACACTCTCGTTATACTTTTAGTATGTAGAAAGTACATTTTATCTTACAGATGAAATGATACAAATATATTTAAAATTGAACATACCTAAAAAATTGTTGAAATTTGGTGCACTTCTCTTGTTTCAGGGGTGTCGGATATCCATCATTGTGGCCATCGACTACATGCAAAGAACCGCTTGATGTCAGCAATGACTTTACATTTCAAGTGATTAATGGAATTCTTTCAGGTTGTGCTCTGTCAAAATGAATTATTATAGATTTAGGTCCCCATTCAACACTTGAAAGATCAACTAATATACACCATGGTTTTGCCATAAACTAGAATGAAATGGCACTCTATACTAAAGTTCAGCAACAAAAAAGATGCTTTAATGGCCAGAATTATGAGTCAGTCATTGTAGGAAAGAACATATATGGCCTCGTATAATACTGAATCAATGGCATTACCTTTGGTTGCCTTTTCAGATTTCAGCAAGGTTTTTAAGTTCAAGTTTGTCCATTTGGGGGGAGATGAAGTAAACACAAGTAAGCTTGGAGAAATCTGTACTGTACAACTGATCTATGTATGCTAGAATCTATTCATTCTTTATTATGATGTCAGGTTGCTGGAGTACCACACCACACATTAAGTCATGGTAAGAAATTATCTTATAATATAGCAAAGAAATAACAGGAAATTTTGCTAATGTGATATGACAATTGATAGCCTTTCTGTTTGTTGTAATTGGTAAAAACAACAAACTGCCCCGGTTCGGTCATAATCTGATCAGAACTCTTGTTCCTGTTTTGCAGGTTGCTGCAACATGGCATGAATGAATCTGATGCCTACAGATATTTTGTATTGAGAGCTCAAAAGATAGCAATATCACACGGTTATGACATCATTAACTGGTAGGGTGACTGGTGTTACAAGTTTTTTGCGGATTAAAATGCCCGACTAATTCTAACAAACTGTTTCTCATCCTTGTAGGGAAGAGACATTTAACAACTTTGGAGACAAGCTGGATCGTAAAACTGTGGTGCATAACTGGTATTTCCTCACAGCCTATTGCTCAGGCACTTGAGAAATATTTAGTAGCATCCTTGTTGGAAAATAACATCTGGCATAAGACCATGTACCCCTGGCTCATTTGTACCAACAAATTTATTAGTGCAAACCAGACATAATTCTTAATTAAAAAAGCCGCACTGATTTATATCCACAAATTTAAATAGACGGCTATGGAAGTTTCACCCCTAACCCTAAGTAATAGGAGCACATCACATGAACAGATTCATTATAGTCACGTGCTGAAGTAACTGTGTTAGTTCTTCCTTATAACTTGGTAGGCTTGGAAGTGGAGTTGCAGAGAAAGTGGTTGCTGCTGGTTTGAGATGCATCGTAAGCAACCAGGATAAGTGGTACCTAGATCACTTGGATGCTACATGGGAAGGATTTTACACGAATGAACCACTGACAAATATCTACAACCCGGAGCAGCAGAAATTAGTACTTGGTGGTGAGGTATGCATGTGGGGTGAACACATTGATGCATCAGACATTCAGCAAACCATTTGGCCACGTGCTGCAGCAGCTGCAGGTATGATCAGCTCAATATGTTTTGACCAAATTTTGCCTGCATTAATACTTTAGCAGATCCATTCTTGTAAAATAGCAAAATTAAGTAGACTAGCAGTCAAGACGTACTGTGATACAGACATTCTATTCTTGGGTTATATAGTAGCACATAGATCATCTTGGGTTCACAAGGGACACAATATCTGCGCCAAGGCAGTTGATGTTCTCTTCGCATACCCAGAACATAAGTGCTTGATATAAGCAATGGAAAATTTGAGCAGTAATTGCTACCAACCTGTCAGTATGGGGATCTTTCATAACCAAGTGCTCTGATGTGCTTCGTTGTATTGAGAGAATTGGGACTTGGGAGACACGCATCACACTGTAGCTAACAAACTGAAACATTTATTCTTCTACAAAAAGACTAGAGGATGCCTGCATAGTATGAATGTACATGCCTGCATAGTATGAAAGGCATAATAAGTTAAGTCTATCAGGTTTCTAAACACTCATAATTACATTTTATTAACAATGTATAGTTTTGTTTTGAGTTATCTCGCCAAAAAAAAGTGAAGTTAAATAACCTGTATGTCTGTATCAAGTTGCCTTGACTCACCACATCACTTACTGATTTGAAGAGCGGTTATGGACACCAATTGAGAAGCTTGCGAAGGACACAAGATCGGTCACTGCAAGATTGGCACGCTTCAGGTGCTTGCTGAATCAAAGAGGGGTTGCTGCTGCACCACTAGCTGGCTATGGCCGCTCAGCACCATCAGAACCAGGTTCCTGCCTAAGGCAGTAGATTATTTATAACAGGTGCATACATTATTCATAGAGGAGAATAGACACAATTCAGGCATCCAATTTACTTCTCTGAGCAATCAAAAATAGCTCGGATCAATGTAAGGCAAACCCGCAGAATGTTCCTATTTTCTGTATCTGATGTGGTATATTCATTTGGAGATATCTGGTCCTGTTTTACTTTCAGTGTACGGTCATGAATATCAAGACTTGGTTTCATTACCACCAATGAAACAAAAAATCTTAGCATCTGTTCTAAAAAAAAAGATGCTCCAACAAGTTGATAAGTGCCACAATGATCGAAGAAGCACACTAATACATTCAGAAACTCCCCGATATCAGATAACTACTTGGGTTGGGTAACTGCTTGCAGCAGTGCAGTTCCCAGACAAGAGGAACTCCTCTATTTAGACTGTCCGCACTCATGGACCTCTATATTCATTCTCTAAAAGGAATATTCTATCTTAGTCATCACAAAATATACAGTTTTCCCGCACTCATCTATCCTCTATATCCTACACTCTATATCATGGGTCCCACGTGTCATTCACTATTCCCCTCTCTCCTTTTCTTCTCCCTCTCCCCACCGCTTTCTCTCTCCTCTATCTTTTCCCCACCCACCGTGGGGGGCGCGGCAGCAGCCCAAGCGCGCAGCGGTGGCGCTCGGCCATGGAGATCGCGCGGGGACGCCTCCTCTCCGCCCGGCCCTCTTCCTTAGGCGCGCGGCAGGCGGCGCCTCCTCTCCGGTGGCCGCCCAGCCACTCCCCTCCGGCGGAGTTAGAGAGCGCGCGGCGGACGGGCGAGCGCGCGGCGGCCTCGACGTCCTCGGTAGGCGGGCGGCGGCGCTCCACGGCGGCCGCGCAGCGGCTCTTCGACGGCCGGGCTCGGCTCCTCGGTGGGCAGCCCACGTCGCGCAAGGGACTCGGCTCCTCGGCGGGCGGGCTCGGCTCCGCGTCGCCCCCTCCTCCGGCGGCCTCGCGAGTGGCGGGCTCCTGCGCGCTGCTCCGTCCGGCGGCCCCTGCTCCAGCCATGGAGGGGCGAGGTCGCCCCTGCTCCCTCCGGCGGCGGGTGGAGCTCGGCCAGCGAGCTCGCGGCGGGTGGAGCTCGCGGCGGCCGGATCTCGGCGGCGCACCGCCTTCTCCCTCTCCCACCTCTGCCGCACGCGCTGCCCCCTCCCTTCCCCGCCGCCATGCATCTCCTCCTTCTCCCGGTGCCACGCGGCGAGCGGCGCGAGGACGCGCGGGCCCCGCGCGCGCGGTAGCGGCCGTCCGCGAAGTCGCCAGGAATGGCCGACGAGGAGCACTTCGTGTCTTCTTTCCCGTACCCGCTGCAGGTCTTTTCTCCGCCATCGCGTCCGCCATATCCGAGGTGGCTAGATACCGGTTCGTATCCAGGCCCCAGTGCGGATAGTCTTATGACGCCAAATACAATTGGCAACTGTCATCCTTAATTCAACGACGCAATATGCTAGTGGCGCTCAAAATTTGTGACTGAATTTATCAACTTTCATGAAGTGAAATCAAACCGTGTCTATCTGGATCAGATATGGAGCGATGAATCGCCCTCCCTCGACCACCTTCAACCCTAGTCTGCTCTCCGAACAATTTAAAGACAAGAGAGCGTTTGGAGCCGACGCGGTCCCAGGGTGGCCACGGTAGCAAACTCATTTTGGGCCGTTCGATCGTGGCTTGGACGTTCGGATATGGTTCTAGCTACTGTGCCCCTCGCCAGATATATACCTGTTCCCCCTCATCTCAGCAAAAAAATCCTCTCTCGCTCTCTCCGCCTCTCTCGATGCGGCGCCGTTGCGGGAGAGCGCGAGTTGCGCCGGCGCCAACGCCGGCGGCTCCGCCACTCCCGCCCCCGCCCCCGCCCCCGCCTCCCCTCTCCACCTCCTCTCTCTCCTTCTCTTCCTCTCTCCCTCCTGACGCGGGCAGTGCGACGGAGGCGACGGCGCTCTCACCTAAACCCTAGATCGACACAGCCTCTCTCCACTCCCTCTCCTTTTTCCCCTGGCGGCGCAGAGGCGCGGGCAGACCTGCCTCGGCTCGGTGGCGGCTAGGGCAAGGCAGCCCATCGGCGAGGGCCTTAGCGCGGCAGCGTGGAGCGAGTGCCCTCCCCCTGCTCGGCTCATCAGCGCGGGTGCCCCTCGGCGCGACGGTGTAGGGCCGGCGCGCCCCTGCGGGTGGGTCCGCGGGCCACGCGTGGCTAGGACCCGGCTGGCCGTCTGGCCACGGCGGGTGCGCAGGCAGCAGCTGCGGACGCGGCCCCGCCAGCCGGCCACCGCCACTGGTGACCTGGCCGATGGTCTCTCTCTCTCCTCTTCCCTCGCCGACGTTGGGGATGGACGTTGATCTAGGCTTTGCCTGCTCGGTCTTCCTCGCTGGAGGAGGCCCACACCGGCGGATCTGGCGGATCCGGTGCCTCCATGGCCGGATCCGCCCCTCCTCCCGTCAGATCCGTGCAGAGCACCAGGCAGGAAGCCGTCGGAGGCCAAGGACGGCGGTGGCATGGTGGAGGACTGGGGGCCAGGTGGCCAAGGGCGGCGCTGGCCAGTGCCTCCTACGCGTCTGCTCCCTGTGCTCCGCCTCCCTCCGCTCTGTTGTGGTGTTGCGCGCATCGTCGCCCGCTGCCATGCTAGACAGGCCAAATCCTAAACTCCGGCGTGCGCTCTCTCCCCTTTTCCCCTCTCCTTCCCTCAACTCCCTCTCCTCACTATGAGGATCTTGGCCCCCCCCCCCTCCCCGCTTCGTTGCGGCGAGCAAGCTCTATGTGCAGATCATCTGCAGAACTGATATCCTTCCTTGTATAGTGATGAATAATTGTTTCATTCGGGTTATCTACTGAGGTTTGGGGATTGTGCAATGATGAACTTTTTTACACTGAGATGAGACAATGGAATTTTGTGCAATGATGATTATATAGTTATTTCATTCTTCCATGAATCTTGCTATTTTCATTGGCTTTGTGATGACTGTGTCGTTATTTTAGTTGCTACATTCTGTCCATTTGTTAATGAGCATAGGTCCATTGTCAATGATGTTTGTGCTTCACACAATTTATTGGTTGTTCTATTTCTGAGCACACCCCATTGCCAATGATGTATTTGCAGTTGGGCTTGCTAGCAAATAATTTATTACTTGGTGAACTGCAATATCAGGGTCAGTTTTTTCTTTAGATTTCTTAACTAATAAAGCTATGGATTGGCTTCCTTCTTTGATTCTTATTCTATAGTTCTTGCAATGAGTATGACTTTTGTATCTGAAATAGAATTTCACTTTTAGCTAATGTGAAACCTGCCACGGGAATCTGGAGTATAACTTTGCAACCTTGTATATAACTTTGCCATATGGATATTCATCTTCTTTTTCCCTCAGCTGCTTTGTTTTCCTTCTTGTCTTTTTAGGCCTGCAGTGTGGTGTGGTGTGTCTGATTTCATCAAGTTGCTTACGTTTTTTTTGTTCTTAGCGGCTGCGCATCGAGTGTCTGATTTCATTGTTCTTTACTCTGTGTCTTTGGTTTGTGAAATTCCTGAAGGATGGGCCTGTCATGTGCGGGGTGGAGGTGAGTTGTCGCTGCCATGTTTCATTCAGGTTCTACAAAGCATTTTTTTGTTTGGGTTCCTGTGCAGTCATATCATGCCCGTGCAAATGAGCCGGCTGCCCTGCAGGTAGTGCCTCCGTGACCGGATTTGTCCATGCCCCTGTCGTTCTTCTGTTCCTCATGGTTTCCATGCAAGTTGGTTGGTTGGTTGGTTCCTATTCTATTATTTCTGTTTTCCTGTTCTCTAATGGCGCCTGTACTATTGGGTGTGGTTTCCTGCCAGTACTATTTCTGTTATTATTTCTGAATTATTGTGTACCAGTTCCCAGTGAGTGCATCAAGTACTGTTGGTATGATTGTTAGGAAATCAAAATACTTAAATATTGCTCAGGGTTTGCTCAATACCCGCCTTATAAAGTAAAAAATGCTTCTCAAAATCTCATTCCATCCATTTTTTGGTACATGGTTATGTCAGACTTATATTGATTTATACTACTATTTCTTATGGGAAAATAGTTCTAGATTGTGGCCTCGCTACTCTCTATTTCCCACAGGTTCATGGGAGATGCTCTTTTAATTCCAGTAACTGAGGTATGCACCAGTTTTGCTTTGTTTTCCGTTCCCAATGTGCAAGGTGCAAGAGCAGAATGGCAACCACAAAAACCTCCCAATTTGTCTCTGCACTACAAATAGCCACATTATATTTCTTGATCTCTATAAAACCATGTAGACTGAAATGAGATAAAGTTGACCATGTTTTTTTCACATATACATGTAGCTACTAACTATAACTATTTTTCAGCATATCACAGAAGTTGAAAGCATGAATAATAAAAGAAGACTATTAGTCTGAAATGGAATGAAGAGCTCAACCTCTGCGTCTCCTATTAAAATGGTATGCGTTTTATGTAGACTGAAATCTATGCCTGTACCCAAGGCTCCAATAACATCAAATTATGGTGAGATGCTGCTTCGGCTGTCAACCATTGCATTACAATGTTGCATTTCTGTCACAATGTAGACCTACAACTATTCCGAGGCACCGCCATTTGAAGAAAATGTTCTGCCTGCCGATCCGATCCATGACGCTCCAGCTGACTCCGTCGCATCCTTCGACACAGGTAGCAAACAAACTCTACACTTTCGCCTGTATTGGACAGGCAGTTGATTTCCATAATATGTTCACCCTATTCGATTTGCCTTGTCATGATCAACACTGACTGCATTGTTTTCTTACAGCCGAGGAAATGGGCTATGACAGGGAAGTCCTTTAGGAGGCCTACGCATGGCGGATTGAAGGTAGTTCTCAAATCAAACTTATCCTTTCATATATCAGCAATTTACTCATTATACCTCACTGCCGCATGTAACCAACCTAGACCTGGAACGCGAGCAGCACCATGGATATGCATCAGATGGCAGCTCCTCTGATGGCGTTTCTTCTGAGGAACCGTTTTACCTGATCAGGGGTACAACACCAACTATAGCAACAAGATCCTCAAAACACGTTTACATTTAACTAAATAAACACTAACAGTTGTCTACCTATTTCACAGATTACTCACCCGCCCGCAGCTTCGAATCAGATCACAGCTGGCACCTCCACTGACCCTCTGAAGATCGGCCACACCTCTAAAAATGGCGTCTCTTTCCTGCAGTGTTCCCTACTCTATGTTGTGTTAGACCATCCCAGAGGACATGGCCTGTTGGTACTCTATTCCTGGACCCTTTTTGTGTACTATTATGTATCGCCTGACCGCCTATCAACAGACCTGAGTCTGTACTATGTAGTCCCTATGTGATACTTCACTGTTTGGACAACGTGCTATGTACCCTTAAGCGTTTGTTTCCGAGAATCATCTTCGGTCATGACTCGCGCGCATGGGCGCGCGCAATTCACTAGTGAAGGATGTAGGGGAAAGCGTAGGTCCTCCGCCTCTGCCTGCTTGCGCAACCAGTTACAAGTTCGCAGATCAGGGTGCCTGCCCCCGTTAATCTTAAGGCGTTCGTCTCCCTTAATCGACTATGCAAATAGCGATAACAGTGACCATTTGTTAGAAGCGGACGGCTTGCATGGCTGTTAGTGCCTGACATATGTAATAGCTGGATTAGCTACTGCTAACAGAAAGGACGACAATCATCCTGAGGTATCGAATTAATGCAGCCACCATATCCCCGCCAAAAAAAAAACCCACCGTAAGTCACTATCACAACTAAAAAAAACTTTGCCGGCTTGGTTAATGACAAATCAACTTATTTAATCAGCAAAACTTTGATAGCTTGTATGGAGGATCTATCTCTGCTACTGACTTATGGTGTCTGCATTCATTTGGTCCCTCTTAAGATTGTCGTCCTTTCTGTTAGCACTAGTTAATCCACCTCATTATATATGTGCCGTACTAACTCAGAGTCTCCGTAACTTCAGTTCAGAGCAATTCAGAGGGAGTAGTTCAGGAAGCGCACATGCATAGCGCGTCCTTCATTTCGAGTTGATTCAGTTGTATTTTTTGTTGAATCAATCTAAAGGTATGCATTATATTCTTGTTTCTTTTTTTTTGTGGGTATTATATTCTTGTTTCTAGAGGAATGGATTTATTATTTTCATTTTGTTGTAAAAATAAACTGAATTATCAAAATATTGTAAATTGTTGCTTGTTTTTGCTTCGGAAAAGCTACCTTGTGTTTCCCTATTCTTGTCATCTGCCCATCCATAAGTGCTTGGAAGTTAAACTTTGGAATCATTCTACTTTAATACTATTGGCAATAGCTTGAATGTACTCGAGGAACTCCCTTATTTAGGGCCCATTTGAGATGGCTTCTTCTTGCTCCAGTTTTGGCTCTATGCTATAATACATAAAGGAGCCAGATTCAAAAAAAAATATGTAAAGGAGCCGAAACCAGTGAAGCCATTTCTGTTTACGGGTTCTGCTCCAATACTCCTTTTTTTAAAAATTGCACACATCTTAAAGCAACCTACCAAATTATTAAGCATTGTCATAATTAATTTTCACCTTGGTCCCGTATGGGCCTGGCCCTCCCAGCCCTTGCCCGTCTGCAGCCCATACCCAGTCCATTTCTTATCCTCCTCCAGATCTTTTTTCTTCGGAGTTTCTTTCCCAGTGCAATGCAAGGAACACACCGGCGGTGGCTCGACGTGCAGTACACGGCGATGGAGCTTCACAAACGGCCTCTTCGGGCGTGATGCATGATGACATAAGTGCAAAAGTTCAGATAATTAAAATCAGATCTGGTACTGACGGCAACAACCAGTGGCGAATGACACCACCTCACGCTAAAATGCTACGGCACTGAACAAAGGGACAGAGGAGGATGGAGGTGCCGCCATGGATGAGTCGTTGAGCAGGTGCGTTCATTGCCGGCGCTTGATCTGCTCATTGCCCGGCACACGGAAGCGAAAAGAAAGTCCGAACAGATTAGGGATCGGAGGACTTCATTGGGTTCGGCTTGGTCTTGGGCTAGGCATGGGCTGACCCATTGGGACCCAGTTGGATATTAATTAATAAAATATTTAATTAATTAGGTGTGTTGCTTTAATATGTGTGCAAATTTTTAAAAGAGGAGTACTGGAGCAGTACTCTCTTTTTACTTCACAGAGTTTTAGTTCATTTTGGTAAGAGAAAGAACTCCCCTATAGTAGTGCATAAGATTCCTAGATGTTTTCACACCCCTCCTATTTCATCGAAAAAAAGATTCCTAGAAGTTGGAACTGTTACAGGAGGAGACGCACAGAGCTTTAATTAGACTAAGTATTCTTCTACTGGACTCTGCAGTCGATAACAAATTGAGCCATGTATTTAGTTATGTGATTGACAAACGACAATCCATTATTCCCTGTTGCTTTTGTTAGGCCATGTAAGACCGTTTATTCTCTTTGGTACTACTACTATTGTCAACTCATGCTCGTGTTCTTGCAGTTGTCTTCGTATTGTGAACCAGCTGGTTGGCTCCATCAATCATCACAGATTATAGCAATACGGATTTAACAACTAGTGCTGGTGGTTCACCATGTCTTTTGTTCTCATTTCTGCCATAGCCACCAAGATTGCAAAAGGAAGAACTATGTTTGGCCCAAGATGTACCATCATGCCAACTCCACCAGTCGTGGAGGGCAGATCTCTCATACGATTTGTGCACACGCTTCTTACAAAAGGTCTACGAGCTACGATCCATGATGAACATAAAAGGATGGGAAGTGTGTTCACGGTAAGTTTCTTTGGACTGCTGAAGACAACGTTCTTGGTGGGGCCAGACATGTTAAATCATTTCTACAATGGGCTAGAGTCAGATATTAATCATGGTAATATGCTTGAGTTCATGGTGCCTATGTTTGGCAAAGAGGTAGGCTATGGTGTAGATTTTGCCACCCGATATGAGCAGATCCGCTTCTACATGATCCACTAAAACGTTTTTTTTTAACGCAGTGATCCACTAAAACGTCCTTCAAAGTTGAGGATACACGTTGATCCCATCATTCAAGAAGTAGAGGTGAGTAGCAAACGCACCTCCGACTTTTATTATGTATGCATATTTATTTCACTATGAAATAAATCCTGAGCTATATATATTGGGCAGAGGTATAAAAAAAGTATATACAGCTAGCAGATGTTAATTACTAGAACACCAAGCATATATCACTTAATTATTTGTTTCGCAAAAAAAAATTTTGAATACATCCATCGAGTGCATGCATTGTGTATGTTTTTCAGTGAGCTTACAGTGTAATCGTGCGTTTTATTATAGGATTATTTTGCAAAATGGGGACAAGAGGGCATAGTTGATTTAAAACATGAGTTCAGTCAGTTACTCATGCTGATATCAAGCCGGTGTCTACTCGGTAAGGAGGTTCGGGAGAAGATGTTTGATGAAATGCACACTCTATTTCACGAGCTGAAAAATGGCATGAGCATCTCCAGTGTTTTATTCCCATATGCCCCAACTCCAATGAACCGTAGGCGTGACAGAGCGCATGCCAAGCTCTTAGAGATATTCAGTGAGATCGTGAGGTCTCGAAGGAGCACCAACCGAGTCGTCGAGGAACAAGATGTGTTGCAGAGCTTGATAGATTCCAAGTACGGAGGAGGATATTTACCCACAACTTTATAGTATCCTACGTAGAAAGCATGCAACGGTTGTCGAGGTTCTACAGTCTACTCCCCTAAATGTTTCCTTTAGAAGGGCTTTAACGGGGAATAAACTATCACAATAGCATGATCTAGTTGGACGTCTTCTAGACTTCAACCTGGGTGACGAATCAGACAAATTTGTCTGGCAGCTCCATAAAAATAGATCATTTTCAGTTCAATCAATGTACAATGACCTTGTCAATAATGGGGTTAAGGTTACGCAGGAGATTTGGCGAATGAAACTCCCTTTGAAAATTAAGATTTTCTCGTGGTTCCTAAAAAAGGGGGTTACACTCACAAAGGATAATCTGGCCAAAAGAAATTGGAATGGTAGTAAGGTTTGCAACTTTTGCAGTAGTCTGGAAACCATAAAACATTTTTTCTTTGATTATATTGTCGCTAAGGCTCTATGACGTATGGTTCACTGTGTTTTTGGATGTTGGTCTAATTTGGGTCAATAAAAACACAATCTCTTATTATTGACAGGTGCAACAACCCTTTGTTAGGTTATTTGGCTCACAAGGAATGATTTGGTGATTAATAAATGTCAACCAAAAATATTTTTGCAGGTACTCTTTAGGGCGACATACTGGCTCCGATTTTGGGCTCCATTGCAACGACTAGATGAACACAGGGTGCTTATCCAAGATGCTTGCAGAAATTTAGAGTCAAAAGCCATATTTATTTTTGTATTAAATGGTTGGAACTTTAGTTATCGCCTTGAGAACTAGTTTACACCTGTGTGAGTTTCGTTTGGAGTGATTTTGTAATAAGCTTGGTCTCATGCTTCTCTTTTGTGAGAAGCTGAAGCCGAAACATTTGGTTCTATTATTAAAAAAAAGTACAAAGATGGACGCTCCACGACCGTGGAAGAGGTTACCGGTCTGATCATGCTCTTAGTTTTTGGTGGAATGGACAACAGCAGCCTTGCCAGTAGGGATGAAAACGGTACGGATATTTTCCGACCGTATTCGAGACCGAATCCGTTTAGAGGGGTTTTAATTCGTCCGTATCCGGGTCCGGATATTTAACATCCGATACCGTATTCGTATCCGAATATTTAAATCACATATTTATGATGTCGATATCCAATCGTATCATATCCGGCATTTTTTATACTATCCGTATTCGAATCCTAATCCGGACATAAATATGAAAACAAATACGATATCAGTGATATCCGTCCGTATCCGATCCGTTTTCATCCCTACTTGCCAGCACGTGGACCGGAGCTCGCCTACTTAGCACCCCAAGGGCCTTGGCAGCTGTGGTTGAGGAGGAAAAACAAATTCTTAGAGACTACGGGGACCATGTTGATTACAATGCATTCCTGAAGATGAACACCCTGCATTGGAGTATCAAGGAGGCACCACGGATGCACCCTCCATCAGCGGTGTTTCTTCGGAAGGTACACAAGAACTTCACTGTACAAACTAAGGATGGCCACAAGTACGAGATCCCGAGGGGGCATACAGTAGCAAGCCCCGTGCTTTTTAACAGTCACCTACCTCACATCTATAAGGACCCTGATGTGTATGACCCAAGCCGTTTTGGACCCAGGAGAGAGGACAAAGCCAACGGTAAATTCACTTACGAGGCGTTTAGTTGTGGGCGGCATAGTTGCATTGGTGAGGCTTATGCTTATCTGCAGATTAAGGTGATGTTGAGCCATTTGCTCAGAAACTTTGAGCTCAAACTGGTGTCTCCTTTCCCTGAGACAGATTGGGGGAAGGTAGTGCCAGAACCTAGAGGAAAAGTAATGGTAACTTATAAGAGGCAGCGCCTGCTTAGCACCTACTTAGCTAGTAAAACTACTGTGCAAGAACTTACGAAATATGCATGGATGAGTGTGTTATAAGCTTGTAGCTTGTTATGTATACTTGCCTGTTTAATTTGGGTCTGTTGATACCGTTCTGTGTTGGGTTGCGTTTGGATCTTGTAAGCTGGTGCAACCAGTAGTTACGCTATGCTTTTAGTATAAGCAGGGCCAAAGCGCCTTTGGTCTAATAAAAAAATTTAGATCTATCTGATATATTAGCACTAAAAATTAGCTAGCTAATAGCCGCTATTTTTTAGCTAGCTAATTTTAGCAAGTGACTATTTAGATCCACATGCTAATTCCTGTTGACTTTAGAATTTTTTTTGAATTGGAACCGAATGGCGACGGCAACCCGCAGCGGCAGCAGCCTTTTATTGCAGCCGAAAACAGAGTCCATACATGACCTGAGTGATGGTTATAATTAGCAAAGCCCTCTAACTTGACTTTGGTCACATTGGTCTTCTAAGGTGATGGTCACGCAACGAGATATATGTTTCGTTACAACGCAAAGGCATGTTTGCTACTACTAATACAATATGCATGGGCAAAATGATGCTTGCAATGAGACTGGAAGAACAAAAAGCTTATATAATCAGCTACAAACTATGATCATATTCCGGATCAAATACTCGGAACTTATTGTAATCTACTGTATCTGGTGCATCGATTGTCCAGCAAGCGCTTCCATGTACCTCGGCACCGGCGGCAACTCGAAGTCCGTAAGCCCCTCCAGAGCCTGCACCACCTCCGCCATCGTTGGCCGCGCGTCAACGTCGTGCTGGATGCACCAGCAGGCGACCTTGCACACCCTGCTCACCTCCTCGATGTCAGCGTCGCCTCCCAGCTCCTGGTCCAGCAGCGCCTTCACGTCCCCCTCCGCCTCCGCCAGCTTCCTCGCAGCCAGCAAGGGGAAGAACGTCGCCGTCGCAGCGTGGCCGTTGCCCGCGCCGCTAGACGACGAGTCCGGCTCGGACTTGCCGTGCTCGACGTTTCTTCTCCCGGACACGATCTCGAACAGCATCATGCCGTAGCTGAACACGTCGGCTTTGGCGGTGATCGCCTCGCCGGTGATCCACTCTGGCGCGAGGTACCCGATGGTTCCGCGCACGGTGGTCAGCACCCGGCTGAAGTCTCTGCCGACGAGCTTGGCGAGCCCGAAGTCGGCCACCTTGGGAGCGAAGTCGGCGTCGAGGAGGATGTTCTCCGGCTTGACGTCGCAGTGGATGATGCAGTCCCGGCACTTGTCGTGCAGGTAGGCGAGCCCCTTGGCGACGCCGAGCGCGATGTGGTGCCGCGCGCTCCAGCTGAGCGTGTAGAGCGTGGCGCCGAACAGGTGCCGGTCCAGCGAGCCGTTGGGCATGTACTCGTAGACGAGCAACTTGCGGTCGCTGCCCTCGGAGCAGAAGCCGAGCAGGTGGATCAGGTTCACGTGCTGGATGGTGCCCAGCGTGCTCACCTCCGCGCGGAACTGCTTCTCGCCCTGCCGGAGCCCCTCCAGCTTCTTGACAGCGATGGCAGTGCCGTCGGGGAGGTGACCCCGGAACACGGAGCCGAAGGCGCCGCCGCCGAGCTTGTCGGAGAAGTTCTTGGTCAGGGACTGGAGGTCCCTGTATTTGAAGCTAGTCACGTATCCCTCGGCGGTGGTGAGTCCAGCTTGGGCAATCTTTGTTCGCCGTGCCCTCGTTGTACGGACGATGAGGATGGACACGATGAACAAGAAGCAGACGACTGCGAGTGCGCCGCCGATGGCGATCCCTACAGTCCTCCACTTGTGGCTCCTCGCGCCGGGGAACTCCGACGCGGCCAGCCTGAGGTAGAGGCTCCCCGCGCCGGCCTGGCTTCCGTAACCGTCCGCCAGGTTTTGCAGCTCGCTGCTCCATACGACGCAGCTTCCGTTGTACGCGTAAGCAGAGCACGTGCAGTCGCCGAGGCACGCTATCTCGCATTCGCCGGAACTCGCCGCCCCTGTGACGTGACCGTCATCGGGGAGCCTCATGCCGTCCATGCGGAAGAACCTATCCATCTCCACCACCTTTGTCTTGGAGCCGGCACCGGCGGTGCCATTCTCCGCCTCGCACTGCAACTCAGCGTTCCGGACGCAGCCACCGGTGTAATCGCCGAGGTCCCAGCTCGCGGCATCCCGCGGCCTGAACCCTCTGGCGCAGCCGCAGGCACCGGACGCAGCCTGGGAGCAGACGCCGAACGCGCCGCAGCCGCGCGGCACGGCGCAACGCGCCTTGGGCTCGGCGTACACCAGGTTCCACTGCTGGAACGCCTCCACCCAGAACCACCCCTTGACCTGCCCGGACACGTCCGTGACGAAGCGGTACACCGTGGAGTTGTCGGCGAAGTCGTACGTGAAGTAGCTCTCCCGCGCGTCGTCCACGAACCGGAAGCTGTAGCCGGAGTCCCCGCCCGACGCGGCGACCTCCGGCGCGCCCGTGAAGATGCGGCCGTTCCAGTCGCCGGTGAGCCAGTACTCCCGCGTGCCGTTCCACAGCAGCACGTACTGCGGCGCGCCGGCCGGGTCGAGCTGGAGCGTGTACATCCCCGGCGCCGGGTCCCCGCGCGCCCTCCACGACGTCATCCCCTGGATGACGCCGGTGGCCTTGTCCCGCCTCAGCTTCGCGCCGGGCAGCCACGTGTCGCCGATGTGGTCGAAGCTCTGCCACAGCACGTCCGAGACGTTCGACGCCGGCGCGAGCACGAGGTTGCCCGTGTCGAGGAGCAGGGCGACGACCCTGCTGGCATTGTTGGCGGCGTTCCGCCTGGTGGCGCCGGTGGTGGCGTTGGTGGACCAGACGGGCGTGCCCGACTGGCGGTCGAGCAGGACGAGGTCGCCGTGGGGCGCGATGGTGAGCCGCGAGGACGCCGGATCGGAGACGGGCCTGTCGCGGTTGGCTACCCAGACCGGCGTCCGGACAGCGATGTTGTTGTACCAGATGCCGACGTACGAGCGGCCTGGGACTCCTCCGTCTGCCGAAGACAGAATAGTGAACATATGTTACGTACATTCAGGTGCAGTTTACACGATCGTGCATAGATGCGATGTGCTCGCTGTTCAAGGACATACAGTTCGAGTTGATAGCTGATGTGCGTGAAGTTTTTTTTCATTAATAGTCGTGTTGAGTACAGCACATGCGCATAAATACCTGGCTGGAAGAAGCCCAGCGCGAATTTGCCGCCCCGGGAGACGAGCTTCGCGTCGCCGGAGAGCGGCCGGTCGGCGGTGAGCGTGTCCTGGGCGCGCACGAGCACAGATACGTGCGCCGAGACCAGCGCTAGCACGAGCGTGGCGTAAACCAGCTGGGGAGACGCGCGGGCAGCACCTGCCATCTCGTCGCTCAGAAGTGACCGCCCCCCTTCCCGTCGGGTGCAAGTGCAACAGCATCGGCAGAAGCGTATGGAGTATATACTTGTGGCGCCTGTAGACCGCCGACTCAGCGACGGATGATTCATCGTTCGCGCGCGCGGCGTCAGCGACGACTGCGAGTCTGCGAACTTGCGGTCGGGGCTGGGTGTGGGTCGGTCCGCGCCACAGACTGAGGTCTGAGGCTGCTATTCGAGTCAACCGTTATTGGGGTGGTTGATTGATGGTTCTACCTCATTTAGTTTGACCAATGGCCACGAATGATACAGTAGACCAAGCTCGGTGCTCGGGTCAGAAATCGCATGGGCGACGTGGTCTGTCAGGACAGCAATAGAAGTCATGGGTGTGTTCACTTGGCGAAAAGTAGCTGAAAAGTTACTGTAGCAACTTTTATTGTTATTTGACAAAATTTGTCCAATTATGGACTAACTAGGCTCAAAAGATTCGTCCCGACATTTACAAACAAACTATGCAATTAGTTATCTTTTTTACCTACATTTAATGCTCCATGCATACGTCGAAAGATTTGATGTGATGGGTGGAAGAGGAAATATTTTGGGCTGGGAAAGGGAAGTGAACAAGGCCCATGTTGATATATGGGTCATAGTCGCTCTGTCCACTAATATAATACTTTTAATACGTTTAGGAGAAATTAACGGCGTTTGTGCTTTTAGTGGTAGGCGACATTCTCATGGACAGTGAGACGTCTGTGATGACTTTGTCAATTTCAAGGATTTACCGACTTAGTTTTCGAAGATACTCATAGGATACAGTTTGCATGTGCCCGCGCGTTGGGGTGAGTGTACGTGCATTGTGAATATTTGACTTGTATTGTGTAATCGGAAAAATATATATATATATATATATATATATATATATATATATATATATATATATATATATATATATATATATATACACACACACCAATTTTCAAATTAAAAACAAAGACTTAACGTGCATATGCCTCGTTGTCATCTGCCTTTGCCCTGCTTCATGGATGGGCATCAAAGACCGACACACTATAAATGTAAAGTCTTCATCTGGATTCTAGTACAGAATAAAATTCTAACGGCCGACAACTTGCAGCTAAGAAATTGGTCTTGCCAAGATCATTGTGTTGAGCAATGGCGGACCATTCGAATCAGCCCTCCATCTGTGTCTGCTATGTCCTCTAGCTAAAGAAATCCAGTGCCTAGTGCTGGCATGGGAACACGGAACACTTTGATATTGACTTAATTCAGCCTCAGGTCCATACATAAGGGCGAGGTGGAAGGAGGGGGCAGCAAGGATCCCAAGGCAGCGCTGAAGACACTTTAATTGGAGAGGTCATCTACACAATGTGGAACATATTGAAGGAAAGAAACAGTAGGATTTTTCAGAACTCGGTGCTCGATGCCCGTCAGGTAGCCTCCGAAACCAAAGAGGAGATTGACTTAAGCTCTAGGGTATTTTCCACCGTGACTTAGATCTTTGTAACTTGTACCCCACGATCTGGGAAGTGTGTGGTTTGGTTTCCTGTTCCTTTAGCCTTTAGGGCGCCGAGGACCTCTTGGTTGTTACTTGTATATATACTGTCTTTATTTGCTTAATTGAGAGAGAGCTCATTCCACGTAGAAAGAAAAAAAAAAGGCCGACACACTAGTATGACTACCCCAGGTTCTGGAATTCGGCCCATTTTTGTCTGACAAAACGGGCGTGCAGGTGAAAATTGTCAAAGACCTGACCTGAAATCAAAGAACCAATGTTTTACTATATTACTCCGGCAGCTGACGAAAAAAAAATAACGCAGAGAGGCTTGACAGTCGCAGGCTGCGGCCGTGCGGGACACTGCTCTATGTTTCTTTTGACGTGAACGGAGACCATCGCCATCAATTAGCGAGAAAATTTAGTGCTAATGAGAAAAGGTCATACCTATACCTGACTTTTCCTAGATGTTCTCCTGTACGGGTCCGAAGTCTTGAATCATAGAGTGAAGTTAGGTGATTATCCATATTGTTAAAGAGATGCGGCATACAAATAATAGGAACAAATTGATGATTATAACTGCCTTCTCTAGTTCTCCGCAGTCACTCAGTTGAGGAGACCTCTGAACATTTATTCCTACACTGCCAATTTGCTGAACAATGCTGGAACATTTTGGGCATCAATGTACCCCCAGGCAGCACATTTATTTCAAGATAAGGCTGCAATCCAAATTCTTCATGGTAGCAATAATTCTTATGTGTTGGGCTATCTGGACAGCTAGAAATGATCTAATCTTCAAAGGGCTGCAACCAAACATACAGAGCTGTAAAGCAACTTTGCTCAAAAAGTTGAGACAGGTTCTCTTCAGAGTCAAGCCAAGCCTGCTCCCAAGCTTTGAATTATGGAGTCACAATCTTATTTCCGTGCAATAGTCACTTCTGGTCTTATTTTCTTTGGCCCCTTTCGCTTCCCATGCAAACCTAAAATATTTTCTCTTCCACCCATCACATCAAATATTTGGACGCATGCATAGAGTATTAAATATAGGTAAAAAATAACTAATTGCTAAGTTTGTCTGGTTTTTGCGAGACGAATCTTTTGAGCCTAGTTACTTCATGGCTTGATAATATTTGTCAAATAAAAACGAAAGGTGCTACCGTAACTTTTCATTCACTTTTCACCGACTAAACACACACTTTGTTTCTTTTTGGGTTCCCTAGGTGGACCTCCTGTAAAGTTTAAGTTTGTATTTCAAACCTGCTTTTACTTCAAATAAAATTTCTGTAGGGGCTACGGCCCCTCCAGCTCCCTAAAAAAAGGAACAAATTAGATGAAATCTAGCACCTCTGGCTAAGAATTCAAGTTTCTCTAAGGGCCTGTTTAGTTCCCAAAAAAATTTGCAAAAACCCACTATAGGGTGTGTTCACTTCGCGAAAAGTAGCTGAAAAGTTACTGTAGCATCTTTCGTTGTTATTTGGCAAAATTTGTCCAATTATGAACTAACTAGGCTCAAAAGATTCGTCCCGATATTTACAGACAAACTATGCAATTAGTTATCTTTTTTACCTACATTTAATGCTCCATGCATGCGTCGAAAGATTTGATGTGATGGGTGAAAGAGGAAATACTTTGGGTTGGGATGGGGAAGTGAACAAGGCCATAGTATTTTCGTTGTTATTTGGTAATTAGTGTCCAATCATGGACTAACTAGGCTTAAAAGATTCGTCTCATGATTTATAGCTACACCGTGTAATTAGTTTTATTTTTATCTATATTTAATGCTCTATGCATGTGTCCAAAGATTCGTTACTGTAGTTTTTTGAGAAAAATTTTAGAACTAAACAGGCCCTAAGTTTATTCTTACCTAAAATTAATGGCAGGGCACGTGAGATCATGCGTGGTAAGACTACCCGCAGTGGGTACTCTAAAACGATACTCTAAAGCTTTAGAGTATGAATATAGAGTAAAAACTGCTGCACTTGGTACTCTAAAACGATACTCTATCCTTTCTCTCACTCTATATTTAGAGTAGTACTGTTCTTACTCTATACTCTATAGTGGCGGACCCCACTAGCTAAACAAAGGAAAAAATGCTATAACTCACAAACCAAAAATCGAAATTAAATTTTGATTACACCATTAAATTCGTCTCAATAAATCCTTCAAAACTAGATCACACATGGATATATTTAGATAAAGTGACAAGTGGGTCCCATAGTGGATAGAGTGGATAGAGGATGATATAGAGGATGGATGGGTGCGGGAGAATTGAGTATAGAGGAGAGAATCTTGCTGACTAGGACGTATAGAGGATGAATATAGAGGTCCATGAGTGCGGGTAGTCTAAGAAAGCTTCAAGCTTACTGTTCACATGTACTTGGTGTTACTGTACATGCAGATCACTTAGGTCATGTTTAGATACCAAAGTTTGACCACCAAATTTATTATGCAAAATTCCTATTCCCCGTCACATTAAAATGTCGGCACATATATGGAGTAATAAATATAGATGAAATAAAAACTTAATTGCACAGTTTTGTTGTACTTTGCGAGACGAACATTTTAAGCCTAATTAATCAATGTTTGGACAATTATTACCAAATAAAAACAAAATTGCTACAGTATGACGCGATATTTACTATGTAAAGTTTGCCTCCAAACTTTGGCATCTAAACGAGGCCTTGGTGTTACGCCT
The DNA here is from genome assembly GCA_038087645.1 of Saccharum hybrid cultivar R570. Lineage (NCBI taxonomy): Eukaryota > Viridiplantae > Streptophyta > Magnoliopsida > Poales > Poaceae > Saccharum > Saccharum hybrid cultivar. Next base: position 1,224,109 of record JAQSUU010000433.1, read on the forward strand.
GGGCTTCCCATCCAGCGAACCGAGTTCCATCCACGGCTCTGGGGAAAAACCTTGGCCCAGCCCCCACCTCAGCCTCACTAGTCACTATCCAGAAGGCCTATGGACGCAGCCGGTCAATGAGAACCCAATAGAACCCGCGGTTCCACCCCCTCCTCGCGGGCTGGCCCGGCCTGGCCTTCCTTGTATGATATCGTCGTATCATCCTTCCAACAAGTTGGTTAGAGCATCCACTCAAAACAAAAAAGTCGGTTAGAGTAAGTAAAGATGTAGTCAGCAAGCGAAATAGTGTTTCACGTCAACAAAAATGTGAGCTGGAAGGTTAAAAAAAATGTGAGCTGGAGGAGTATAATAGGAAAGAGAACACCGAGTGCTAGTGAAACGTCCGGCCGAAACGCATGAACAAGGAAAAATGTCTGATTTTAGCCCGCACTGAGCGCATGAGCCAGCGTTTTTGTGAGCTTCCTTCCTCACTCCTGATCCCCTGCACATATTTATGTACTTGTGCTTGTGCAGTAGCAGGTTGTGGGTAACCCGTCTAACTGATACATAAAATGCAGGACAGAGATAATTTCTAGCGACATTTTTCTCCACTGTCTAATGTTCATGGTTTTGTGCTAGTGGCTGTTTTTATATCTTTTTCAAATTTCAAAATTAGAGATTGGCTGTTTGCCTGTTTCTGTCAAAATTTCCTTTTCGTTTTTTTCTCATCCGAATGATCATTACTTTCTATACTTGTTTCTGCCATTTTTTTTGTTTAACTAAGATTTTCCTGTGATGTTGAGATTTACCTGATTCTTAGTTTGCTGTGTTGAATTAGTTGACCTGGCGAGGAGATAGCTTGATTGGAGGCCGCAATCTACCATTACCCTTATTTTTGTACACCATTTACTGACCTCCCGTGCGTCCACGTCACCGCCCATTTCTGGCCATCGGATTATCCATCTACGGCCTCAGTCTCCACCTGCCCGTGGATGCCTCTAGACTTCTCCCACATGCCCACAAAGGTAGGTCGCAAGGAAACAGGCCGAAAAAAAAGCTTTCTCGATGGCTCCGACCTACTCGCTTCACCTCCGCATCACCACTCCGCCTCTCCTAGCGCCGTCACCATCGCTCTGGTGTCCCCAGCGCCGCCGCTCCCTATCATTGGCGCCACTGCTTCGCCATTCACAACGTCGGCCCTCCTCATCGCCAGCGTCGTTGCTCCGCCCTCTCCGACGCTGCCCTTGCCGCTGCACCACCTCTCCTGATCGTCTCCTCGACGGCACCTTAATCGGTAGCCTCCTCGATCTATGATTTCTTTGTTATTTAATTTCTATTTTGCTTTTAACATATTCTTTGTCTTCCTCTTCTAGAGTTAGAGGAGAGGATAAGGTGCAAAGTTACAACGTTACTTTACTTCAATCTCCATCCTCCAACCAAGATCCAATGACTCCCAACATTTCCAAGCAAAAGCTCCTCAGCCTTATCGGCCGTGGTACAGACAATGTTGTAGCTGCTGCAGGTGCTGCACAAGGTACCAAAACTACTACAACCAATCCACAACAACTGCAGCCCAAACAACAGTAAAAATCACAGCAAAACTTTCCAGCAGCAGTTCACTCTCAAGAGCGCAAATAAATAATTCAAGTGGCATCTATATTATAATCATTAGAACTTAGCATTTTCCAGTTTGGAAGTTCCAGGTTCAAAGCACAAATGCATGCCACATTCATTTGTACAGTAGGACACAAAAAATTATAGCTACTTAACTAGGCCACAAAATATTATAGTTGGGCCATTTCACTTATACAATTAGGTCACAAAAGACTATAGTTAGCCCTATCAAATTACCATCTAACCAATATGTTCATACTAGAACAGACCACGATCATTAAGAATACCACCATCATAAGTTGGAGTTGTTATCAGCTAGGTAAAACTTCTCAAACTGTCAATAACATTGCATTCTTGAAGCTCCACCCTTGCTCCTTTGCTGCAACCATGATTCCCCACTTCTACTTGGGGTTGTACTCCATCACTTTTTTTTTGTTCCTGGCAATGACAGTTTAATTAATTAGTTTAGAAATGAATTATAGTAGCATATATGGGTTGCATACTATAAAGTTTCTAACATACCTTTGCTCTTTTTTTGTTGGCTGCTTGCGCTTCCCCTTGTTAAATTTATCAATCCAAGTTTCTTTCCTCCTTGAATTTTTGGATTTGACCTCCTTTTTCTTCAACTGTGCAGCACTAAACAAGTCATCTCCTTGCTGGACATTTGGTTCAATATTTTCTTGGTCATTGCATGGCGTGCTCATAGTAGAAGTAGATGCATTGAGTTTATCCTCTGGTTGTGTACCCTGGCAATCAAGTGCATTATCTATCATCAAACAACATTTTGGAGAGTGGGCTGCTTTATATGCCAAATTGAGAAATTTATGGGACATGTTCTTATAGCGAGGTTGAGATTCCAGCTTTGGATTTGCTACCACATTCCTTCCTTCCTTATCTTGTACACTCCCATTGTGTGCTGCTTTAGTCCATCTCTTTAACACATAATGTGTTGGCAATATCTTTATATTCATCAAATTAAGAACCAAAAGTAGTGTCAAACATAACCACATCACCAAAGTGTGCATAGTCAAGAATCATCTTAGCATCAACCCAAAATATGTTGGTTATATGCCCCCCACAATCTAACTGCAAAGCATATTGGAATGATGGATTTTCAACAATTTTGTCATGAAAATACTTCAACATACTTCTAGCCTGTCGAAAAGCCAAATCCTACTGCCGTTGCTTTGCAAATAATTTTTGCGATCACGGCAAGTGTAGCTAAGGTTAAGTGGTCCACCAACCTGACGACTAGCTAACTCATGTGCAGCTTTTAGTCTAATTCCAGAATCATCTGCAGTCCCTATTTCAAATGCTTGCAGCTCTGAAAATTTCCTCTGCGATGCCATCAAGCGTCGAGTTTCTGGCAAGTGAAGAAGGTGATTGTGTTCAAGCACAACATCAGTGACTTCATAATTTTCTACAACTCGATCCAATAGAAGGCTCATTCGAGCTTTGCAATCGGTCCTTGTTTCAGCTCTAAAGCATTTGGTCGCATGATTTGTTTGCCCTTTCCTTCTAAGGCCCTCATTGGAACAAACAAATCTGCATGAGGTCACCTTACCATCAAAGGTGCTTACATTTGTGTATCTTTTCCTCACATCAAAGCTTGTGCGACCTTGATATGCCAACCAAAACTGTCAAGCCTCATCTGCACTTTTGAACCTTAAGCCAACTTGAGGATCCCCTTGTTTAATTCTCCCATGGCCTTGTACAAGCTATAACAGCTAACAGTCCTGATATGAAACTCAACAAAATGACAGTTTATGGTTCATGGATTCTCTAATTAGTTGGCACTCATATATGTAATTGCATTCTATTTTGCATTTTGATAGATACTTGAGGTGGATTAATAAGCATTCATACATGCTAGGGCACTAAAACAAAAGAAAACTTACTGTGACAGTAGACATCTCCGTTGTAGGGGATGGATCTCGTACTTGGATATGGCAGACACGGGCGTGCTCCTCCACGAATGGGCGGGACTCCTGTTCTCCCGGCCGGTGCAGCCTCCACCTCCCCCGGGGAGGCGTGGAGGGCGGCGCGGCCGGGCACCAGAGGAAGGTGGCGGCACGGTGCGACAGCAGGGAAGACGGCGTGGCACTACAGCGGGGAATGCGGCGGAGGAAGGCGGCGCGGTGCAGCAGCTAGCAATGCAGCGTGATGCAGCAGCAGCCAACAGAGGGAGCGCGGGCGACGCAGTTTCCATGTCCTGCTTTGGCGTGCTAATGGGGCTTCGTTCCTGCGTCCTGGTTGCGGTCCTAGCTTGGGCTGAAAAGCGAGGTCCGGGCTATACCCGTTAGATGCTAGCTAGACGCTTGAGATTGAACTACTCTATAAAGTCACCCAATCTGGCTCCAGATAAGGTTTGAGGGGAGGAAGCAGGAGGTGGCGCAGGCATCCGGCGTGTGCCGGAGAATCGGACGGCCAGGAATGAATCACTGTGGATGAATAGTGAAATGGGTCTACAAACCGGGGCTATAGTGATTTTCACAAAAACAAAGAGCTCTATAGGTGCCCAGTTCATCTTATACCTCAGAAAAAACTATTTCCTAATCCTGTTCAACAATGTATGTGTATTGGCATGCTTTACTTCCTGTTTCTTCTAGACTCACACAATCATCTATTTCTCAAATTATCTGCATCTCGCACATACACATAGATTACCAATTACGTGGGTTTGCCCATAAAAAAGGCAGACTTATATGTTTTTGTCATCTTCTAGTGGGATGTTTCAGATATGTTCGGCCACTGTTGGCTTCCTGAATTGTATTACCAAACATAAAAAATGGTGTGTGAAAGCTATTCATTCGTACAATAATATGAACTATATTGTATTTGATCAATCTTTGAGCCTTTGGCCAAACAAGTAGCACCAAATTCAATGGACTGCTGCGAATTTGATATTCAGACTTACTAATAATGATAGAACACCAAACTTTGATGCAGTCCTTCTATAACATGTTTTGACTGAATACCATTGTAAAACTGCAGATCCCATGGCCTACGGTCATCCTAAGGTGTGTGGTCACATGATGAAGATTCTACAGTCCTATTCCCTGTGGTACGTTCAAATTAATGGCCTAATGCATGGTCTATTTGAAGATTTCTCTTATGCATTGGCTTTGGTTGACTGGTTAGAAATGTGATTATGTGTAATTTGCTAAAGTTCATGTAAACCTAGGTGCTCACTTCATATCTATATATGCTGATGTTTGTCAGTACATTTCTTGTTCCAATAGGAGCATTCAATTCCTTCTCTTTCGTGTAGGCATATGAGTTTTGTATCTTCTTTGAGATGTGTAAATATATTCCTAACATTAACACTTTCATCTTTGATATCCGCTGCATTACATTTACCATGATTGCTTTATTAGTTAATACCGAGTAAAATTACTGCTATATATGTATATATATAAATGTCTTCAGAATGTTTAGGCAATGTGTGTGCTAATCTTTTTCTTCGGTTGATAGGGAAATCAGCTACGTAGTAAAGTGCACAACTTTTTCCAGTGTGACTTTTACCTGATCCATTTGCTACCTACCTACCCACCCACCTAATCATTTGCTTTACATATTCAGCGTTACCAAGTGTGACCTCTGCCGATGTGCATTTGTTTTTTTGTTGCTCATACTGCTGAAAACATTCCCTTGATAGCCCTTGCTGGTCAAGTGAGTGGTTCCGTAGAGCATAGAATTTATCTGAGCAATCTGATCCATCATCCTGTTCTTTAGACAATTTTAGTAATCATACCCCCTTCGTCGCATTTACTATCCATCAATGATCTATTTGTGATTCTTAGTTGTTTGGGTCATGCTCAGTAAAGTTCGACTAGAATAGTTATTAGATATATGAGCTTACCCAACAACAACAAGGCATCTCTTTTGATTTCCAAGTATATTGTCAATAAAAAAACTTGCATTTTTGTCGATGCCTAAGCAGTGACCTGTAGGTTGCATAGTTTTGTCACCTCTATTGCCAATTTATTTTTTACGTGCTTACTGTTTCATAACTGACATTTATCTTATGCCTTATCCTTTCCTCCTACAGTGCCTTTAATTTGCCAGATGTTTTACTCGAAACATATACCAGATTGGCTAAGCATGAGCAAGAATTAAAGAAGTCTTTTTAGTTTGGAACAACCACATTGTATTTTATGTTGAGAAGATTGTACAAAGTGATTGGATGTCAAAGGTCCCAATATTTAACACTACTAACGTCTATTGTATTCTACCGTTTTAATGAGTAAACTTATGTGTTACAGCTTGCTAACCCACGCGACTGCGCGGGGTTCCTGCTAGTTAACACAATAATTGTAGATGTGTTATGATCATGCTTGCAGACTGTGGATAAGTGAAGGACCGAAAACGGTGACCAGATGGGGTAAATGGGAGCCGTAAATTTCTTACGAAACTTTTTCGGCCGCTGTCCCAAAATCACCGCCAAACACAAGCAAGTCCTCGAAACTAAAATACCCAAGCCAATTAGTGACGAGAGCACTTAAAAAAAATTCTCGGAACGGTAGAAATCCAATGCAACAGACGGAATTCAAATCGGAGCTCAAACAAATAAATTGCGAACGAAAACTGCGAGCTCTAGAAATATTGCCAATCAGAGAACAGGGAAGCAGCTTGCTTCTGTTGAGCACTGACGCATGGCACTAGGCTCTGCTCGTTGCCTGAACGGAGACTTGATGCACCATGACACACGAACAGAGAACACAAGAAGCAATGAGAAGGGCACGCCTACAACACAAGCAGAGTGACAGCAGCTCCATACTGTTGCGCTAGAGGGAGTACTCAGGCATGACGAGCAGCCCACCAAGGGCCAGCACTGCTGTTCTTGTTTACTCGGTGCTGGTCAAGGATGAACGCAGGAAGCTGAGAATAAAATGAGCAACCCACCAAGGGCCAGCACTGCTGTCCTTGTTTACTCGGTGCTGGTCAAGGATGAACGCAGGAAGCTGAGAAGAAAATGAGTTATCCCTCAACCGTGAATCCAAAATCAAGTAGAAGGAAGTAATTTAATACTTCAAAGATCAGCCAATAAATACTTTTGTAAATCACGGAAGCAAGAAGCAAACTCCTGACCAATCAAAATCAGAGACTCAAAAGCAAGTACGGATTTCACAACCACAGCTACAGGAGAAGAGTCCAGGGTCTACACTGGAGATCATCACAGCATCACAAACTGAATCCGCCACCTGCACAGATCGGCTCCGGTCTCCTCGCCGGTGTTGCAATGCTGGTGTACGCCAAACAGCTTGATGCCAGAACAGTATTTTTTTTCTCACAACAAATCAGTCAATGATGTTTTTTAACCGACTTATCAGCACAGCCGACCGGGCCTCGAGTGAAACGGATCGAGCAAGATCGAACAGACCAGGAAGGAGGCCAGCCGGTCAACGCTGGAACTTCACAGGGCCAGGGGTGAGCACTGCTAAAGAGCGCGCACGGCGCCTGAGCAACCAGCGTGGATAGCGTTGCCGCTGGAGCCGAGACCGACGCAACTCAGAAACGGAAACGGAGGGAAGGCTGCCCTGACCGTGCCCAAGAACTGCACGAAGCCGAGCGCTACGAACAGAAAAAAAAGCGGCCACAAGAATCGGCGAAAACCGAACCAAATCAACACGAATCGCGCCCAAAAATTGCACAGACCAAATTCACCTAACTACAAACTGAATCCTCAAAAATCATTGCCTGGGACAGTCCCAAACTCTGGAAAACTCAGATCAAAGCCCACCACAAAAATAGGAAAAAATAAGAACGAAAATCACAGCTTCAAATTAGAAACTCCAGAGAGCAAGAAGAGTATTCGGGCCTTCATTCCCACTTCAAAATCACAGGTTTGTTATACAAATTTGAAATTTGTGGATCTCTCTCAAGAAATCTAAGGGGATAAGGAAAACATAGGGTAGAATGAAGAAAATGAAAGAGGTGAAGGAGACGGAAACTTTCTCATCCTATTTAACAGGGCTATTATACAATCTCAGTTTTGCCCTTCGATATTTTGAGTTGAACCGCATAACCCGAGGGCGTTATGGTCCAACCCGAAGTAATCTTCATCCGACGGCCACCGCGCCCTTCATGAGATAGCTTTGCCTTGACGCGAACTCCCCGACACCGCCACGTGACGTCTGTTCCTCCTCGGAACCTCCGTCCGGGTTTTGAGACACAAACCCATAAACCCGTCACCGATGGTTTTGAGGCCCAAACCACAAAACTCGCTCGCGAGGAGTGTACTTCATACGCGTCCCCCGCCACTCAACACGTGTCACCGCCTTCCTCGACCGGCCGTCCACCAAGTCCTCCTGAGCCTCGCTTGACTCGCACGTCCGCTGTCTTGACTCGGTCAATACGGTCACTCCCATGTATACTTGCGTTTGTCGATGTCCCAGATGTCAGCCACCGTGGCTAGTCACCCGGCCTCTTGGTTCGTCGGTCCAAGCCTCACGTCCGCCCTTCACCGCTCCCGGTCCGTCAGCACGGCACGTCTCTACTTGACCTTCACCTTGCCGTCAACCACCACCTCTGAGCTTCACACCTGTATAACACAAGCCAAGAGACATGTCGCACTTTCCAACTCACGTTGGGGTTAGGTCACATACTCAACCTTGATCGTAAGTTATGTTGACAATCACTCATCATAAATCGAATCATAAGGGCACATTTCAACCTTATGTTTGCAACAAGATATCAATGGAAGCTTGGAGGCAGCAAAACACGAGAATTGCATGATCTCTTTTTTTTCATAATCTGGCAACCAAATCATTGGTTTCTCTACTTCCTACAGCCTCGTGTTTTTGCATCCTCGAGTGAGATCATATATCCAAACATAGAAAATAGCATTCAATCTTCATAATGGATGCTTTGAGATTGATATATGCCAAGATGCAAGTCGTATTTTGCTTGAAGTTTTTTTAGATGATGGAAATAAATCGGGCTTCATCCTCTTGCAAGAGGAATCAGACCACCTTAGTACAAACACCACATGACAAAGTCTCAAATGAGTTTGTTAAACAAAATCGACTCATAACCCAATTCGTGAAATAAAAGACCATCCAAAGGATGTGGACAGTTGCATAGCTGCATTCTCCAACTTGCGGCATGCCTCTAACACCAACTTTTTCTTCCTGTCACACCGTTGCAACTGTGCCTAGAACTGTATAGATGAATGCACAGTTTGATGAAATGGCTACAAAGATGTTGATGACTGAAAATAGGACGAACATAGAACCATTAAACATTTACATACTTAGGGGCCGTTTGGATAGCAGAATCGGACCTCGTTTCTCTCTAGAATCAGTTGAAACACTTCCGAACGGTATTGTGGCATGGGTTTTGAGGCTGAAATATTTTAGGTTTTGTTTGTAAAAGATGGGAACGGCCTGTGGGTAGTTTTGCATGGATTCTATTTCTTGCTCCCTCCTCTTTATTAGCAACCATATTTTTTGTTAATCTTTTTAAGTGGTATAAATTAAAGTAGATTGTATTTAAGCTGTTGTTCGCCTATACAAAAAGTTCTAAATTTTTTAGAGGAATGTTTTCCTTTATATAATATATTATGAAAAAATATTGTATGAATAAGTATCCATGCTATACCAGCCAAACGATCTCACAAAGCAATTAAGATTTAACATCTGAAACATTTCTTAAGAAAATCTAGATCTGAAACGTTTCTACCAGAATCTAGATCCCTACCAAATAGGCCCTTAATTACAATTATTCAACCTGTGGGTAACCATCTCTATGGCGTGTGACGATCTAGAGCTTAAAATCAACGATAAAGATTCGCTGGTAGCGACCATTCTTGAAGCGTTGTAACTCGACCCCCCGGGTTAATTTGCATCGAAACAAAACCTAGTGACTAACCTAATAGCCAACACACTATATATTGGCCTTGGTCTTGGATCTATCTGGCCACTTTGTTCGCCCTGGTGCTGTTCTTCGACAACCTGACACGGTCGTCAGCCAGAACTAGCCAAAGGTGAAAGGTGCGTGTAGGGGCCGGCGACAGGCCGATGCATGGATCCGTCCGCGGTCGTCCGTGCAGCGCGCGCGCATTGATTCGCTTGTTGCACTGACTTGGCGACGCCCATTGATCGACGACGTCGCTGCGCCGGCCGCCGGGGGTATGCGACAGCTCGCGCGCGGTCTGGTCTGCAGGACCAGTGTTCACTATAGTACTCTTGACTCCTGAGGGTGTGTGTGTGCAGTGGGTCGTCTTGCTCTTGCTGCAGTTGTCTCCAATGACTGTTGTGGCCGGTGCCTGCATGTCCCGGTCATGAAATTGAATGGGAGTTGGAATTTGCTCTCAAGCGAGTCAAGTCTTCGTCGCATGAGCAGCTGTACACTGGTCGTATGTAATGTACTGGATGTCCATGTTGCCCGCGTTTCTATGTGAAGGGGAGGAGGAGGACCGTCGTCCTGGACGCCGCCTCTGAGCTCTGACCTACTGCATCTCCCTTCCCGAATTCGGGGTCCGGCCTTTGAAGGCCGCCTCGGTCGGTGACGCATCACGCCGTACTGTTTCCCGTAAGGTCGATCGACCTCTAGCTACCAAATAATGGTGATCGAGTGATCGAATGCATGTACTGACGCAAACGTGGTCTCTGAACTGGCTTGCAGAGCATCATGCCATCATCAACAACACACGCCCGTCACATCGTGTTACACACGCGCCACGACACAGGGGAGAACTGATTTAAAAAAAAAAAGAAAAAGATTACATGGTACAACGCAGCACAACATGCACAAAATAACCACAGGAGAGAACAGATGATGCAAGTGAATCGCTTACGACCGTGTCCAACTCAAACACAAGAATGGAACACTACATACCCGTTTCGCACAGCGCGTAACCGCTGTTGCCGGTCTGTCAAGGTTGTCGTCCTTTTCTAGTCTTCTGTGCTTCCAACATGGTTGTACGCTTGTATATATTTCTTGTACCATTTGGTGAGGGCGTAAAGAATTGAGTACTTTAGACCTAATAAGGCAATATTCGTGGCCTGCTAGTCATTGAACATAGTTGTTCATCAAGACAATGATAGCGTGAGTGGCTGCGGCACCGCACGACTGCACGAGCGTCAGTGAAAAAAGGATTGGAGTAGTAGTAGAGTGTGGCGAAGCACGGAAGCAATCACTTTTTGCTGTCTGCAGAAGGTATGTGGCAGAGCAGCAAAGAATTGGTTGATGAACGTGTGCCGCGTGCGCGTGCGTGCCTCCCTGCACATGACCCCTTTCAATTCTGCTTCGCTTCTCTTTGTAACCTTGTGCTCACTGCTCAGCAGCTTCTCTAGCTCTATCACCCATGGGGACTCGATTGGGATACGATGAAAAGCCTGCATCGGGTTGTGCTTGCGCTGCTGAATAGGCCGGGGGCCTCCTGCTATGCTCGCTCCACCCTGCTGTTCAACTCAGAGGCGATTAGGCATGTTTATCGGGGTCCACCAACCACGATAACATCTGACAATTTTTGTAGTAAAACACTGTTATAAATTAAGAAGCGCCCTGTCATGTGATGAGATTAATCTTGATAACCCTGATAATGTTGTCGCCTAGATTTGCCCCTCAACTACTTCACAGAAAACGAGCAAATGACATGTACACTGGCGAGCAAACTCCAAGGAAGAGTCAAACGGAGAGGAGGTACACACATTACTGCGTTAGTAAAATCTATAGATGCTCAATTGATCAAGAATGCATGATGCATGTATGGTCTTGGCGCTGTAAGAGCAAGACTAATAATATATCCGTCTGCTAGCTATATATTTACACTTATTACAATCCACTTATTAGTCCACTTATATATTATTAGTTGGCTCACCTATAATCTACTTTTCTCTCACAAAGTTTTTTAGCTCTTGTATATAAGTTGGCTATAAATTTACAGCTCGCTTCTCTTCTCTCTTTTCCACCTCAGCATAAAACAAGTTCTTTATTATTACTAGCAAACATGCCCGTGCGTTACAACGGGAGAGTAAAAGCTATCAAAAATCAATGAAAAATGAGGACTATAATAATACTTACCTATTTGTGTTTTATCCTTTGTATAAACTTTTAAAGATATGGTTTATTTTAAGATGACTATAACATCCATAATATATAAGCTAATGTTCAAAATAATATGACAATGGCTTATTAAGTATGTATATAAAGTTTAAAATGTAATCTTGATAGATTTTTCTCCTATTACAAAGCACAAACATATTAATTGTAAATATATCATAGTTTTAATTTTATACTGTCTATACATTTTACAATTAAATATCGAGTTCCGTTGACTTCTTTCGTGGACCTATAAAATTTCATAATTCTACTTTTTTAATTATATATATAGTCATCACACATGCGTGTTTTTCCAAGCGAAACTACTTACATGACGATTCTGTTAGCTTGCTGGTGGCTGCCGCTTCAATGAAGGTGTGCCTCGATCAACCTTGACTAAATTACCGCGTAGAGTACGGATGCGCTGGCAAATAGAGTCCTGGCCAAATACGGCCAGAAGACGGCCCAAATCGAAACACGTGTGGAAGACGGACGAAAATATGACCAAGCTGAGGTTTAAAACAAATATATCACCGTACCTTTCTCTTTAATCATGGACATAGAATTAGATGAATAGAAAATCATAATACTGGTTCTTTCCTCTTTATTAGATTTCTATTCTTCTATTTTTGCATTTGGATTAAGATTCCAATTCCGGTTATTTGGAGTTGGAGAGATCTAATTGGATTAAGATTCCTAGTTGTCCATATTATTATATTTTTTCTATTTGAATTAAGATTCCTATTCACCCAAAATCAGAGATATCTAATTGGATTAGCATTCCTAGTTATATAAAGAGAAAGGCTATAGGTGGTTTTTCGCATTCACAAAGTTAACTAAGGGTGGCCAGACCCAAAAATAGGTGGAGAGAAATTTCGCCTCTTTATTATTAGGTAGGTATATAAGATATAGATATTTCTAATTCAACGTTATCCAACTTTCCCTCAATATTTATATCCATTGCTCGCTCTCGCTCTCTTTCTCAATTGGTGTATCCTCCTCGGGCTCGAATTTTAGGATCGGTCCTTCTGTAGGTGGGAACTTATGATTTCATATTAGGCCAATCAAATTCTTAATTGGGCCCTAGGCAATTAGGATACGTGAGTGTCTGAGTAACGGAGGGGTTATGCTCGGTTTAGTATTTCCTTTTCTTTTATTCTTTATTCTTTTCCTTTCTTTTTTATTTATCTTCTCTTTTCTCTTTTTCTTCCTTTTTTCCTTGCTTCTATTTATTTTTCTTTTTTCTTTCTTTGGTTTTTATTATGGCTATCATTTTTATCTTTTTGCTTATATTTTACTATAATTAATTATTTTCTTTATTTACTTTTATATTTTTAATGTTTTATTCCTTTTCAATATTTTCTTCTATTTATCTTTCATTTCCCTTTTCTTTTATATTTTTTGTGGATTTTATTATTTTCATTGGATTTTCTTTACTAGGTGGACACTTGCACGTATGTACATTTGTGATGTGTCTTTTGCCAAAATATTTGATTTAATTTTGCTTGACTATAGAAACAATTTGTGCATTTATGACATGTTTTCTATATGTTTGTGGGTTACATGACATACCAAAACATTTGGGTTTGCCTAACCATAGAAATAATTTATACATTTGTGATGTGTCTTCTACACTTGTGTGGGTTACTACATCACATAACAAAACATTTTAATTTGCTTTTCTATTAAAGCTATTAATTTATTTTTATTTTTAATATTTCATGGCATTTGTTATTATTTTTTATTTCCCTTTTTTCTTTATTGATATTTTACTCTACTTAATTATTTTAATTATTTAGTATTTGTTTTCATCTTTTAAATTTTTGTTTTCTATGTTTTCATAAGATACATGTGATGTTCACATAGTATATAAGCGACTTTATGATGTATTTTTGGATGTTCACATAGTATAGATGGGATGCCTATAATTATCATTGAATTCACATAGTACCCGTAAGATGTTCTATATTAAATTTTAGATTATTCAAATAGTATCCATGTGATGTTCTTTTTAATTTTCATCTATTACGTGCATAGTTTTTATTTTAAGTTTTTTTGTTTTCCTGTATACTTTATTCTATCTTTTATTAATTTTTATTTATGTTATGTTATTTATCTACTTCTATATAGTATTTCATAGCTTTTGTTATTATTTTTATTTTTACGGATATTGTAATACCGATCACATGAACCTATTATTTGTTCTCCTAGATCTAGAGTATTGTTCTCCTGAACCGAAAACATTTTTCATATGAAGTCAAAACACTATTTCCTAAACCTAAAACATCACTTCTGCTCAATAAAAGATGTAGTTTGTATCGAACTTGGTGATTTCGTTCATGACTTTGAACAGTTGATTTACCGACTAGGGAGGGTTTCTTCCAAAAAGTGAAGCACATTTGCCCCATTCGAGGTTCCTTCGATAGCTGCTGCTATTACAGTGGCCTCTAACACGTTCCGGTGTGAGCCTTGAGTCAGACAAACCTTCTTAGATAATCGGACAAAAGGCTTGCATCCTGCTGCACATAGTTCATGAGGTCCCTTATCGCGGTTGGAATCCTTGGAATGTTGCGTGGAGTGATCCCTTGATCTGGTCCCACCAATGGATGGAAAGAAGCTTCAATGAAATATACTAGTCATGTGCAATGCCATTATGATTGATTTTGCCAGTGCTAGGTTATGGCCTCCTACCAAGATAATAGTTGTCTTGTAGCTGGAATTGAATTTGTGGGAGTTGGATTGTTCATCAGATTTTGGGATCTTCGGCTTGCAATTAGGTGGCCATTGGTATTATTGGAGCTCCCAAGATAAAGATGATGTCCTATCAAGCTTCAGACTTCCCTTTGATTTCTTGTTGCAAATGCGTTAGGGTTTAGCAAGACAAATTCTTCAAAATCGTCACCTCTTGGGGCGTGTTTTTCTTCTTTGTTTAGTTTGTGTAACATAACCGACCAAATTATAAGAACGTAAGTATAAAAACAATCACCGAAGTGATCAAATTCCTATACCTAAGCTCCCATAATCCCGGTAGTCCGGAAATCTCGAAGGATTTCAAACAACTTTCGACATAGAAACCAAGATCGTAGTGATTCAACACAACACATCATTCGTTACAACATTTCACAAGTAGCATACGGTTTACATCCATCGGAGTTCAAATTAAAATATTATAAACCCAGCTTGTTCGTGGAAGCAACATAGTTTGATACAGAAATCTAGAAGTTCGAATACATTGCTAGAGTAATGGTCATGTCACACAAAAGCATCTTCAGGTAAGGACACTAGTAGAGACCGCACCCAACGGTCTAGTCTTCATCCCCGGCCGGGAGAAGGCAATACTTGTAGCAACCAAAGTAGAACTGGTCATCTGTAACAGGTGGGAAATAAATCCTAAGTACGAGAAGGTACTCAACTAGACTTACCCGTCAAAACCAGAAATAAAGAACACCAAGGATCATGCAAGGCTTATAAGGTGGGCTAGCTTGACACAGTTGCATAAAAGAGCTTATGAATAGAGTGACCAATTTAAACTTAGCATCAAGTTTATCATCATTTACCTTTCTACTAGATTAGCACCTGTACTAGAGCACTCACTTATTAGGAGCAAACAATATTAACCATAGCATGTATAATAAGGCTATCATCATATCATCATTCCTAAACCATCATATTATTTAGTGTATCTACTTTGGAGATAAGCCCGTCAAGTTCTCACTAACCGGTGAGAGACGGCGACTCGAATCGAATTACAACTCAGCTGAGGGGGTATTCCTAACTCTCACCCTGGCATACTTTGCAAAGGTAGCCGTGGATCACCTTTGGTACAACTTAGGAACCAACTTCGCGGGTTCGGTCAGTGCCAGCACTCTTAGGGATTACCCTTCTGCTAGGACGATCAGGACTTTTAAATCACCTACCCTTGGGCTCACGCCTGCGGCTCCCTTCCGAGGCGTACTTTATACTTACCGACTCCCGGCCTGAGTTGAGCTACTCAGATTTGTGGTCAAGCACTCGGGCCTAGCTAGCTAAGAGAGAGACATGTGTTCAACATGACAAAGAAAGGCTCCAAGATTCAGTCCTTAATCGACACAGACGGAGTCACTGCAAACCGACAAGCCTCCACCCAGTCTTTATTTCAAATTAAGATAGGTTCTTTTCCACGATAGCAAATATAGCCAACCGTGCCATATGTATATTCCTATAACTCGCAGGTGACAGGAAATCACCTGACTTCTACCGCATTTAAGCAGGGCTAAGCACTACACGAGCCTGAGCTACGTAGGATTCAGGGTATCAATATCTGGACAAGGATTGGATAACCAATGCAGTAAGTGTTTTCATCCAACACCTAAACTTAATGCAACAATATATATAACAATAATACTTTAATTGCATTTCAGAAATTAGGAGGCTTATAATGCTCTGGGCTTGCCTTTCACAAAGTTGCATGAATGATGGTCCGGGCACTCAACGGTGACCTCGTCTGGCACTTCTCCTGAAGGTTGCACCTCCTAAACCTCCGGTGTTGGCTGCTGTTACTCCCCGCTCGGTTCCTCGAATTCCAGCAGTGTCACTCCTTCCGGTACACCTATTGCATGCATATGCACAAGATAAATATCATGGATACATAAGGAATAACATAATGCTCATGATTAATGGATAACAGTAAGTATTTAACGAAAACATCACTGGACACTCGTTTACCGATTAAGAATAGCTCTATTTAAATCACTTTAAAACATGTATCTAACTTAACTTGAAGAACAAGATCAACTTACCTAACTTGCATAAGCTAAGATAAAGATGCTCATCTTCAGTTAAAGGCCTAACACCTAGGAACATTACCACAAGCTTAGGAATAGTAAAGGCATACTTAAATCAAAAGTTAAGGTTTCATATGCAAAAGAGCAGTTCCTTAATTCAATCACAACAGGAGTTCTACAAATTCAAATGACTTGCAAGAGGACATTCTGAAAAGCTTATGAAATTTTCTACAAATCATTTATAAACATCAAAGCATGATTCTTACGTTAACCACGTCGAATTCAAGTAAACACAGAATCTATCCAGAAATGGCAGGTTTACTAAATTAAATATTTAGTGATGATGCAAAAGCATAATTGGACCAAACCAAGCTTACCAACTTGTTGTGCATATCAGAGGAACATCAGAAAGTATAGTGCCAACTTCTAAATAAATTATTTAATATCCTTTTCTAATTTATTTAGTTAATTAGGTGATTTAAGCAACATATAGTAAAACTATATAGAAAAATCTACAAAAATTACAGTAGCTACCTCATGCTTCACATAGACCACCATAAAAATTTCAAAGCAATTGGACAAGCTGATCTTGCTGTATCAAAAATAACAGATGCATATCTATTTCTAGAATAAATAGGAAATCCTATTGAAAAGTATCAACCAAGAGATTTCACATTTTTTTCTAGCATCTATCCAGCATAAGAACAACACTCACTAAATTTTACCTTTACTGGATCTATAGAAAAAGTATGAAAATTCACACAAGATCCATCCATGCAAACAAGAGAAATACACAACTCCTACATACAGTGTCCAAACTATATGAAAATTTAACTACAAGCTATTCATGATATGAAAAGTACACCATAAAAATTTCATTCCATTTGGAGCTACCTAGAAAAAGATATAATTACCCCTAATTCCCACGTGATTAAAACAGATAATTAGTAACTCTATTTTTCATCACAGAACAAGGCACATATTATGAAAATTCACAACTCCTACATACAGTGTCCAAACTGTATGAAAATTTAACTACAAGCTATTCATGATATCAAAAGTACACCATAAAAATTTCATTTCATTTGGAGCTACCCAGAAAAAGATATAATTACCCCTAATTCCCACATGATTAAAAGAGATAATTAGTAACTCTATTTTTCATCATAGAACAAGGCACATATTATATTTTTAATATAAACTAGATATTACCAGGAACTCAACAAAATTGGAACCACATCATTTGGATCTACCAATCAAGAGATATGCATTTTTGAATCTACACACAAATCTATGAAAAAGAATAAAAATAAAATGAATTAAGAACCCTAAACCCACTCCTAATCAACTATTGGGCTGGGTCGGGAAATCCCCGTGGCCCACGGCGCGCGTGACCCACACACGCCAGCGCGACCCAATCAAAACGGTGCGGCCTGCTCACCAGCTTGGCCCGTCGTCGGCTCCCGCCCGCGCGCGGCTGTTGACGACGTGACTCCATAGGTCAGTGAGGGAAAAGGGGAGGGGAGAAGAGCGACGGCGGTAGCTCGCCGCCGGTGGTGACTCTGACGAGGCTGAGGGTTTCGGTGTGTTCACCTCAACCGTGCGCTCCTAGGGGTGCCACTAATTGAGGCAATTGCGGTGGCTAGGGAGGATGACGGCGGCCATGGCGGCTCACGGCCACGGGTTGGCCGGCTCCGGCGAGCCTACGACGTCTCGGCCCTAATGGCCTACCCCGCGAGCATCAGCATCACCAACCAGACACAAAGCAAGGGACAGAGGAGGCAGAAAGGGGCTCGAGCGGCACGACCACGTGCGAGCTCGGCCGGCGGCAGAAATGGCGACAGGGTGGAGCCGCCTTCACAGTGTGCCCTACCTAGGGCAAGAACGGCGGCTCGGTGCGGTCGAGGACATGTGAAAGTCCTATGTTTGGTGTTGGTAATTAGTGACAATGCCTAAGTACTAATTCTATGCCTAAGTTGTATGTAGCATATGAGGATTAGTACATTCCAAGGTTGGTGGCAAGATGGACATGGTGATCATGATGGCCACACTTGGATTTGGACGCAACCCTACGTGATCAAGGCAAAGGTATATGCTTAAGGGTTGTGTTTTAGTAACCAAGACACCTAGTGGGTATGGTTACATTATAGGATAGATAGCCGTACTATAAAGAGGGGAATGACGCGGCTATTGAACTTCTAAGTGCCTCTAGGTGTGCATTTTATAATCATATGCATTTGGATAGAACTAATATCGCCTCAAAATATGATTGTAAAAATGCTAACACACTCACACATGACGAGATCACTTGGTGGTGTTAGCACGTTTGCGAAGGCGATGGAGTTTGAGCGGTAGAGAGGGTTTGGGGTCCTCTCTCCCTCCCGCCGAGCTTGCTCGGCGGGATTCAAGCGTTTTCGAGGAGTTGAAATGACTATTTTCCACTAGGCCGGAAGTTGGAAAACAAACGGAGGTGAACGAAGGTCACAGAGGTGACCGGACGCTGAACCGGACACGGTCTCTGGATGACCGGATGCGTCCAGTCAGCGTTCAGCGTCTGCGCATTTTTCAGTTTGTTGATCGGACGCGCAGCGCGTCCGGTCACTGACGATCAGACGCGTCCGGTCGTTCAAGGAGCTTACTGGACTCTAACTGGACGTGGGCACTGTGGCGTCCGGTCATTTTCTTCAGCGCGTCCGATCGTTGTTCCATCGAGCGCTGCTCAGGCGACCAGCGCGTCCGGTCGTTCCCAGCGCGTCCGGTCTGCGCTACCAGCGCGTCCGGTCGTTGCTTCGCAGTTAGCCATTGCGTGACCGGTGTGTCCGGTCAGTTGAACCAGTGCGTCTGGTCAGTGCTTCGTGACTTAGCCGTTGTGTGACCAGCGCGTCCGGTCAGTTGGACCAGCGCGTCCGGTCATCATGATTTCAGCTATTTAAGTTTCTAATGGCTCTATTCGAAGGGGTACGTCTATAAATACTTATTGGCCGGCTCAAGGCTCACTCTCTCGGATATCTCTCGAACATTTGACATACTTGTGAGCACTTTGAGCTAAGCAACTCCCCTCTCACTCATCTCTCTTGCTTCTTTGCATATTCGAAGTGAGATTGAGTGATCCAAGTGCATTTGCAATGTGAGATTACATCTAGTTGGCACTTGGTGGTTGATTTGCTACGGGATTCTTGTTTCTCTTGGTGGTTGCCGCCACCTAGATGGCTTGGAGCAGCTTGGAGGCGTTGGCAAGAGTTGGTGATTGTTCTTGGCCACCTCCGGTGATTGTGAGGGGTTTGTGCCTACCTCGGCGAAGCGCCAAAGGCAACATTAGTAAATTGCTCATGTCATTGCAACCTTTTGCTATTTGGTAGGTTCTTGTGGCGCCTTTTGAGAGGCTCGGTGTGTGACCGATTAGCCACCGAACCACGTAGTAAAGAGGGACACAACGGGGACTAGCGTGCCGGCAAGCACGTGAACCTCAGGATAAATCTTTGTGTCATCACTTTCATATTGTGATTGATTGATCCTGGTGTTTGGTTATCTTGGTATTCATTGTTGATTATATTGGTTGGCTCAATACTTCGCCCCTCGGTGAAACTCTCCTAACTCAACTCCGCATTACTTTCTTAGTTATATTTGCTAGCTAGTTAGCTTTGCTAGAGTAACTCCTTTGTGTAGCTTGCTAGTTATAGTTGTAGTTACCTTCTCGGTTTGACTTGTGCGGTTGAGTGCAACTACTAGAATTGTGAATTGGTTAGGTGGCTTGCAAACACCCCGTAGGCTAAGCAAAACTCGTATCTCGCTATTTGTTTTATTGATAAACTTGTTTAGCTTGTCTTTGTAGAAAATTTTAATAGGCTATTCACCCCCCCTTTAGCCATCAAGACCTTTCAAGTGGTATCAGAGCCGTGGTCACCGTTTGTAAGGCTTAACAACCTCGGTGTAAGATGGCTCAAGTTGTGTTCAACCATGTCGGGGACAAGCCTCCATTCTTTGATGGTGTCACATCTTTCGATCATTAGAAAAGAAAGATGAAGCAATATCTTGGCTATATTCATGAAAACATTTAGGAGGTGACACACCATGATTATGCTATCATTGATCCCGACAACCTCACCAACAATGACCGCATCAACAACCAATGCAACACTATGGCTCTCAATACTCTCTACAATGGGATTGATGCAAAGGTCTTTGAGCAAATCAAGGATCTTGAAATAGCAAGTGAAGTGTGGACAAGATTAGAGGAAACATATGAGGGCACTTCAACGGTAAAGAGTGCCAAGCTCTATATGCTCAAGGATAAGTTTGCAAGCTTCAAGATGAAGGATGATGAGTCCATACCGGAGATGTTCTATAGGCTACAAGTTATTGTCAATGATCTCAAGAGCTTAGGAGAAGATGTCAAGGACAAGGACTTCTCACATAAGTTCTTGATGAACTTACCTAAGAAGTTTGCTATCTTGAGGAAGATGATCCAAAGAGAGGGTTTGAACAAGGTGACTCCAAACCAAGTGCTTGGAGATGTCATGACCGATGTTCAATATGATGATGATGAAGATGAAGATGAGAAGAAGGAGATCAAGGTCAAGCAAGAGAAGACCACCGCATTCAAGGCTTCTTCTTCTAAGGGCAAGAGCAAGGTTGATGATAATGATGATCCATTTGATGATGAGACCATGGCCCTTCTAGTGCAAAAGATGAGTCGGTTCATGAAGAAGAGAGGCTATGGTGCAAGAAAGAGATGGAACTTCATGAAGGCAAAGGAGGTGCTTTGCTATAATTGCAATAGCCCCGATCATGTAGTGGCAAAGTGTCCCTATGAAGATAAGAGATTTCATAATGGGGACTTGAAGCTCAAGAAGAACAAGAAAGATAAGAAAGAGAATGAGAAGAAAGCAAAGAAGAGCTTCACATTCAACAAGAAGAAGAAGGGTGGTGGTTATGTAGTCACTTAGGATAGTGACAACTCCGATAGTGATGATGATACAAGCTCTAGTGATGATGAAAGGACCACTCGGTGAGCCATTGCAAACATCGCCCTCTCCAACAAGCCATCCATCTTCGACACTACATCGACATGCCTTATGGCCAAGCCTACCAAGGTAAAATATGATGATAGTGATGATGATCTTGTGCTAGTGATGATTGTAGGAGTGATGATGAGGAGGATGAGGACTACTCCAAGGATGATCTATTGGGCATAATAGATCAAATGAGCAAGGGCTACAAGAGGACCACCAAGAAATACAAAATCTTGGAACAAGAGCTCATTGCCAAGAGCAATGAAAATGATGCCTTGATGGAGGAGCTTGTTGCTCTCAAAAAGAGTAAGGAGTGCAAAGGAATTGAACAAGAGCTCAAAGCTTTTAGGAAATCCTTTGATGAGCTAGAGGCCTCTTGTGAGTGTCTAAAGGAAGACCACGAGGATCTTGAAATTGCTCACACTAGGCTTAAGGAAGCTCACTCCACTCTACTTGAGCTCATCAAGGAAAAGGACCTCAAGTTGGAGAAGCTCATGAAGGAAGCTAAGGAGGAGCAAGTGATTGTCACTTGTGATATTGGACTAACATGCGATATTATTGATGATTCTTTATTTGTTAGTCCTACTAATGCTTCATGTAGCTCATCATCATCCACTACAACCAACTCTACCTCTACTACTAGTGATTCATCACTTGTGGTTGAGAATGAGACTCTCAAGAGAGAGGTGGATGATCTCACCCGCGCATTAGGCAATGCCTATGGTGGGGATGCCCGCTTGCTAAAATACTTGGGTAGCCAAAGGTTCTCTCTTAACAAAGAGGGTTTGGGCTATACTCCCAAGAAGGGCAAGGTGGCCTTTGCTACTCCAAAGCCTCGCTTTGTGAAGAGCAATGGTCGTTATTGCAATAGATGCAAGCAAGTTGGGCATCTAGAGATTAATTGCAACAAAATAAACAAGAACAAAAAAATACTAATGTACCTTATATTCCTTTTGATTCTTGTTATGTGCTTACCAAGGGTGAGAAAGGTGTGCATGCTAGGTTTATTGGTACACTAATTGTGGGTCCAAAGAAGAAGGTCATTTGGGTATCAAAGAGCTTAGTCACTAACCTCCAAGGACCCAAACAAGTATGGGTACCTAAAATACATTAATTTATTTTATAGGTAAATTACAAAGCCGGAGATAGGCATTGGGTGCTTGATAGTGGGTGCTCTCAACATATGACCGGTGATTCAAGAATGTTCAACTCACTCAAATCAAATGATAGTGGCATTGATAGCATCACATTTGGTGACAATAGCAAGGGTGATGTAAAGGCTCTTGGAAGGATTGCAATATCAAATGATCATAGCATTTCCAATGTGCTCTTAGTTGAAAAGTTGAATTTCAATCTTCTCTCGGTTGCTCAATTATGTGATCTTGGTTTCAAGTGCATATTTGGTGTTGATGATGTGGAGATAGTTAGTGTTGATGGCTCTAACTTGATCTTCAAAGGCTTTAGATTTGAGAATCTATACTTGGTTGATTTCAATGCTAGTGACACTCAACTTTCAACATGCTTGCTCACCAAATCAAGTATGGGTTGGTTATGGCATAGAAGACTTGGTCATGTTGGCATGAAGCAATTGAACAAGTTAGTGAAGCATGACTTAGTTAGAGGTTTGAAGGATGTCACATTTGAGAAAGATAAGCTATGTAGTGCATGTCAAGCCGGAAAGCAAGTGGGCAACACTCATCCATTAAAAAGCATCATGAGTACTTCCAAGGCATTTGAGTTGTTGCACATAGATCTATTTGGGCCAACTACATACATAAGCATTGGTGGCAACAAGTATGGCTTTATGATTGTGGATGATTTCACTAGATATACATAGGTATTCTTTCTTGTGGACAAGAGTGATGTATTTGACATATTCAAGAAGTTCATCAAGAGAGTGCAAAATGAGTTTGAGACCACAATCAAGAAAGTAAGAAGTGATAATAGAAGTGAGTTTAGAAACACAAGAGTTGATGAGCTATGTGATGAGCTTGGAATCAAATATCAATTCTCGGCCAAGTATACACCTCAATCTAATGGCTTAGTTGAGAGGAAGAATAGAAATTTAATTGATATGGCAAGATCAATGTTGAATGAGTATAATGTGAGTCATTCATTTTGGGCCGAAGCAATCAACACGGCTTGCTTTTATAGCAACCGCCTCTATTGCCACAAGTTTCTAGAGAAGACACCATATGTGATCTTAAATGGAAGAAAGCCCAACATTGCATACTTTCGGGTATTTGGTTGCAAATGCTACATCTTAAAGAAAGGCACTAGATTAAGCAAGTTTGAGAAGAAATATGATGAAGGCTTCCTACTTGGTTACTCAACTACTAGCAAAGCTTATAGAGTATGGAACCTATCTAGTGGACAACTTAAAGAAGTACATGATATTGAGTTTGATGAAACAAATGGTTCTCAAGATGAGAAAGATAACTTGGATGATATGAGAGGAACTCAATTGACTAATGTTATGAAAGAAATGGATATTGGTGATATTAGGCCAAAGCAAGTGATTGATGTGGATGACAACAAAGATCAAGTGCTCTAAAGTCCAATTACACAAGCTAGTGGTTCTCTAATGCAAAATCAAGCTAGTACATCATCTCAAGTGCAACAAGATCAACAAGTGTCTAGTTCATCATCTCCAACTCATGATCAACATCAACATCCAAGCAATCAAGTCCAAGTGCTTCAACCAACTAACATTGCAAGAGACCATCCATTGGATTAAATCATTGGTGACATACAAAGAGGAGTTCAAACTAGATCAAGATTGATATCTTTTTGTGCTCACTCTTCTTTTGTGTCAATGGAAGAACCCAAGGACATTGATAAAGCATTGAGAGATCCGAATTGGGTAAATGCAATGCATGAAGAGCTCAACAACTTCAAGAGAAATGAAGTATGAGAACTAGTTGAGAGGCCTAAGGATCACAATGTCATTGGAACAAGATGGGTCTTTCGCAACAAGCAAGATCAAGATGAGATAGTAGTAAGGAACAAAGCAAGACTAGTGGCTCAAGGTTACACATAAATAGAGGGTCTTGACTTTGGTGAAACTTATACCCCGGTTACAAGATTAGAAGCAATTAGGATCTTACTTGCCTATGCTTGTGCTCACAATATCAAGCTATATCAAATGGATGTGAAGAGTGCATTTCTCAATGGGTACATCCAAGAGGAAGTGTATGTGGAACAACCTCCCGGTTTTGAAGATGACAAGAAACACAATCATGTCTACAAGTTGAGAAAAGCTTTGTATGGATTGAAGCAAGCACCTAGAGCATAGTATGAAAGATTGAGAGACTTCTTGCTATCCAAAGGATTTGTCATGGGTAAAGTTGATACAACACTATTCACCAAAAAGATTGGAAAAGACTTATTTGTGTTGCAAATATATGTTGATGATATCATTTTTGGTTCAACCAATCAAGATTATTGTGATGAGTTTGGGAAAATGATGGCAAAGGAATTTGAAATGTCAATGATTGGTGAACTTAGTTTCTTTCTTGGACTTCAAATCAAACAAATGAAAGAAGGTACATTTGTGAGCCAAACTAAGTACATCAAAGATATGCTCAAGAAGTTTGGCATGGAAGATGCAAAGAGTATTACAACCCCAATGGGCACTAGTGGAAGTTTGGATAGTGACAAGAGTGGCAACATGGTGGATCAAAAGCTATATAGATCAATGATTGGTAGCCTACTCTATGTGACGGCATCAAGGCCTGATGTGATGTTTAGTGTATGCATGTGTGCAAGATTTCAAGCCTCACCAAGAGAAAGTCATTTGAAGGCAACAAAAAGAATATTGAGATACTTAAAGCATACATAAGATGTTGGATTGTGGTATCCCAAGGGTGCAAGCTTTGAGCTAGTTGGATATTCGGATTCCGACTATGCCGGTGACAAAGTGGAGACAAAGAGCACTTCTGGGACTTGTCAATTGTTGGGAAGATCACTTGTCTCATGGTCATCCAAGAAGCAAAATAGTATTGCACTATCTACCGCCGAAGATGAATACATCGCCGCGGGTAGTTGTTGTGCACAAATCTTATGGATGAAGGCAACATTGAAAGATTTTGGAATCAACTTCAAGAATGTGCCATTGCTATGTGACAATGAAAGTGCCGTGAAGCTAACCAACAATCCGATTCAACATCAAAGAATAAAGCATATTGATGTTCGTCATCATTTCATTAGAGATCATCAACAAAAGGGTGACATTGCTATTAAGAGTGTGGGCACCGAAGATCAATTAGCCGATCTATTCACCAAGCCACTTGATGAGAAGAGATTTCACAAGCTAAAGAATGAGTTGAACATACTTGACTTCTCCAACATGAGTTGATGCACCCCATATATGACATGCCTCTCCTTCGAGCCCCAAGGTATAATTGGTTGACATGTCATACATTCTATGCTAAGGACTTGTTTAGTGCATCTAGTCATAATTTACATGTTCTAGGCTCATTCATGAAAATCAAATGAATTTGAAGTTTATATGGTGCCACTATTGTTTTCATGACTTGTATGATCTAGTGGTAGCATATAACTTGTTTAAGTAGCTTGTGATCCTAAGTATTTAATCTAGAAAACTTGTCTAAATATTTGCTTCAACATGGTGCATGATAACCCTTCTAGTGAGGTGTGAAGAAGCTTGCCCTTGGATCAAACCGAAGCATTTTATTTATACAAGCAATCTAGGTTGAATCACAAACTTGATCCTCACCCCATATTTCAACATGATAATCTATCTAAAATTGGTCTCTTGTGGTCATTGGTGCCAAAGGGGGAGAAATTGTTGTTCACAAAGATAGAACTCAAAGGAGGAGAATCACAAAGGGGGAAAAAATCGAGAAAAACCTAAAGGAGAGAATTGATAAGAGAAATTGTTGTTCACAAAGATAGAACTTAAAGGAGGAGAATCACAAAGGGGGAGAAAATTGAGAAAAACCTAAAGGGGAGAATTGATAAGAGAAGGGGATCAACTAAAATTTGAGCACACAAGTAGGGGGAGCAAGCTCTTAAACATGAATGTTGCATTTCCATGTGCACTTCATTTGTATGATGCATAGTTATGCATTTCTTTTTCTCCGATACTTTGCTTGTGTGGTGACTTGCTAGTATAATTTGAATGATGTATTGAAGTACTAGCATGAATAGGAAGTAGTTAGATTTTTCTTGATTCATGTTTTTCATAGTGGTACTAGAGCCGTGCTTATAATGTTGATCTAACGAGGTTTCTAGTTATGTTTGTGCTTTTCTAAGTGGAATCTAACTACACAAGGTGCTAAGATGGTGTTTATCTCTACTCCGATGGTATCACGCTTCAAAGGTCTATAATCTTAAACACTTAGCACCTATTGGTAGTCATTGCTCCTAATCTTTCCTATCTAACATGTATGCTTCCAAAATCCAAACATAGAGCATACATTTAGGGGGAGTAATTGCTATCAATTTGAATTCATGATCACAAGTCCATAATTCTTACACATGGTAATACACTTGGACAATGTGACATGGGTTCAATCAAAACTTTATCATAATATCTTTGTGAAAGGTTTGTCACCAATTACCAACAAGGGGAGATTGAAAGTCCTATGTTTGGTGTTGGTAATTAGTGACAATGCCTAAGTAATAATCCTATGCCTAAGTTGTATGTAGCATATGAGGATTAGTACATTCCAAGGTTGGTTGCAAGATGGACATGGTGATCATGATGGCCACACTTGGATTTGGACGCAACCCTACGTGATCAAGGCAAAGGTATATGCTTAAGGGTTGTGTTTTAGTAACCAAGACACCTAGTGGGTGTGGTTACATTATAGGATAGATAGCCGTACTATAAAGAGGGGAATGACGTGGCTATTGAACTTCTAAGTGCCTCTAGGTGTGCATTTCATAATCATATGCATTTGGATAGAACTAATATCGCCTCAAAATATGGATTGTGAAAATGCTAACACACTCACACATGACGAGATCACTTGGCGGTGTTAGCACGTTTGCGAAGGCGGTGGAGTTTGAGCGGTAGAGAGGGTTTGGGGTCCTCTCTCCCTCCCGCCGAGCTTGCGAGGCGGGATTCAGGCGTTTTTGAGGAGTTGAAACGACTATTTTCCACTACGCCGGAAGTTGGAAAAGAAACGGAGACGAATGGAGGTCACAGAGGTGACCGGACGCTGAACCAGACATGGTCTCTGGATGACCGGACGCGTCCGGTCAGCGTTCAGCGTCTGCGCGTTTTTTAGTTTGATGACCGGATGCGCAGCGCGTCCGGTCACTGACGATCGGACGCGTCCGGTTGTTCAGGGAGCTTACTGAACTCTAACCAGACGCGGGCACTGTGGCGTCTGGTCATTTTCTTCAGCGCGTCCGGCTGTTGTTCTGTTGAGCGCTGCTTAGGCGACCAGCGCGTCCGGTCACTCATGGGACCAGCGCGTCCGGTCGTTCCCAGCGCGTCCAGTCTGCGCTACCATCGCGTCCGGTCGTTGCTTTGCAGTTAGCCGTTATGCGACCGGCGCGTCCGATCAGTTGAACCAGCGCGTCCGGTCAGTGCTTCGTGACTTAGCCGTTGTGCGACCAGCGCGTCCGGTCAGTATGACCAGCGCGTCCGGTCAGTGTGACCAGCGTGTCCGGTCAGTTGGACCAGCGCGTCCGGTCATCACGATTTCAGCTGTTTAAGTTTCTAACGGCTCTATTCGAAGGGGTACGTCTATAAATACTCGTTGGCTGGCTCAAGGCTCACTCTCTCGGATATCTCTCGAACATTTGACATACTTGTGAGCACTTTGAGCTAAGCAACTCCCCTCCCACTCATCTCTCTTGCTTCTTTGCATATTCGAAGTGAGATTGAGTGATCCAAGTGCATTTGCATTGTGAGATTGCATCTAGTTGGCACTTGGTGGTTGATTTGCTGCAGGATTCTTGTTTCTCTTGGTGGTTGCCGCCACCTAGACGGCTTGAAGCAGCTTGGAGGCGTTGGCAAGAGTTGATGATTGTTCTTGGCCACCTCCGGTGATTGTGAGGGGTTTGTGCCTACCTCGGTGAAGCGCCAAAGGCAACGTTAGTAAATTGCTCGTGTCATTGCAACCTTTTGCCATTTGGTAGGTTCTTGTGGCGCCTTTTGAGAGGCTCGGTGTGTGACCGATTAGCCACCGAACCATGTGGTGAAGAGGGACACAACGGGTACTAGCGTGCCGGCAAGCACGTGAACCTCGGAATAAATCTTTGTGTCATCACTTTCATATTGTGATTGATTTGATCCTGGTGTTCGGTTATCTTGGTATTCATTATTGATTATATTGGTTGGCTCAATACTTCGCCCCTCGGTGAAACTCTCCTAACTCAACTCTGCATTAGTTTCTTAGTTATATTTGCTAGCTAGTTAGCTTTACTAGAGTAACTCCTTTGTGTAGCTTGCTAGTTGTAGTTGTAGTTACCTTCTCGGTTTGACTTGTGCGGTTGAGTGCAATTACTAGAATTTTGAATTGGTTAGGTGGCTTGCAAACACCCCGTAGGCTAAGCAAAACTCGCATCTCGCTATTTGTTTTATTTATAAACTTGTTTAGCTTGTCTTTGTAGAAAATTTTAATAGGCTATTCACCCCCCTCTAGCCATCAAGACCTTTCAACGTGTGGGGGCTCAAGGCGGTGCTGTGGCTCAGAAGAATTGGGCAATGGCGCTCGGGTTTGGGTGATTGGCTCGGTGGCGGTCACTGCCTTCCCGGTCACCGCGCTCGCGTGGAGGAGGAAGACAGAGAGGGAAATGGCGAGAGGGAGAGAGAGTGAGCGAGGTGTTGGCCTGGCCTTCACCTGGGAGCACAGGTGCGCGACGTGGAGGTGCTAGCTGGGCATGCACGCCACGCGATGGCTCGGCCCTGCGCTGATCGGCCACTGTCCGACTGAAACTTCTGAATCGGGACTGAATCGGCGTCCGGTGGCACGACTGACAGCGCGATTTCAATGCCTCATAACTCATAATCTAGGTCGATTCGGTGAGAGCCGTAGTTAGCAAAAATGTAGAGCTATAGGCGTACAACAATATTGTCAATTGGAGCTTGGAATGATTCGGTCCAGATTGAAAGATACAAGGTCTCAAAGAGGGGCTCATGAAACTGTAGGTCAGTGCTTGACTTCGAAATTTTTCTAAGTATGAAAACAGCATGGAAATCCTGGCTTGGGGGCCCTGTTTGAGCATGTTTCAGCCATTTTCATGAGATGGCCATATTGAGACTTTTGTTCCTTGATAAATTGGCTACAACTTTGGTAAAGGGTGCACATCCATGCAAGGTCTCTAGGTTGGACTTTTTAATCAGTCAAACTGGGTCACTCTATAGGTCATCCCAAAGTCAAACCTCACCTAGAGGGCAATTTGGTCATTTTGGCCAACATGAACAGTGTTCCACTAATTACCCTAAGTGTACTTAAGGTGTATTAGACCCTAATTAACCACTCTACACAAATTGTTATACCAACTTCTAAATACCACATGTGATGGGACAAACAAAACACTCAAATGATCCTATTGTTGCAAAACCATGTTTCACATGTTTCATAGCCTTGTTGCAAAACTCAAACTTGTCATGTTACACTACAATGTTGCCATGCTTCAAGATATGAGAAACTCATTTTGCATTCACATGTTGCACTAACTACCATTCACAAGCAATCAGGTATGAAACAAACATAATTAAGAATGTTGTATACACATGTTTCAAATGACAATTGCATGATGAGATGAATGATACGCATGTTTATGAAATGAACATGCAATTTGTGGGAGCCAAACACCTAGGTTGTTATAGCTTGTTATGCAACTCTTTCACCTCCAAGATGATGCTTTTCAGGTCTTGGGCTCTTTGCTTCGCTGTCACTTCTTGCAGTATGTAGAGCTTGTAGCTTCTCGATTTCTTTTCTTGTATGCTTCCAGTTTTGCCAAGTTGTTGGTTACTTGCATGTCTTCGCTCTCAAAGTCATCATGTCCGTCTCTGAATGTGTCATCATTGAGGTGCCATTGGGGTAAAGCTCCCATAGGGTGTGCTTTGTTGTCTATCTCCACGCTACGTGAGTCTTCGGGGTTGGGTGGGATGGTTTGGGTTTTCTTTCATCCCTTTAAAATTTTCTTCATCTTGTTCTTTCAGGTGGGGGCATTGGAAAGTTCGAACAACAACCACGGATGGACGCATCTTCAACATCGATCTTATAGGCCCGTGATTCCGCATCTTCAGCACACCTTCGCTGACGGCTCTGCACTCCACACGTGACCTCATGCCTTCGGGCTTCCCGGAAACAGCTGAACCCTTTGGCTCCCAAAGATGGCTTCGCTGAACCCTTCGGCTGTCCCGGAGATGGCGTCACTTGCCTGCACGACGTGCGAATGGCAATGCGAAATGACTTCTTTTGTATATGTCAAGGGTTAAGAAATTAATACGTGAATTGGTGAGAAGGGGATGCCCAGTGAAGGATATACTGCCCCCAGCAGGTATATATATTTGAAAAATACTTGTGTAAACAGAGAAACATACAGTATATGCTATAAGTATTTTTATAACAAATATACCGTAACCTCTTCATTTCACTTGACTAAGTAACTGAATAAATATTGTTGGTCCAATAAAAAAGAATAAACATTGTTGGTAAAAGCTTGAAAAAAAAGAGAGAGACTAACCATGTGATATATTTAGAAACCGAAGGGGTATATGAGATAGTAGCAAGCGGCTCTCTCGTAGACTATGCACGCCATTATCGCCGAAGTACTGGAGATCGGAGACTAGCTTAGCATATGGCATGCAGGGCTCTCTCGCCCGGGCACCGATGCCTCAATGGGGACGACGATAGCGACGTGATCGATGAGAGACAATAATCTCTTGGCCTGGGATGGGATCGACCGACCTCATATGGATCTCTTGGCCTGGGGATATGATGAATGAATATGGTCCATGCATCAGACGCCCGCCGAGACGGTTGAGGGCTTTAACTCCGTGGCGCATTCATCTGGGCCCCCGCCGCGACGCTGACATGGTATAGTCGGCGTCAGGAGGCCTGATGACGCAGCAGGGATCGACGACAGAGTCGGTGTCAGCGAGGCCGACGGGGCATTCGCATTCAACGCAGCAGGGCACGCAGTCGCTTGCTGGACGACTGTGGCCACCTGGGATGGGATAGAGTATATCAGCTGGGCATGCATGCATCATCGCTGTTCATCTGTTCACGGATTTGCTGCATGCCCATAGGGCCGGTTTAGATCTGAAATTTTTGGTAAAATAGCACTGTAGTGCTTTTCGTTGTTAGAGCAACTCTAAGAGCTTATGTAAATTTGGATCTCTAAATTGGCTCTCTAAATCTTTATAGACCATCAAAACATATAAGTTTTGCAACAGACTGTCTAAATTAGGTTCTCTATTTTAGACTTGAGACAATACAGACATGAGACCGTGTCTTGCATGAGAAGATCGTGGGCCTGCATGCCGCTGGCGGACAGACAAACACCAGGAAAACGCAGATGGCAAGCAACCCTCACTATCCAAATCTACCGAGCGACAAAGACGGAATAGCATACTCGGCTTTTTGGCAATCGTTTTACCGAGCTTGTTGGAGCCGATTTTTTATGGAAAAACGCTAAAACGGAATACACGGAAGGTTTTACCGAGGCTCTTGGAGTTGCTCTTATTTGGCAAATATTGTCCAATTATGGTCTAATTAGGCTTAAAAGATTCGTCTCGTCCATTTCGTCTAAACTGTGTCATTAGTTTTATTTTTTATCTATATTTAATGCTTCGTGCATGTGTCTAAAGATTTGATGTGACGGAGAATCTAAAATTTTTTACAAAATTTTCTGGTAACTAAACAGGACCATAGTTATTCTTGAACAGCGGTAGAATCGAAGCTGTTATGTAGAGACAGACAGGACCCTCGAGTTGTGTATGAACTTCTCCACCTGGTAACCCGCCGTCCCCCCAACCCCCCATTCTCGCTGATGTTTGGGTCTTGTTTAGTTCTCAGAAAATTTTGCAAAATTTTTTTAGGTTCCTCGTCACATCAAATCTTTAGATACATGCATGATGTATTAAATATAGATAAAAAATAAAATTAATTACACAGTTTAGACGAAATGGACGAGACGAATCTTTTAAGCCTAATTAGACCATGATTGAATAATATTTGCCAAATAACAACGAGTGCCATTTTAAAAAAAATGAACTAAACCGGTCCTTGGTCTCCTGTCACCCTCGCTCTGCAAAATTCCTTCTGCCCCTCCTCGAGTCTTTTAGACCCGTTTGGTTTGGGTGTTAAAGTTTAACAAATGTTGTAGCACTTTTGTCTTATTTGACAAAAAGTTTTCAATCTTAGACTAATTAGCCTTAATAGATTCGTCTCGTAAATTACTCCTAATCTGTACCGACATACATGCAATTAGTCTACATTTAGTATTTTATGTATTTGAGAGAACATTTATGTGATAAGAGTTAAACTTTAACCTCGTGTAACCAAACAGAACCTTAGCTATAGCAGGGAGGAGCAGCTAGACAGCTACTAGTATAGAGCTGAGGCAAACGGAGTACGTACAGACATAGACTAGCCTGCTACTCCGTAGCAAGTACTCCTAGCGGCTAGCGTCGTGTAAAAACTTGGCATTCACACGGGTGTTGTTTAGTTTCTAATTTCTGCCCTAAATTCTACTATTTAAAAAGAAGATTCTCATCATATTAAAGTATTGGCATATGTATGAAGTACTAAATATAGATGAAATTAAAAATTAGTTGCGCAGTTTTGTTGTACTTTACGAGACGAACATTTTAAGTCTAATTAGCCAAAGTTTAGATAATTTTTACTAAATACAAACGAATACACACTGTAGTAATTCGGGACGCCCGACTCCAGATCTAAACAAGGCCTCTGACTAGTGAGTCCTGATCAGCTATTCTTCGCAGCGGCAATTGGCATTGCTGCTGACTAGCTAGTTGCCCTGCTGCAGTATCTGCAACAGCATGCATGCTACACCAGCACAGTGGTGGCCACTACTTTTGGGCTGCTAGAGTGCAGCTAGCTAGGGTGTGTTCACTTCTCCATCTCAACCCAAAATATTTTCTCTTTCATCCATCACATCAAATCTTTCGACACATACATGGAGTATTAAATATAGATAAAAAAGATAACTAATTGCATAGTTTATCTGTAAATGTTGAGACGAATCTTTTGAGCCTAGTTAGTCCATGATTGGACAAATTTTACCAAATAACAACGAAAAATGCTTCAATAACTTTTTACCTACTTTTCGCGAAGTGAACACACTTGTTACTCCGTAGCTCTTTCTGCGTGTGGAGGATACCAGCATTTTTTTAGCGCCAAAACAGTTTGTTCTTTTCTGTGCAAAGAACGACGTTTTTCTTTCACAACATTTCTGCGTAAGCGAACAGGGTAAACAACACACCTGCTATTTCTTAGGTTTGGATCGAGTTGGATCCTTGAGCTAGAGCTTTTTTTTAAAAAAAAAAGGCTAAATATTGATTTTGGAGGCAGCTTGCCGGCTTGTTGTAGATCATAATCCTAACAAACCCGGTACAAGTCGAGCGCCATGTTGTTGACGAGACTGCATGCAGGTGCCCTACACTACACATAGCATCCTGTATTTTCATTCTCAAGTTGTTAACCTTGTTATGCATGGAGGCTATACGTATTATACATATACATATATAGTTGGCCCGTCATCATACTCCTTTTTGTTTTTGGGTTTCAAGCAAGGGCACTACACTGGTTAAGGTTTGACTTGGCTTTTATGAGTCTCTCTGGTGCCACGCATGCATGTAGGGATGAAAACGATCGGAAACGATCGATAGGAGGCCAAATTACTTTCGTTTTTACATCTTTTTTTCGAAAACGAAATTGATACGATATTGTCGGAAACAAATACGGCGCCGATATTCCGGTAATTTCGAAAACAATAGTAGTCGATCGGAAAATACATCGATAACGATCGGAATCCATGAGAACGGTATCTAAAAAATGATAAACACACCAAACTATAGAACATGAGAAGATCCATATAACTCGACCTATCTCACATGACAATAGTAAATAAAACCACAATTGACAAGATCACAAGCTGAAACCACACAATTCACACAATCTTAGGTCTCAAATAGTGGCAAACCACGCAACAGTATGACAATTCTTGACAAAGATACAAATAAACGATCATGTTCTAAGTTGACTCGACATAAATAGTGATCAAAACATGAATTATTAGAGTTTCTTTTTCAGTGGAGGCTGTAGCCTGTAGGTTTCTTAAAGATGAACGTCAGGCATGTCATCGTCGTCCTCGGCCACATCTTCCCATCCATATTCTGAGTATTCATCCTACATAGTTTGTGATGGATACATACATATGTTAGTTCTCATACAAGGCAACTGTAGATGAGTTAGTAACAAGCATCATATTAATGTACGGAGATATGTAAGGCTCGTAGCAATAGATGTATTAGCGCAATAGTGCTAATAAGAAATAAAAATCTGAGAAACACATAGCTAATAAGAAGCAAACACAATATATGTATGTGTCGCAGGTAGCAGCCAACACATCATATACAAGGTAAAGGCTAGAAAAAGAACCTCGAGTGTTGATTGCCTTCTTGTTATACACATGAAATACTTCCGTTAGATAGTTCTTTTCCAAAAAAATTATTTGCCTTGTGTGCAGATGTCATCCTTTCCAAAAAAAAATTATCTTGTGTGTTTGCAGCTTGCGTGTACAAATGTGATCCTTTTTTAAAAAAAATTGTCTTGTGTGCTTGCGTGTGTAATGTATTGTATATCTATAAATAAATAAGGATTCATTAATTAAAGGCCTTTGAATCGGTAATTACCGATGGTAAATTACCAGTTAAATACGGGAATCTTCGAAAACGATCGGAAGAAGGCAAAATCATTTTCGCTTTCGTTTTCGATTATTTTTACCGTTATCATTTTCGTTTTTTCGGTTACCGCTACCATTTTCGTTTAGGCATAAAAATCGGAAAAAACTCGAAAACGATTTCGAAAAATCAGAGATTATCATTTTTGTTTTCATCCCTACATGCATGCTACCTAGCTGCTCGTTACGTCATATTCGTTTGCTACACAATAGAGTCTGTTGTGCTTGCCTCTTTTCTAGTAGCTAATAAGGCCCTGTTTGGTTTCTGAATCATTCAGTTTAACTCTCATCACATCAATGTTGCGGCAAATGCATGGAGTACTAAATGTAGACTAATTGCATGCATGTCGGCACATATTAGGAGTAATTTACGAGACGAATCTATTAAGCCTAATTAGTCCAAAATTAGAAACTTTTTGTCAAATAAGACGAAAATGCTACAATTTTTGTTAAATTTTAACACTTCTAACCAAACAGACCCTAAGTGCGTGCAACGGGAAAATCCTGGCTGGTGGCTGTTGGCCACTTGGCCTATACAGCTATATTCACAACTCTAATTTTGCATATAGAGATCATCTATATCGAGGATCTTGAGGCGATCAGTACTTCTATATTGGAGCATGCTAAGTGCGAAAACATGAGGAAACAGATTGTCATGTTTTCGTATATGATATATAAATCTTTTGGACTTCTATGTGTGCTCAACATTTATATCTAAACAAATCATCTCCGTATTGGGTATAGCTTCGTTCTATCATAATGGATTAGCTATGGTACATAAAGTGAAGATTTAATTTTGTCAGAGGAAATCAAATGCATGTGTTTGGCGTAAAAATTCACATGCCGAATAAAAAAATAATATGCATGGTTAAAGTTCTAGTATTTTATTATCAATGTCAAACGCCATAAATAACTTTGCTTTTTATTATTTTCACTAGATTAAAGTCAAAGCTCCATATACAAGTACATCTAGAGACAAAGCAACAACATAACTCAAACACAAACATGGAGCAATATTCAAGTCGACCTTGTGAACTACATCAACAATTTAAACCAACAAGTACAGAATAAAGGACTCGTTTCTTTTACTATCTATATTATAAAGGATGCTAGTATCTTGCACTTAATTTAGTCTTCACGTCCTCATCAAGTGGTTAATTTAGCATGTTGACATCTTTGCCTCAGTAGTAGTCATGACCTGCATATTATTAGTAAGTATGAAATCTTGCATAAAAGACAACACAGCCGAAATTCATAAATAAACTACATCATTAGCATTTTCATATAATAATTATGTTGTATTAGTACTAAAAGTTAAATAAATTAACATTTACATGTATACATTGCTGTAGTCTGTAATTTTTGCATGCTAGATATATAAATATTTTAGAGAAGGCATGCCACACAAATTCTTCACATTTGAATACTAATGAATTCACTGGAATTATTATGATACCATTAAGTAAGTAAGACATTGCTTATCAGTTCACAAGATATTAAAATCATTTACTTTTACTATAATACTCCATTCCAAATTATAAGGCATTCCAAGAATCTTAGAGAGTCAAAGCATTTTAAGTTTGACCAAAATTATAGAGAAAAGTATAAAAATTTATAACATCAAATAGGTATACTATGAAAATATAATTAATGAAGAATCTAATAATACTTAATTGGTGTCATAAATATTATTATCTTATCATATAAATTTATTCAAACTTGAGATCCTTTGACTTTCCAAGATTCTTGGAATGCCTTATAATTTGGGATGAAGGGAGTACATTATAGTGTTTAATAAGAACCACTATATAAATACAATTTATCATTTTGGTGAACCCAATATTACGACAATGTAGAGGGATTGAGATAATAATATTCAGAGCTATATGACAAATAAAGGATTATTGTATTAAATGTTTGATATTATATAGAATTTATATACTACAATTCTTATATAGATTACTTATCAAGTTATGATATTAAAATTTTGGTAGGTGCTTTCTTAGAGAATCTTATATGTTATATTTCAATGCATGTTATGACGTGTAATATCAAAACAAAAAGTTCTGAAATGTAATGGTCTTGAAGGCACAAATAGTTCAACCACTACTTTTCAACAAGTTTTTGAGACGATTTAATAGTATTTATGAGTTGATATAAGTTTTTAAGGACACACCTGAGAATGTTCTTATTAGAGACACATTCTATAATATAAGATGTCCTGATGTGCATGCACATGATATTTATCTTTACTATTATTCGTAGACTCAAATTAGGGAACATAATGTTTCTATATACACCATATTTGTTTTAGTGTTATAATTGTTTGTGTGCAAATTGGTTATTTTGTGTGATTTAAATAAATTTTATACCTAGACTTGTAGTTAACTTATTTGAATTATATTTTTTGTTGAAATTAAATAAGCTTTATCTCTCCATACATTCATATGATAGTCATAGGTAATACATTTATGATAAAAACCAACAAAAGGATTGTGGGGAAAGGAAGAAATAAATTAAGTCCAAATTCGGATTATTGCAGTCTCCATTCACCCTCTCATTTGTAAACAAATATGTTTGTAGATTATAGGCAACATCTAGGATTTGCATTGGGAAGGTTAATTAAGATAGTTAGAGCTTTCTAGAATCCCAATGCCAGGGTATTGAGACTCCAGTTTTAGCAAGGCAAGGGTATTACGAAACTAGCCATGAATAATGGTTATATATGATAAACAGATTAGTGCCGTGCGACTAATTTATTTTAAAATAAATAGTAAATTAAGCCATTTGTACAGTCCAATATTTAGTATTCCTATATGAAGCATGAATGCATCGCCTTGCTACAACAAAATATATATTGTCATGGATGATAGTAACGATTATTATTTGCTACTTCCTCCGTCCCAAATTATAAGGCATTCCAAGAATCTTGGAGAGTCAAAAGATCTCAAGTTTGAGCAAATTTATCTGATAAGATAATAATATTTATGACACCAATTAAGTATCATTAGATTCTTCATTAATTACATTTTCATAGTATACCTATTTGATGTTATAAATTTTTGTAATTTTTTCTATAATTTTGGTCAAACTTAAGATGCTTTGACTCTTCAAAATTCTTGGAATGACTTATAATTTAGAATGGAGGGAGCAGTAGATATATATTGTAAAGGGAAACAATACACAGAAATTACGGAAGAAAGATCCTCTATATGCATAGCAGCATAGAACCGACCTGACAAAGATCAGACGACGACACTTGACTACTGCGTGGCAGTGGGCTGGTCATCCCCGCCGGTCGTGCTGGGCTTCAAGAACTGTCCACCGTTGATCTGCTGCCCAAGACCAGACACTATACCACCATGCCCCACGCCCATGGCCGACGAGTACGCGAAGCCGCCATAGCCTCCTCCACCTCCGTTCATGCCCGCCCTCGCAGCTCCACCTTCACCTTCGTAGCTCCTGGCCAGCATCTGCACGGAGGCGAAGTTGTTGTCTTGCTGCATGAACCCGCCAGCTCCACTGATCGCCGCCGCCGCCGCCGTGGAGTGCCCGACATTGATAAAGTTTTGCGTGCAATTGGCCACTGCGTTGCCTACGAAATCTACTGCCATCCCTGCTGCCGCACCATGGGATCCCACGGCCGCCGAGGCCGCCGCGGCTTCAGCCGCCGCCGCCGCCGCCGCCTACACCGAAAAATGCAGCACATGCGTACGTATTAGAACATGGACTACAGGCCGACATGGTAAAGAGAGGTGTATGTACGTGTGTGTATCACACCTGGTACTTGGACAGCTCGTAGCTGGCGCGGGCGAGCTCCTGCTGGACGAGACGGAGGCGGTGCTGGAGGATGGAGATGACGCCGACGCAGCCGTAGACGGGGTCGCGGAGGCGCATGTCCGCCTCGTAAGCGAGCGAATTGACGGCGTCCTCGCGCTGGTAGGGGTGGAGCTCGTTGAGGATCTTGGTCACGTTGCTGGCGCCGAAGACGCGGTGCACGTGCACGAACTTCTGCGGGTTGTCCGGCGGGAAATAGGGCGCGAACACGCAGTCCGGCTGGCACTTGCGCCGCAGGAACTTGCACGCCGCGCACGGCGACCCTGTGCCTGTGCCTGTGCCGCCGCCGCCGCCTGTGCTACCAGCAGAGATCGAGCCACCACCCGTGGGCGGCGGCGAGGCAACAGTGATCACGGATCCCGTGGACACGACAGGCACCGATGATGCTGACGAGGCGGCCATCTATCTCTCTCTCTACGGGAGGAGGAAGATCCAGGACTAATTAAGAGATCCATCTATCTCAGCGTTAGAACCCAATAGATAGATGAGAAAAAAAGAAAGCTAACAGCGAGAAATGTCAGAATGAGAAGCATATCAAGCATTCAATTCGGATCCGATGCTGCCGCCTATGGGCGAGGAAGGTATATGTACCTTTAATTTTCTTTCCCTTCCGCGAAGATCAGAGTAGGATACGAGATCGAGGCCGGCGGCCGCGCTCCGGTTCAACCCCTGGCTCCGAGCCTCCGAGAGTATATGCTTTGCTCCTCGGCGCTCGCGTTCGTCTTCGACGAGTCCCACAGCTTCCTCCTAGTTTCAACAGGCTTTGTGCTTTTTTCCTCGTCTGTCTCACCTCCGCAGCTGATTAATCGGGTGTTTGTTTTGGAGAGAGAATGGATGGATATATGAAATGAAAGTGACGACTGGCGACACCGTGAGGCGTTTGTAATTGTGTCGTACAGTATATGTGAGCGGGCGGGAGGAGGGGGCATTGTGTAGGTAGGTGCCCTAAAAAAAACGTGTCCAGGTGAGCCGTACTGTTTGTGCATGAGCTATATATAATTTTTAACAAGAAAATAGAAGTCTATGTTGTTGCAAGAAATTAGTGGTTAATGACGATGGTCTCAGTTGATTTGTTTTATTTTTCACTTTTATTTACAAAGGCAAGAGGTTCGGGTCCCGGTAAACAAGTCAATGTTTGTGCACGTGAAATGCTGAGACGTGGAGCCAAAAGATAGAATGCATCTCTTCTCTATCCCTATTCCCTATGGTCTTAATTATTAGCTAGCAAGTTGATCAATACAAACAGTATATATGAGTCTTTTACTTGAAACTAACTATTGCAAAAAGTTTTTTATTTGTTTGATTGTAAATGTTCTCTTTTCCATGTGCTCTTATTATATTATTATATCTATTAGTACGAACTCTACAACTATCATCGACTAATTAAGTAGCTTAAAGTAAGTGTTGTCTACCTCTCCTCTCTTTTTTCAACCTCGTGGCAGTATAGTTTCTACTGTGGCTATAGTTATGACGATCAGATCGGTAAAAAAGACCAACCAGAGACTTATATTAAAAGACCGTCCATGCAGTCGAACTACTAAAACCGGTTAAATCAGATAGATTTTTATGGAACCGTGAACCGAATAATTTTTTCCTTCCAAGATTACCCCTCTGTGCACTCAAGAAAACCTTATCTACTCAAGGGTATAAACAGAAACACATTGAGCCCTTTAGGGTTCCCTAGTCGGCTTGGGGAGGAAAAATTTATCGCTTTTGGGCAGGAGCAATGAGCAATGTCACGTATCTTGGTGCCAGTCCGACAGTAGCTTTGCACATTGGGCGGCAATGGCACGGGTGCTCATCAGGACACCCAGGCGGTAGCACATCGGGCAGCTATGGTGGCGAGGGCATCTGAATAGCCGCAGCAGCTTTTGTGCTTCGCTATAGCTCGAACTACAGTCGTGCATGCATCTGAGCAGTGACGGTTGTTGCTGCTCTAGCTCGGACGGTCAGGACCATCTCCAACCTCTAGTCTCCAGCCCCTTTGCCTCTCGGGCGGCAGTCATGCATGCATCTTAGCAGTGACGGTTGTTGCTGCTCCAGCTCAGGCGGTCAGGACCATCTCCAACCTCTAGTCTCTAACCCCTTTGCCTCTTGGTCGGCGAGCAGGTAAGTAAGCGTTTGTCTGTCCAACACTACTACAAAAAAAGTTTTCAGCAATAGGACATTTTTGGGTAGAGACAGCTCAATTAGGAGCCGCCTCTATAGTGCCCTATATGAATCAAGCCGCCTCTGGAGATGGATCTTCAGAGGCGGCTCCAAAGCCAAACACCTCTACAAATGGTTCTTTAGAGGCGTTTGGCTTTACCACTCGTCTATGAAAATGATTATATTTTTTCAGAGGCGGTTTGTGACTCTAGCTGCCTCTAAAGGACCATTTGTAGAGGCGGCTAGCTTTAGAGCCGCTTCTCATAGAAATAAATGTATACTTGCCCCTCCTCGCTCACCCCGCCTCCTTCTCTCCCAAACTGTGTCGCCTACCCTCTCCCAAACCCTAGTGCCTCCATACCTGGCAGCGCGTGCAACCACAACTGGTTCTTCTGCCTTCAATCTGTTGGATTTTCTTTCACTTCATTTTCTATTAAAGTTGTACTTTAGTTCAATGAAGGATTAATACGACGCTATCATATTATTGCCAACATTACTTATAATTACAGAGGTCATGGTCATCATTGATTAATAAATTATATATCTTAAATTTTATGAAAAATGATAAAACATAACAGTATACCATTTTCGTTCTCGTTCCCATGAACGTTTGATAGTCGAGAATGTCTGCTAGTAAATGTTAAATGGGATTAGGTCTCCCACATATAGGAAAAAATAGACAAGATTTAAACTAAATTTATACCTAAGACAGCGAGATACCTGTGATTCTGCAAGTAACTGTCAGAAAACATTTGTCTATTGCACAAAATTAGGGCATGTTTGGATATCATGAGCTAATTGTTAGCTTGCTAATTTTAACTTAAATTAACTCTAATGCATCCAATTTTTCAACTAATAGATGGGCTAACTTTTAATCCAAGTTTTTCAACTAGTTATTAGTTAACCAGTTAGCCATCTATAATTAGTGTAGCCCAACTAATAACTAGCCATGCATGATAACTCTTTTGCTTTCACAATCAAGTCCATGGGCTAATTAAAACATTAGCACATGGGAATCTCGAATTTTCCAGAATGGGACTGCTGCGGTGCGGAGATGCGAAGACCGCTCTCGCATCAGTCGGAGCTAGCTTTATATATTGCCTATCGATCGGGGTCAACTGACTGCTCGCTGACCCCGGTGAATTTCCATGAATCCTATGGAAGCTAGTGTTAATATGCGCTGGTGACCCCAGCTTACAAAGGGCCCTGCCACTCTGCCAGCGAGCCACGCTAGAACGACTGCCGAGCCGCTCGAATCTTAGATCGCGCCGATCTCCGAAGTCATCCACGTTAACGGCGGCGGCGGCGGCTAATCGCCGGTTCCATTCACACCACGCGCCGCGTTGGGCTTGAGCTTGTGGTTCCAAGCGAGCGTCGTGCTGTCCTCGAGCTCGCCGGCCGGGCGCTCCTCCTGAGCATGAGCGGCGGCCGATGTCGCCGTCGGTCCCGTGCGTCGATCGCGTGGGCGTTGAGCGACGGCCGGACGCCTTCACCGGGTCTGCTGGCCTCTCGTGCGCCTCGTCGTTTGAGGTGTCACCGGTCGAGGACGTGAAAAGCCGATGATCAAATCAAGTCGCGACAGCTCGATCGGTCAGTTTCTCACTTGCTCTTTGAGCAGGGCGGGGACATCGTCTCGCCTATGGCCTTGTTTAGTTCCCTAAATTCACCCCCAAATTCCACTATGCAAAAAGAAGATTCTTCATCACATCAAAATGTCGGCATATGTATGAAATACTAAATGTAGATGAAATCAAAAACTAATTGCACAGTTTTGCTGTACTTTGTGAGACGAACATTTTAAGCCTAATTAATTAAAATTTGGATAATTATTACCACAAAACAACAAAAGTGTTACAGTGCTCGGGTGGCACTGTGCAAATTCGGCCACCCCGAGTTGGGATCTAAACAAGGCGTATGATTGCAACTGCTCTGACAAGCTATACTCGCATGGCCGGCGATTCGGCCTGCTGCAGTGCTGCGCCTACCCATCCGCATCTCGATAATAAATTTGAGCAGGTTTCTGCACATGAATGGTGACTGGGCGAGCACTTCTGCACCCAGAAGTCAGGTGGTACCGGCCGCGGCCGGGCGTTGTAGGCTGTCATTCGGCCGCCGGCCCGGACGGCCGGACGGACGGGTCCTGCACTGGTGCACCTGCAGGCTGCAGCCAGCGCCTGCGCTGCGCCCCGAATTTAATTTTGGTGGTCCGTTTAGTTTCCAAAAATTTTTCCAAAATTTTCAGATTTTCAGTCACATTAATTTTTGGGCACATGCATGAAACATTAAATATAGATAAAAAATAAAACTAATTATACAGTTTAGCTGTAAATCACGAGACGAATCTTTTAAGCCTAGTTAGTCCATAATTGGACATTAATTACTAAATAACAACGAAAGTGCTACATTTTGCTACAGTAGTTTTTTGCAATTATTTTGCAAACTAAACAGGGCGCACTGGGCAGTTTCGCAGACATTTTGTACCCCGCGGGGCATTGAATTTGTCGGTCGGGCGCACGCCGCACGGTGCAGGTGCTGCCCTCACCAGCCCGGCCTCTCGCGCGCGTCATCGCGTCGTGCGCGCATGATTGTTTGTCACAGGCGCCCGTGGCCCGGCCGGCTTCCTTTTGCCTTTCATAATCGCGGTTACCGTGGTCCACCCACGTACGTTACCTTCAAGCTAGCAGCTAGAGAGTGAATCCTGACCGTTCTAGCCTTCTAGGAGTAGTTGCTTACTATGGCTGTCAAGATCAGGATCGAGGCGTGCGTGAATCATACACAGGGCTCATCATCAATCAATTAATACTACACTAAAGATATATAGCCGGCAAATTTTTCTTTCATATGTGATGTTAGTCAATTTTAGTGTCGGGTTGCTCTAAGGTTCATGCCCTAGGCGACGAATCCGCAGTCTTTTCCGGCGGGTTTTGTGGGTTATGGCGTGTTTGGTTCCTTGTTTCACTTAAGACTTATTTGGTTGTACGTACTCTAATCTCGTGGATTTTGGTGGCATGGCTAGTGAGAGAGGGATGAGAGGCAAAATGATGGAATCTATGGCTAGAACCTACATAATGGAATTTTTTTGTTCTAGTTGCACTACATGCATATATATAGTTTGAGTTTTATACTTCGGCAGAT
Source organism: Saccharum hybrid cultivar R570 (assembly GCA_038087645.1). NCBI lineage: Eukaryota > Viridiplantae > Streptophyta > Magnoliopsida > Poales > Poaceae > Saccharum > Saccharum hybrid cultivar. The sequence goes on from JAQSUU010000433.1 coordinate 1,268,561, forward strand.
CAGTGTGGTTTGACGGATTAGCATGGATGGTGGAACATTGCTGTTGTGTGTAAATGTACAATATGATGAGCATTGAGCTAGGTTTACCATGCATAGTAAGCGCAGCGTGAGAGCGGAACCACTGAGAATAGACGCAAAGAACGAAGGCAAACCTATAGTGAGACTTGGGGAAATATTCTCTTTGTTCCAAATTATAAGAAATTTTGTCTTTTTCTAGATACATAACTTTTGTTATGCACTTGTAATAAATATATATTTAAGTGCATAGCAGCAAAAATTGTGTATCTAGAAAAGCCAAAATGTCTTATAATTTAAGTAGAGATATCATAATATAGTTGGACTGAAGTACAAAAAATTCCAAAACTGATTATGACTGGTGTTAGAGGACACTCTACTAATCAGAATAATGCAACTGTCGTGAGAATGGTCTCAGGGGGAACTTAGCAAAGTACTCGTATATACTATACCATGCGCCTTAATAACCTCGTCGTCCCAGCTGGTCCATGGACGGATACCTGTATCGATCATATCGGTCTGGGCGTGAGCGGCGTCGCATCCGGCCGTTGTTCATCGAGGCGACGGTTGATCTCCAATGGCCATCATCCAGGTGCATGCCATGCGCATTAAAAGAGCGTGAAGTCGTTGTACCAGTTCCTATACGTAGCCAACGTGTAGGGCGGACTGGCGGCACGCACCGATGCATGGTACGGTGGCCCGGCCGGCCCGCCTGTACACTGTGACAGTGGGTCGGATCGCCCATGGAGTAGCTCCTATCCCGCGCATATGCCGGTGCCGGCCGGCCGCCGGATCCATGCATGCACGCATCCACCCACCCGATCGATCGACCCGACGGATCGGAGGAGGCGTTTTTCAGCGCAGCGTACGCGCAGTTCGGCGGTTCATCTTTGAATTCACCGGCTCATGTCAGACGGGCCGGCCGGCCTGCGTACGTCGTCGTCGCAGGAAAAATGAGGCAGAGTAATAAATCGGCGCAACAATCGGAGCTCACCGCATGCGGCGATATGATCACAGTCCTGGCTCCTGCATGCATCGATCGACCCGGCCCGCGACATATTAACAGTGCCCGGGCCGGGACACGTACTATTCCATGCACTCCTGCAGTAGGAGTAGCTCCCGATCCGAGCCGTCCGACGACGTGCGCGCGGGCCGAGATTGACGGGGCGGGCGGGGGTCGCGCGCCGGTCGCTGTGCATGCGTGGATGTGTCGTGGAGCCCGGGGCAGGCGGCGGGCTCACTGCAGCAGGGCAGACAACGGCCCGGCCGGAGGGTCCAACGTACAGGAGCAGCTAGCAATGCATGGTTAAGGGAGTGTTCGGTTGTTTCAGGACACGTCTCATCTCATACGTCGACTTAGCTCTCGCTTCTCCCTTGCATGCAGGAGCTTGCATGGATCGGGGTTTTGACCCATGCAAGCTGACCACCTACGTACTACGTAGAACAAATAAACCATGCATGGTTAGCTCAGGAACATGACATGCTTGGCTTCTCTACTGTGATTCCAAAAAGAAAAGGAGTACGGCTACGGTATGTGCGAAGTCTGTTTTCCATAAACATTAAAAAAAAAAGGTTAGACTGCGAATATGATCAAAGCATCTTGGGATTGATTATAACAGGACGTCCATATATATCTATCACTTTCATATTGATGAAGGGATTGTCCACATATACATAGTACGTATGTAATTAACTCTACCCATTTTTCGTTAGCAGAGGCAAGCCATATTAGATCGATCGTGATCCTAAAAGAGTACGCCGTGCTCAGACTTCAGGCCTCTCCTTCGACCTTTATTTTGACAATAGTCTACAACAAGGCTCCACTTGCTCTCTTCCCTCATTGTTGGGTCAATTTTGGCACAGTGGTGGGGCGCTAGGAGGAATTAATTGAAGATCTTGAAATCTTGCGCTAGTGTGGTGGTATTAATCCCTAACCGCTGGTCATGTTGACCAGAGAACACAACAAAGACCAACATGAGTGTACTGTTTGTCTTTTTATGTCTCTGACTATATGTATACTCATCAGCCCATACATGCTCTAGCTTGTGGGGCCTTAGCTGATTTATGAGTGTGAGTACAACTGTTGGCTAATATAATTATATACTTCCTCTATCCTTGAATAAATAGATTCCTAGAGTTGTGTTAATTAAGACAAACTTTTTAAACTTTGACTGAATTTCTAGAAAAAAAAATCGTTAAGATTTATGGTATCAAATTAGTATCATTAGATTTATCATAGAATATACTTTCATAAGGTGCTCATTTTATGTCATATATGTTGTTACTATTTTCTATATTAAGTTTGACACGGATTCTAGGAATTGATTTATTTGGGGATGGAGTGAGTATCTCAAGGCTTAATTAGAATTACATCCGGCCATAAGACGCTATACATGCTATGAGGATGCTTCCAGAAGTGCAAGTTAGTAAAATTAGGAGAGAGTACCTCAGGAATTAGCGCAATTAGCAAGACACTCAATGTATTGTGATGTTTCGAGAGATAACTCTCCTAATGGTATCAACGATGAATGCACCTCTAGAGGTTATGGTTATGGTAATATATTTCTATACATATCACTAATTCAGTTAGCACACTAAAGACTATATCAATATCCCAATGCAAAGACTTATAATTATGACTAGAGAAGAAGTAAAATGCATGTCACCATTGTAAACCCTAGAAAGTTACTCCATAAAGACAAATTCTACAAGTAACTCGCCAAGCATATAGTCGCTGGGAATCAAAATATGGTCCTCACACATCAGTGGGAAATGAGCGGCCACACTAGTGGGCTGCACTGTACCACTATTGGTTCATGGGTCAATAGGGTTGTTATCACCAAATCTAGATTTGTAGATGGAGCCATAATCGCACATTTTCCACAATGGAAGTAAATGCACTCATAGGACTGGTCAATCACCAACAACCCCAATCGCCTTCATTGCGGAGTATGTACATCATTGAGCATCCATCTCTAGGGGTTATGTCGTCGGCTTAGAAGACCCAATCATATGTTCTTATAGTACTGGTGATCTTTTTTTTTGAAAGAACAGTGTGATCTTTGCGGTTGTGCCATTGCATCTCTGTCTAGAGGAAGCCGAGTACACGCAATGAGACCCATAATGGGGTTTTTTGTGTTCTCAGGTGCATGGAACTTTTATCAGATGATTTCATAGCCAATAGCCATACATGGGTCTATCTATAATATTCCATTTTTAGTCATCATTTTGTAATTAGGTATATGGGAACATTCGGCTTTGTTGGATATATAAGCAATTCAGCCTCGTCCGGAATGGTGTAATTGCCCTAGTTAATTTCTAAAACGTTAGGCATTTCTTAGATAATAATGGAATAAACATCCATGGTTCCAATTTTGCCTATGAGAAGAATTTTAACCCCTGCATGCATGCGTTATGACTCAAAGAAATGGTCACCGGCCGGCGGCTGCAAAGAATAAAGCGCCAAATTTTAACTCGTGCAGAGCCAGATGCGCCTTGTTGTTGGTCCACATGCATATCAACACTCAACAGTGGCATATCATCCCCTTCGTAGGACGGATAGTTGCTAGGGTTCATGCCCGCCTGGCCGTTGGAGATGGAGATGCGTACGGCGACGTCCGCGTGGTGCATTTTGCATGGCACCAATTCCGGGAAGAAGCCCGTGTGGCTTTCCTGCAGTCTCTGCGTGTCTCGCCCGGTACCATCTCTGGTCACTTCGAGATTCAATGCCGCAATGATGGGGGGACATAGACTTCCTGGCGCGCGTAGCTAAGACTACCCGCAGTGGGTACTCTAAAACGATACTCTAAAGCTTTAGAGTATGAATATAGAGTAAAAACTGCTGCACTGGATACTCTAAAACGATACTCTATCCTTTCTCTCACTCTATATTTAGAGTAGTACTGTGCTTACTCTATACTCTATAGTGGCGGACCCCACTAGCTAAACAAAGGAAAAAATGATATAACTCACAAACCAAAAATCCAAATTAAATTTCGATTTCACCATTAAATTCGTCTCAATAAATCCTTCAAAACTAGATCACACATGAATATATTTAGATAAAGTGACAAGTGGGTTCCACAGTGGATAGAGTGGATAGAGGATGATATAGAGGATGGATTGGTGCGGGAGAATTGAGTATAGAGGAGAGAATCTTGCTGACTAGGACATATAGAGGATGAATATAGAGGTCCATGACTGCGGGTAGTCTAAGGCCCCGTTTGGTTACGACGTGTTAAAGTTTAACTCCCATCACATCAATATTGCGGCAAATGCATGAAGTACTAAATGTAGAATAATTATATGCATATCGACACAGATTAGGAGTAATTTACGAGACGAATCTATTAAGCCTTAACACCCAAACCAAACACCCCTTAAGATCTAGTGGTACGTATAGCAAAAGCTAACCTCTTGCTGGTACTGGTACTGTTGTTCATTTTCGCGCGCTACTTTACTCAGCGAAAAGTTATTTACGGCCGGGGGCGATTGTAGGCGCAAGAGCGGTCGGCTGACCGATCGGCAAACGTCGAGGAACACGGTTCACTGCATGCACACGCCGGCTAGAGACCTAACACGTGCGCGCAGGCGCGGTGCGGTGGCAACGTGCGGCGGGCGGCAGCCTCGATCGGACACGGTCAGTGGCGTGGCCGGCGCTGCCCCGTGCTCCTCGCGACTTTAGTCTCGCTCGGCAGCGGGCGTGAGGAGCCCGCGCTGTGGGCACACCGCATGTGGCGCCCTAGCTCCCGTCTCTCTTGCATTGGAACGGTAACAAAGCCCTGTTTAGTTCATTCCCTAAAACTTTACGCTCTATCATATCAAATATTTGAATACATGCATAGAGTATTAAATATAAACTAAAAAATAACTAATTACATATATTACGTGTATTTTGTGAGACGAATTTTTTGAGCCTAATTATTTCGTGATTAGAAAATGTCATGCTACAGTAAACATGTGATAATGACGGATTAATTAGTCTTAATAAATTCATCTCACATTTTACAGACAGTTCTGTAATTAGTTTTTTTATTAGTATTCAAACACTCCTTTCGACATCCTATAAAATATCTGATGTAACCCCTTAAAACTTTAAGACACTAGATTCTAGAACTAAACCAGGCCAACTACATAAGTTTGGGTGCGTGCCACGTGTGCTGTAGGCAAGCAGCAGTGTGTTACTGCTGCCGCGCTTGATCTCCGAATCTCCGATCGTGAGACTTGCGCCGGACTGGCAGATGCTGAGATGCACACAGACAGTGTTGTTTATGGAGGACAGGAGGAGGGGCCTGGCGAGTGGCGACACGTACTGCATGTCTGTGAGACAGCAAAGGGGCCAGCCGCCCGGCCAGCAGGCGGGGGCGAGCGACGAGCGTACGGGCATGGGGGACAAAACGAAGGAGAGAGATAGAAAGATGACTGCTGTATCAATGCGTGCTAGCTGCTGCCCGTGCCCCTCCTCTCTCTGCTGCCCATACTTTTTCATGTGTTCAGAACTTCTGACGAGCCATGACGACAGATGCTAGCAGTTCTCTCGTGTGCGCTTGGGGGCGACTCAAACTTCCAAAAATTTTACAAGATTCATCGTCATATCGAATCTTTAGACACATGTATGGAGCATTAAATGTAGGTAAAAAAATAACTAATTGCACAGTTTGTCTGTAAATGTCGAGACGATTCTTTTGAGCCTAGTTAGTCCATGATTGGATAAATTTTACCAAATAACAACGAAAAGTGCTACAGGAACTTTACACCAACTTTTACACCATCTAAACACTACTGGATGGGCGCATCATTGGATGGCAGCAGCATGGTGCTGTCCCATCACACTATCACAGAGCCTTTTCAATAGTCAGTCTCGTCTTGGCCGGCCCGGCCCGGCCCCCGTACTTGTTTGTTCGTCTTCCTTTCTATTGGACATGTACCCGCTGTCCTCTTCCGGCCACGGATCTCTGTCTCTGATGTGCTCCTGTCCGGACTCCGGTTAATAAGCTAGACCTAGCAGTCAGCACGCTGATGACCTGCAACCTGTGCGATATCACACCTCGATCGGATGTCGATAGATGATGACGAGGCAGCAGCAATGAGCACGTACGATCGACCACGCTACCTATATGTGACATATTTTGTGTACACGTACTACTACCACATGAATCAGAACGGTGATGCCACGCATTGTTGACTGCGCGCATCATCCTTAAAATTGGGCATCAAATCCAACGACGCGCGCGTGTCTACCATTGGTACAGAGTGCGTAGCTTTGCTTCTTTGCTAGATTTCACGCACATATATATCACACTAGCAGTAAACACTGAAAAACAAGCAGCTCGATCACAAGGTTTTATCGCACGTACGATCAATCAGACGCTTTCCAACACGTACTGCGCGTCGCAATGCAAAGCAATGCAATGATAGCCGAGCTCCCAGTCTCCCAGAGCAAAGCATGCGGTTGGGTGGATCATGGATGCAAGGTGCCATGTGCCAGCGTTCCTGCCTCGCACTGACACTACCTGGACATGAACAAGCGTACTTCCGTGCCATCGCCATCGGAGGGCAACGCACGGCCGCACCGCATGCTGCTCTGCCGGCAAGACGCAATCATCTCAGACCACGGGATATGCATGCATGCCTGCCTGGCCTGGCTCATCGAGCACAATTCGATGGTCGGCGGCGGCCGGGACTGCCTGCGCCCGGCACTGCGGGCTGTGGCCACCGTGCCACGAGATGAGCGCGGCCGCGCGGGACTGCTGCCTGTGATGAGTCTGAGCGGGGTGACCCGCCGTGGCCGTGCCGCACCGTACGTACGGGCACGGACGACGGAGCGGGAGATCACTCTTTGCCGTCTTGCGAGCAAACCGGGGGCGCAAGGCTCACCGCTGCGGCACATCGGCACGAGCAGGGAGCAGCGCCGCCGCCGCAGCCTGCAAGAGACAGACCAGCAGCAAAAAGATGTGGCGACTTTGCCTCGCGGTCGCGGCCGATGAAGAAGAAATCGGGATGCAAACGGGCCACAAAGCAGCGTGGGCCGGCCTGTTTGGGTCCATCCTGCGAATAGAAAACATCAACCCAGCAAAATCCAGACAGCGTGGTACTACTGCTTAGAAAGAAGAAACTAAAATGCAGAACAGTACGTGATGATTATATATACGGAAATGCTACGTGCCGTGTCTCTAGACCGCACAAACGTCGGACGGCCTTTTCACTCCGGCTGCTTGCTCCCGCCCGCATGTATATTAAAACAAAAACTTCCCTTCGCTTCCTCCTCCCCATCCTTACTCGTTCCGCACTTTCTTATCCCCTGCATCGGCGCACCAATGCTTGGCATCCTCCCCCACCCCGGCGTTCCCACTGAGTGCCCCCAATGCCCGTAGATCTGGCGGCACCACCCTAGCGAGATCCATGGAGTACGAGCAAGATTCACTCGCCTCCGGCAAGATCCATGGAAGTGGCGCGGCAGTGTTGCAGGGGAGTGGCGGCTCTCCCCCACCCCGGCGGCCATGGCGCTCCCCGCCCTCATCCCCTACCATCGCCGCTGAGCCAAGCCGGTGCCGATGGTGCTGGTGCTGGTGGTGCTCGCGCGCTGCTGGTGCCGGTGCTGGGTGGTGCTCACACGCAGCCGCTCGCCGCCGGCTCCCACCCCACCGGGCGGAATCGACTGGCCCAGGCCTCTCTCCCCCCTATGTTGCAAATGTATGTTCTAATTGTTTCAGACTTTCATAGGCATGTTGCAATTGTTTCGTATGGATATTGAAAAAGTAGATCGGGGGATGTTGCACATATTGCATATGTTGCAAATGTTTCAGAGGCATGTTGCAAACATCTGTTCAAACTGTTTCATCTGTTTCCAGACGTATGTTGCAAACGTTTTTGATCCGGATGTTGCATATGTTTTCACACATATGTTGCAACAATATGTTCTAAAATGTTTCACCTGTTGTAGCAAGTGCAAGTGTTTTCATGTTGCAAGTTGCAAGTGTTCTATTTGGATGTTGCATATGTTTTCACAAGTATGTTGCAAGTGTATATTCCAGATGTTTCATCTGTTTTAGACGCATGTTGCATTCAAGTGTTTCATGTTGCATGTGTTTCTTGCTGTTCGGAGAGTTAGGGAGCGCCAGGGAATATGAGGCATGGCGAGCCCGTAGTCGGCGGACGTGGCGTGCGACGCGCTGTGGGCCGGCGGTTGGGGCATGACGGGGCAAGGGTGCGCCTGCGGGGGGCAGGGCGAACGGATGGGATGAGGGCGAGTAAGCCATCGTTGCGAGCTTGCCAGGCCTGCAGGTGGGCATCCGATGGAATTAATCCCCCATTGGACGTCTGTGCAGTAGCATTTCCCTTATATATACTGCACAAAACTGAAAACGTGGCCCGGCCGCATTCTATAATTCCGTCTCATGTTGGGTGAGGAAAGCAACCAAGAAAGCTTAACAGAACTAAAGCACTGCAGCTGTGAAGGCTAGTTTGCCTTCAGCACATCTAAGTGAACAAATTGGAACATAGTTCGCTTCTTCCAATACAAAACCAGAAGTCCAGAACAATGGCAGTTCCCGCTTTTCCAAGTACCATACCACAAAAGCACATTACCGTTTGGCTTTGTTCGGTTCTAAGGGATTAAATCCCCAAGTGAAGGACCAACCTACTCCATCTGTCCTAAAATAGAAGTCGTTATGAGATATGTGCAAGTTAAACTTTGTCAACTTTGACTAGGTTTGTAGAAAATACGTGCAACATTTATATCTCCAAATAAGTTTATTAGGAAAGTATATTCAACGATCTATCTAATGATACTAATAATGTATTATAAATATTAATTTTTTGTATATATTTTGTCCTAGTTAAAAGTGTTTGACTTCTCGGGTTTAGGTGCTTACATGGACCACATTGCCGTTCTGTATGAATGGGTAGGAATTTAAGGATTTTCTCGAACTGTATCTCTTTTTTCTTAAGCGAAACCATGGGTCAAGTTTTTTAAAATATTTCTCTATTATGAAAATATATTCATCTATTAATCAATCTATCTAAAGATACTTACTAGACATTATAAGTACCAATATACTTATACATATACGCTATAAAAATGCTAACAGAGTTGCATGGTAGCCTAAATGGCCTATGGTTTTGATTGGGTAGGCGGTTTCCTAAGATTTCCTGGCCGTTGATATCTTCAGAATGAGCTGCATTATTGACTGAAATATGTGCAGCTACTTCATTGTGAACCTGCCAAACCATCCATGATTTGGAATTGAATCTTTATCATTTCTGACTTTCCAAATATACCAAAGTGGTGTGAGAATTTTTTTGAGCAACACACAGGAAACAGAGAGAGATGCGATCAGATCTCGTTTGGACCATCAGCGGGAGTACTTCGGAGCCCGTTACACAAGTCCAGCCCAGCTATCTGAAAACGGCCGTATGCGTGTTGTTTTTGGGTCAGGCCTTATAGCCCAGCTGCCCGAGACGCCGTCCCACGGCTGTTCCCTTCTCCATCAGCCGCGGCGCCGCCCGCCTCCCCGCTCCCCCTCTGCCAGCCGCCGCGATGGAGGCGCTCCACGAGGAGATGCCCTTCGACCTCGACTTCCACCCGTCCTCCCCCCTCGTCGTCACCTCCCTCATCACCGGCGAGCTCTGCCTGTACGCCCTCCGAACCGCGCGCACACACACACACTAAACCCTATCCCTCTCCAAGTTTCCCGTTCCAGTTTGTTTGTTCTTACCGCCACAGACTAACCGCTTCCAATCTGGTTGGTTTCACAGGTTCCGCTACGGCCCGGAGTCGCAGCCTGAGAGGTATTCACGGAAGCTCTGTTACTGCTCCTGCTCTGTTAATTTCACACTTAGAATTCTGCCTTCCGGTTCTCGGCACTGTGTTGCTTTGCTTGTATCATCAGATTAGTGTTCCTTGGTTTTTGCTTAGGTGTGCCCACAGTTTCTATAACCATGTAGTCTCTTAACTGCTGACTTGAATTGAATTGCAAAGATAGAAATATCATGTGGTTAGTGCATTCCGTGATTCTGGAGTCTTTCATTGATGTTATGCACTTATGCTTTGGCAATTCGAAGGTTGATTCCGTACCTTAGAGATTGATATTCACTTCGTTTTTGTTTGATACTAAGGTTATTTTCGGTAAAAACTCACAAGGAGTCATGCAGAGCTGTTCGTTTTGTGGACTCAGGAAAAGGTAATGCCCTACTGCCTTTTGTTATCGAATTATGTTATATACCTGCCAACCTGTGTACCCGCTTGCACTGCATTTTATGGATCATTCTGATCTTTGTTTCTCACTCTGTTATGCTTCAAACACAATACTACAAAATTATCAGCTTTAAGCTGGCAATGACAATCTGGAACTAATTGGGACGGGAGCACACCTTGATAGATCATGTTGCATGCCTTATGTCCGCTAACCATATCCTGATGGTTTTCTTGATGTTGTGGTTTGGTTCAGTGATTTTGTCGGGGTCAGCTGATTGCTCAGTTCTTGCCTCTGATGTAGAATCAGGCAAGCCCATTGCCCGCTTGGAGGATGCACATGAGTGAGTTTTGTTAGTTTTCAGTGCTGGTATTTATTTTATTTGTGGAACTAAACATTGGCCCATTTGTAACTTGATTTTAGGAATGCCATAAACCGCCTTGTCTGTCTTACTGAATCTACGATTGCCACAGGTGATGATGAAGGCTGCATTAAGGTATGAAGCAGTAAGTCTGCTGGCCTAAGATGTATAGGTGCTACAATACAGTTCAGTTTCATCATTTTGTTTCCAGTACCTTCACATTTCGGGGTCGTACGAAAATAAGCATTAACAAGCTTATTTATATAGCAATGCTTGTGCCAAGCATACTGAAATCACTGTTACAGATCAGGCTGGGCGTTCGGTCTAAATCGAAAATTCGGTTCGGGTAAGTCGGTTCTCAGAAAGTTCGGTCTTTGTAGATTGGAAACCGAATTGGTGCCCGAAGAACCGAGAAACGACAGCTCGGTTACCCGATTCTTCGGTCTCGGTCATCGGTTTCGACCGAGTCTAATCGAACAAGGGAACAACAGCGTAGCTCACTCCGGCCTCGAGATCTCAACGCTGCTCCAAATGGGCATCTCTGTCTCCATGGCCCGCAGGGTTGCAGGAGCCCTTCTTGTGGAGGCATCACCGTCGTGGTCGCCGACTCGCATGGCCAGGAAATCAACATGCGGTGGCGGCGGCGCTGTCGCAGTGTGGAGCCGTGGACTCTTGGGCGCTGAGCGGCGGCCGGCGGTAGCTTGTGGCTAGGCGTTGTAGCCTGGAAATCCACGCAGCGCGTCGGCAGGCAGCAGGAAGCCGCACTCGTACAGCAGTACAGGTGGGCGGCGGTCACACTCACGCAGGCAGGCGGCGAGCTGCAGTGGCGGCTGGGTACCAGGTTCTGGAGGCGTGCGTGGGTGGTGGATGAGGATGAGGCCTGACGGAGTGCTTTGGCGTGGGCTTCATGGTAGGTAGACTATGGGCCAACGAAGGTATACTGGCCCTGTGGCCCATATTAAACTAGTATATCGGTTCGAATCAGTTATTCGGTTACCCGATTCTAGTGACCGAAGCACAGATATAAAAGTCGGTCTTCTCTGAACAGAAACCGAAGTATGCACCGAAGATCGAAATTTCAGTTTTTTCGGGTTCGGTCTCGGTCTATTCGGTGTAGGTTTTCGGTCTCGGTTTTTTTTTGCCCACCCTGAGTTACAGAAATGTTCACTTATGTCTGTTTTTGTGACGTTTTTGAGATGGTTCCTTTTGCAGAAAAAGTGTTTTATATGCAATTATCTTCTGTTAGATGTATAATGTAGTTTTTGACTTAGTTATCCTCATTCTTTTAATTTTAGGTATGGGATACCCGGGAACGATCTTGCTGCAACAGTTTTGAAGTCCATGATGATTACATTTCAGATATGACCTATGTGGCTGACTCAAATCAGATACTGGCCACAAGGTACAACTAGATTCCCTGCAGTTGAGATGTATCAAACACAGCTGAAATGTCTGCATGGCAAATAACTAAAGATTTTCACCAATCCTCTTATTTTATTTCCCAACTTTTTGTCATGAAGCAGGCATAAATACTCCTGTTTTTAGTTTTGCACTTAACTGCTACTTCATGTGGAGCAGTTATTAAGTAATTTGATGTGATTTTTTAATACCAGCTAACAAAAGAAATTCTATGAGTCACTTAAGATGTATTTATTTGCAAACCATTTGCCTGTCAAATTTATTGTCACCTATTCTGTGCATGATACAACATGGTAACTAAGGGTTAAACTTCTTTGTTTCCTTGTAGTGGGGATGGAACTTTGTCTGTGAACAACCTGCGGAGGAATAAAGTGAGTTTCCCTTGGAGTACATCGATTCTTGCTTCTAATGTGTTGAATTTCGTGTTTTAGGACTTCTTATCAATGGTTATCATTTACTGATGAATTATTGTAAGTTAACTTGTAATCTTGTAAATGTTTCTGATTTGATACCAGGTAAGGTCACGATCTGAATTTTCAGAAGATGAGTTGCTATCCTTGGTGGTAATGAAGGTAGCTATATTTGGCAAACAGTTTTTGCTGAGCAACATTTTTGTCCTGTTGTCATGATAATCGAATTTTAAATTATTCTTTGTGACTCTCAGAATGGTAAAAAGGTTGTTTGTGGAACTCCAAGTGGAGCGCTCTTATTATATTCATGGGGATACTTTAAAGATTGCAGGTAACCGTATTTTCATCACACAACACGTAACTGCTGAAATAAAATAGCACAAAGATAAAACTTCATTGACGAAACTTATCTTATCTAATGCTATATGTATAGTACGTCCTTTGTTCTAAATTATAGTTTACTTTGGCTATGTCCTAAGTCAAACTAACTTTGATCAATTTTTTTAGAAAAATATAGTAACATATACAAGCTAAATGCATTATCAAAACATATTTCATGAAGAAGTTAATTAAACTAAGTTGATGTTGTAGATGTTGGTGTTTTTTTCTATAAACTTGGTCAAAGTTAAAGAAATTTGATTTAGGACAAACCAAAGTGACCTATAATTTGGAACCGATGGAACCCCATCATTTCATCAACATAGTTCTCTGGATGCGGCGTTCCCTAATATTTTGATGCTTATAAACATTGCTTGTATGTTTCCTACCAATATTTTTTCTCTAATCATCATTGTAACTATCATTGGTGGGACCAATTTTATTCTTATGGGTAATTTGATAAGTTCAGGCAATCGAGTGTAATTCATTTTCTTCGATTATTCCAATTTGCAAAAATCTTGTGATCAGTAGCTCCTTAGACGTTCTTGACATCTAATATTCGTAGCTTCCTAAACATACCACTATGAGATGTTGCCAGTCTGCTTCCTTCAGTTTTTGTGGTTTAGACCCAATTAATTCTGCAAGTGATGTGGTCGATGTGGTCTAAAGTTGTGACATGTCTTTTTGTGGTTAGTGACCGCTTTCTCGGACACATGCAGTCTGTGGATACAATGCTGAAGGTTTGTGGCACCCTAACCTTATTATGATAACTGTCATTTCTGCTCTATTTGTTTATTCATTCTTATTATTGTGTTCTAGCTGGATGAAGAAACTTTGGTTTCTGGTTCATCAGATGGTGTGATCAGGTTTGGAATTCACCACTGTTGCTTTGAGTTAACTTCTTACTTCTCAGGCAATTTCCTGTTAGTCTGATGGACTGCTGTTCTGACATGAAATATGTGTTCTTTGTGTAGATTAGTGGGCATCTTACCTAATAGGATAATACAGCCACTTGCTGAACATTCAGAATATCCCATTGAGGCCCTTGGTATGTGCGTTCATTTTTTGATTGTAAGATTTGGTGGAAAAAAACAGCATATTCTCATTTATTATTTATGCTATGCAGCTTTCTCAAACGATAAGAAATATCTCGGCAGCATCTCACATGATAAAATGCTGAAGGTGACAATCCTTTCTCATTCTCAATTGTTGGTGTGCCCATATGTTGGTCTGACTTGACATTTTTTTTTCTTTGTATGCAGCTCTGGGACTTGGAAGAACTCTTGAATGGCCCACATGTAGTCAATGGTGATGAACCTGCTGAAGCTGGTAGTGATGATAGCGATGACAATAGTGATGATGCGATGGATGTAGACATGGCGGCAACCTCTTCTAAAGGTGAGATTTTATATTGAACTATGCTGTGTGCCATTAGCATGATAATCCTGCTTTCTGGGCTCGCATTTTTCTTCTCTGAAAGCTGTTTCTTATTTCTCTCTGGGGGGGTGCTCAGGGTCAAGGAGTAAAAAGGCAGGTAAAGGACAGAGTTCAAGTAGGCCGGCATCGGATTTCTTTGCAGATTTATAGACGTCAAGTTCCCAAGTGAGAAGCTGTGTACTCTCCTTTTTTTTTTGTTACTGAACGGGATGTGAGTGGGCAACTTTGACCGCCGGTGCAAGGAATGCCAAATGTTGTTTTTTAAGTATGTTGGCTGATGGAATATTAGAGGTAGAAGCAGTAAGTGTTGGCCTAAACTGTTACCAGGTTTACTGTTGAGAATTGACCTCTGCACAGATTGTTAGGTCCGTTTTATGGTTCCTAATTCTAAGAAAGAACTAGATGATACCCCGCGCGTTGCTGCAAGGATTTTGTAGAAGGATTTGTGGATAGTTTTTCTACAATAGAGTTGAAGTGCCACGACTTAGTGTAACAAATTTTGAATTATCTATAGAAATAAAAATATAATAATTATTTTCTAGAATATGGAACTAAATAGAATCCATCCAAAAACAGAGAAGTATCACTGGATCATCCTGATAGAAATACTAATGAGACATCTTATTGTAATAACTAACAATATTGCTAATTTTATGTAGTATAGGTACCCTAGTCTATGAGAAGGCTGGATGCATTGTTGACGACCTCCTGCATGTGGTGAGAAAAAACAATATTATTCGAATGGTTTTTTTTTTGACAGGTATATTATTCGAATGGTTAAATTTGTGTACTTAAGGTAGCGCGGTATCCATTTAATTTTATATTCAGCTCAATTGCAGGCTGTATAAATGATCAGATAGTATATGATGTTGTATCTTCATTCATGAGACATGGTCGTTGTGGAAATATTAACCCTAAAACAGTTTGTGTACCTATGCGAGCTAGAAGAGACCAACGAAGCACCAACTCTGCAAAAATTCCCTTGTTCGTAAATCATCGAACACCTTTGGAGCTACAGCGCAATCGCCAAATCATGAACCGGTAGGAGACTAAAAAATAGAAACGACCTCTTGCCCGAGTAGAGGGAGACGACTCATGAGTACGCCGCAGCAACCGTTGCAGACTTGCAGCCGAAGGAACCATGTCCGCAACCTAGCATGTCCGTCGCGGCTGTTCTTGCCTGCCTCGGGTACGCGCCAGCCGCCATGGGATATGGCTTCCTGGTTGTGGTGCCGCCGGTGAGGCTGCCAGCCGTGTTGTCTCTTCCGCTGCCGCCGCAGTCACTGTAGAACTCCAACTCCATGACCGACGCTGTCTTCTCTGGCACCAACCTCGCCGTGGGATTCCGCGGCGCTGTGGTGCTGCTGCTGTGGACGGACACCTCCTCCATGCTGCACCAGAGCTCCTTCCCCTTGCGGTGTACTACCAGGTGGTGACGACGGCCGGCCGCTCTCAGCCCCGATCCGAGTGGATGCAGCACATGGATTCTCCACGGGAATTACTGCGATGAAGGAGAAAAGGCGGTGGCTTTCTATTCTCACATTCCCGTTCAGCAAAAGGACGGTGTGGGTCCACTTTGGTGACGTGGCTTTCTAGGATTATAGGAAAATATGGTAGTGGGGTTCTCCTACTTAGGTATAAAAGATTAGAAAGAGGTGTGTAGAACTTGTAGATAATCCTGTCTCCCTTGTCTAATCCTCATCAAGAACAACACATAAAAACACATTTGAGACTGGTACGAGTACGTGAAGAGAGTTATCTCTTCGTTTGTCCACATTTACCTAACTACACAGATAGTTGAAAGTTTTTTTTATGTGACCTGTGATCGTATACGAGTTAGAGCAACTCACGTATAGCGTCGATCGATCGATACATGAGTCTGATTTCAACATGTATTGGGTTATACCTTTCGTATCTCACATGTGGCCTAGACTCATAACTCATGCTCATACGAGTTAGAATAACTCGTCCAGCAATGATACAAAATTCAATTCCTATACGTATTTAGTTCTGTTGCAATGCATGAGCATGTTTGCTAGTGGTAGATAATGTAATACAATGTACACGGACTTAACAACAGGCAAGGAGATGTGGGATACACTGGAGGTCGAGTTCAAAGTTTTTGATGCCGAAAGTAAGTTCTATCACGAAGCAGTTCTATGACTATAACATAGTCGATGGTTTGTATTAGAATAGGCTTATGAGATCCAAGGAGAGATTGAGCGTATCCCAATGGCACTCAAACCCCTTAGGATTAAATCCTTTGCTTCTCCTAAGAGAATTGGTAGCGCCTGGACGTTTGATGCGATAGGATTTCATCGGACGGTAACCTGGACTCCCACCGAATGGCCTAGCAGAACGGCCCATTAGAAAACACCATCGCGCGACCTCGGCTTTGGTCACCAACCCGCCCGCCCGCGCATGGCGCTGCGCCGTGCGTTGCTACACGCATGCATCCGTCCTTGTTCGACCCCGCACGCATACCCCGCCCCCATCCGCCTCGCCCTACCACGCGTCTGCCGCACCTTCCCCCTCACCCCTTCTCTCTCTGCGCGGGCGGAACTTGGGAGTCAGGATGAGGATGAGCACACCCCATCCGTAGGATCCTAGGCGCACCGCACGGCCCATCCGCCAGCCCCGGGCTTGTCGTGCCCTCATGACTATGAACATACCTCTGAAACACGAAACACTTGCAATATGAAATACTTGGATGAAATATATATCTGAAGCAAATGAAACATTTAGAACATACACTTGTAACATATGTATCAAACATATGCAACATCCAGATAAAACACTTGTAACTTGCAACATAAAAACACCTATTGCAACGTAAGACTGAAACAGACGTAACATTTTGAACATACTCTTGCGTCATGTGTGAAACATGTGCAACATCCAGATAAAAAACGCTAGCAACATACATTTAAAACAGATGAAATATTTTGAACAAATGCTTGTAACATGCCTCTAAAACACTTGCAACATATGCAACATCTTCATCTACTTCTGCGACATGAGAGCCTCACACGAGCACAAGTCTCGCTCGTGGGTGACCTTGGCTCGGTGGGGACCGACCTGAGGCGCGCAACGGCACCACCAGCACCAGCAAAGGCGAGCAACGCGCCCGACAGCGCAGGTGGGCACACAACAGGTAAGACTGCTGGAGCAATGAGCGAGAGACGCAAGTAAGGCGCGCGATAGGTAGGAGCGAGAGGTGCAAGTAGGGCGCACAAATGGATAGGAACGAGGAACTAGCAGTGCAGGATGAGGGTGTGCGAGGAGACATGGCCGTTGCACTGTTAAGCGTGCGATAGACGAGCAAGTAGGAAGATGCTTTTGAGATGGGGGAGACGTTCAGAGGAGAAGGCAGGCTTGTGGGGCCGATAGCACACGCAAGCCCAAGAAGCGGCGTCCGATCGGACAACCGCCCAACCACAAGCATTACCATTCTCCTAAACCCTCACTTCTTTTGTTGTGTTCAGTTCAGAGGGAAATAATATAGCCCCCTGGGGATTAAATCCCTTGCTTCTCCTAAACCTCTCTTCTTTTGTTGTGTTCGCTTGAGAGGGAAATAATACATGGATTGTTGCTCAGCCCTAGCCTTACTGTTAGCTTGCTCTGGGCTTTGATGCTTTTACGTTTCTATACAGAAGTACAGCCATGTCAGGAGAAAATTCTCAGTTCTTGGAAGCTAGAATTGCTCACTTCTTTCTAGAAATCTGCGCTCATCAGGTCTGCTAACACGATGCGATAGGCCACTCTACGGGCAAAAGAGAATGCTCCAAGCCGCAACACCCTTCCCTTCTTTGGAGACTAGAGCTTCTTCGTATCAAGCTCCTCTCCCTCAGAAGATATATGACTGCCATAAAAAGAGAAAATGTCATTGTAAGTAGCTGTTAGCAACTGTAAGCTATTGTTATTTATATTTCAGCGAGATTAACATTCAATGTGTTGCTTCAAAACTATTCTGCATATTGAGTCAAGTGTCCCACTGTAGAGCCAAACTTACAATTTAGGCCGTGTTTAGTTGGGCAGATTTTGGATGGCCAAAATCTGCACAGTGCTAGGTTCTGCACTGTAGCATTTCGTTTGTATTTGTGAATTTTTGTCAAAACATTGACTAATTAGGCTCAAAAGATTCGTCTCGCAAAGTACAACTAAACTGTGCAATTAGTTTTTGATTTCATCTACATTTAGTACTCCATGCATGTGCCGACATTTTGATATGATAGGGAATCTTCTTTTTGCATAGTAGAATTTAGGGAGAAATTTGGTATCTAAACACGGCCTTAGTATATGCAACTCTGACTGAATCAAGAGCAAAACATCTAACGTCTCACGTCTCTACCAGAACAAAGGAGACAAGGCCAATACTAAGGGTCCTTTACTGAAAATGCAGGTCAGAAAGAACTTTACTTCCACTTCCTATTGAACCATTGCATAATCAATTTTAAGAGACTAAACACAGGTAGCGTATACAGAGATTGTGACAAGGACATTATGATCAAACTGACGAACATTACTCCCACCTCCTATTGAAAAAGAATTGGAACTTCATTTTTTTAAAAAAAGAATTGGAACTAAGAAACATTATTGCAAGCAGTATTCCTCCTTTCTGTTGTGGTAGACCCCAATAGAACAAAAGAAACATGAGCAGGCGTAAAGAACCATTGAATTTTTGGTCTTAGCCACCACTTTCTGCATTTAGTTCCCATGAGCATGCGCAACATGCTTCGTGCTTCCAGAGTTTCAGTCAAGTATCAGAAATGACCCTTAATATCTGAAGACCAGGATGTAAATAATGGATGCCTTTATATGTCAAAACCATCAACTACTTATGCATGCATGAACTAACTGCATATGTAGCCAAGATTCCATAAAAATTGCAACATTGCACATATAGGAAACCACACAAAATTTTTGCCCACCAGTCCAGAGTGACACAAAAAAATAGCAAATGTAATCACTGCAGCATATATTCAACTAATTTAGGTATGCTTTGTCAAGCAACATTCACAAATGTAATCACTGCAGCATACTTATGAAAAATATATGAACATCAACATTACACAAGTCTGATAGAGTGAAAAGAAGGCATAAGTAATTTGCACCACTTAGAATTATCCTCATATAAACGATCATGATTTAGAATATCCTACAAGTGTAATCACAAGGCTAACTGTAATTATTGATTCCCATTAAATAATAGCAAAAGCTGCTAGCAATATAACTTCAACAAAACCAACTGTAATCACGGGGCTAGTGCTGTGACCTGGCTGTCAATCAAAACTAACTGTAATCAGGACGCTGGCACACGACCAATCATGCAGTTAGGAGGCTGAAGTATGTTCAGCTATAAATCATATGACGGTATGAAACGGAAGTATTTATTTGAGGAAAAATAGGATCAAAATTGCTCCGGTAAATTTTTGGTGCTAATTAAGTAAACGAAAACCAACATAAATTATTACAGAGGCCTGTACCAAATGACTGTTGACCGACAGAAAATGCAGGTAAAAAAACAAAGACAATGTGAAAGTTTCACTTAATTGCAGCAAGCACCAGACCTCTACAGTAAAAATCCAGGCAGCAAACAGAACAGGCTAGTCACTACTTGCTAGTGCCAGTCAACCGGTAGAGTAGCATTACAAATAGCAGGGGAGTCTCATTCCCTACCCTCTGCATTTGATTACCCAAGTACCCTCACCTCCCCATTCACCACACGCCACTGCGGCCGTCTATGCAGCACGGATACGGATACGCGTATCGGTATCGGAAGGATACGGATACGCGGATACGCCAATTTCCCAAAAAACCTGATACACGGATACGTTTAATATTTAAAAAATAAAATAAAAATAATAATAATGCAGGTCTAAATTGAAACCGATAATAACAAAGCATTTCATATGTAACATTAGGACATTTACCTATTCCCTTTCCCCCCTTCTGCAGCAAATGAGCTTCAACTCTACTGTAACTACTCAGTTTTGCTTTGGACAGTACTTGCATTTCCACATCGTATTTCCTCCACCGGGTTTTGGCTTCTCTAAAATGGTGACATGATCCCAAAGTGGAGCCTTGATGTTTGTTGTTTCTGTGGCTGCAGATCCTACACTAGCACTTGCACTTGCACTAGCACCGCTCAAATTGGGAGACGCCATCTACTGCATACAGGGAACAAGAGCTCACTAACTCCGCTGCTGAGTGCTCAAATTGAATAGATCGAGAATGGGGAGAGGAAGACGGAGTGGGGATCGAAGAAATCAAGCAGCTACGAACTGAAGAAGAGGAGATCGAGAATGGGGAAGGGAACTCACCGTCACCAGAGCTGGCTCCACATCGCAGCCTGGCGGAAACTCCACTGCCGAGTGCGGAAACTCCACTGGCGGCTGGCGAAGTGGCGAGCAGAGACGGTGCTCGTTGAAGGCGAGCAGGGATGGATGCTCGTCGCCGGCGAGCAGAGGCTCGTCGCCGGTGGCCGGCGGGCGGCGCTCGCGGCGTCACCGCGCGGGGATGCGGCGCGATGTGGGAGTGCGACGCGATGGAGGCGAGGGCGACGGGGATATGCGGCTGTTATTGGGCCAGGCCGTATCCATAAACGCTGATACGCGTATCCGCACCACTGATACGTATCAAGCCCACGTATCGGAATTTCGCGAAATTAATTAATATTCGGATACTCCGCCGATACGTATCCGTGGCGTATCGGACGCGTATCCGTATCCGATACGTATCCGATACGCCTGTTCCTTGAAGTATCCGTGTAACGTAGGCGGCCGTGAACCACAAGAAATCCTAAACCAAAATGGTATGTATGCATCCATCCTGGCTATGAATCCTAAACCAAAATCGTATGCACGACCCGTAATTACAGTTAGGTGGAGGCTAGCTTTTGCTATGGATTATTGGTAGCTATCTCCAAATATGCTGGCTTCTATATTCCTTGGAGTACATTTTCCCGGCATGACAAATCTAACCTTATCTGCAGACTGCTGCAGTTGGAAAGAGAACCGGAGAAGAAAATACAACATCAAACTGACAGAACTAGCAGCATAATAATGGCAAGAACCCTAGAGTTTGCCAAGAACGCTAGGGCAGGAAAGGATGTTAGAAAATACAAGGGGCACCATCTCAAGACGCTGGAAGAACTGACCAAAGCTCAGCTCCAGTTATTTATCGATTCCAGTTGCCCATTGACAAAACAAAATGCTTGTGCCACTGCATCAGCAAACAAGCATACAGCTAGCATTATCCGATGGAGTCAATTGCAGGAAAGAAGAGTTCAAGAGAGACTATGTATGGTTCATTCTGTGTGTCACAAACTCTGCTACTGCCTTTTCTTTTCTTGTGATTGTTATCACATCAATGGGACTTATCATGGGATTTATTTAAGCTCACTGTCATTGCAATAAACAAACCCCACTTAAGTTACATGTAGAGAAGTCCAAGAATAAATGTACTACTTTACCTTAAAGAAAATATATTTTTATTCGTTCTAAAAAAGAATCTACATTTTTCACCAACAATCATGCATATAAAAAGAGATTATTAGTATAACAAGTACACGGCAATGCGTGAATGTTAATAAACAAGTCCATCCCAGCCAACTGCATCATCATCAAGCAATTAAAATTATCTCCCAGCCAAGTAGGGACAGGATCCACCACCCATTTTTTTTACTCTCAATAATTCCCCACTCGCTGTTTTGACTTGCCATAGAGAGGGATGTGATGAACAACACCAAGACACCACTGTTCTGACTTGACATAGAGAGGGATGCAATGAACTAGCAGCATAATCTCTGGCATGGCACCGGGTTCTCACACCCAAGAACCCTAGCTAGGACTGAGCAGGGGAAGGAAAAGGAGGGCAGTGCATTACCGGCGACAAGGCGGCTGGAGAAGATAGACACGGAGAGCAGAGCATCGAGTCGCCGTCGTGGATCTGCTGCAGCGCCGCCACACACCCCGCACCGTTGCTTCACCTATCACTCGGGGATTCCTTCTAAGCGGTATAACTCGAGGGTCAGTTCCTAGGACGGGGTGAAGGGGAATCGCCAGGATAGGCCGGGGCAGAACCCGATTGGCTTAAACAAATGCATCTTTCTCTATAGGCCAGGAATGTTTCCACGCTAGGCCGACCCACGGGGGTTGGGCCCTGAACCTGGCCATTCCCGGCCAAACAAACAAGGCCTTAATGTTCTGCATCAGCAAAACTGCGATCCACAACCTACCGCATATTCTCAATCGAGAAGATGGGTATCCATATTGTCTTGGTTTACAACATGAGATCCACTACTTGTGAGTATACAAAATGTACAAACATTGCCACTAACTGAGAAGGAGATGGGTATTTTAACGAAAGCAATAGCAAAAGCACATGCAAGGAAGGAATTACCATGCTGTTTCAGATTAAAAGTAATTCTCACGATTCTTTTCAATGGCAACAGCATCCTCTGACATGTAGAAATTCATTATTCCCATTCCGATAGGTCTAGCCACAATGTTGCAAGACATCTGATTTTGGCTGTGGCAGAACATTCACGACAATGCCATACTGAGATGCCAGGATCACTCATCATCGTCACCAGTTTTCTGCTTCTTCCATTTGTAAGCAGCTTCAAGGATCTTCAGGTTTGGTGCTAGAGCAACTTCATCAGGGAAAACATAATCTATATACTCCTCATACCTTAAGGATTAAGCAAATTTCATGTCAGTACATATATTCCATTGCTCCAGGAAAAGAAAGGAAAAAGATATATATTGCAAACTTTTCGAGAAGTGTTAAAAGGGAAAACTGAGTAAAGAGCGTACGCTATAGTGGAGCCATCTTCTGTAGGGATTGGTCTCTTCCGCTTGACTTTTCTGGGCGCCTTCTTTTGCACTAAGCTGACATCCCCAAGATCACCAAAGCTCACCTCCTTATTAATCCACTCTTCAAGAAGCATAGCTCTTTCCTCCTTCAACTCTGGGGCACTGGTTCTGAAGTAGTCAAATGCCCTTTCAAAGATAGCTGATCATCAAAACACAAAGATGTTATTTCCAGTCCAGAACAAGTCAATACATGCAAAAACATATATGGTTGGACAATGTAAGATTGATCTCTAACTCATTATTTACCTCTACATTTTTGGACCCGCTCCATCTGCTGTTCCTGATAACCAACTTCATTCTTTTTCTCCTCACTTTCACTGTCTTCACCGCCCAAGCCAGCAGAGGCCTCAAACTCAGCATAACTGATCCATACCTTCAAATGCTTTGTCCTATCAAGCAGTCTTTCATACAGTTGCCTTGTCCTCTCAAATTCATTTTCATCAATTTCAAACTGCAAGTACTCCTGTGCGTTAAAGAGCAGAACCTGAGTTGGTAAGCATCCATATATAAAAAAAATCTTAAACAAATTTAGAAGTACTTACACAAAAGACAAATCACTGTGCATTAAAGAGCAGAACCTGAGTTGGTAAGCATCCATATATAAAAAAAATCTTAAACAAATTTAGAAGTACTTACACAAAAGACAAATCAACTACAGCATCCTAGGCAAGCATTTGTAATATTGCAAAATGCAATTAAAGCAAAACAACTCATGATCACATAAACTAAGGAATTGCATGACTGATATAGCAGGGCAAAAGTTATTTCATAAACTAGCTATGAAAACACAGATTTTAATGTAGAAGCATTGATGAAACGTTGTGCCAAGAAAAAAAAAGGATTCTGGTTCAGGAACAGTAAAAATGTATAGCATTTTAGCTTCAGACACAAATTAATTTTAGGATGTTACAGCCCAATCTACAAATCTCTAAAATCCAAGAAAGGACAAAGTCTCTAATAAGCATATTGTGCAGTTAATCATCATGGCATTGATACAAGAATGAACATGATCAACTAATATCTTACAAAGTTTTTCATGTCTGAACAATTCATGGTCAGATTCAATGCTTTCCTGTTCAATTAGAATACTACCAAGAGATGTGTTGAATTTAGGCTACAAATCCGAAACTACATTGAGCAACGATCAAACAGTCCAATGACATTTGTGACTATTCACCTCCATGGGAAAGACATACAGAGAACAGGGGCTAAAATGACACTTAAAAATACAAGCTCACAACAAATAAATGTTTCTGCAGCCTGAATAGTTTCACAAACTTTCAGAGTGTTAGCGTTTAAACAGACTAAATGGTCACCTATCGTTTAGCTATTTATTAGGGCTAAACAGCCATTTAAACAGACTAAACAGTGATTAAACAGGACAAACGGCTGATTAAACGGACAGGGCAAGCCACTGTGTAGCGTTTACACGGCGTGTAAACGGGCTAAATGGCCGTGTAGGTGAACAGTGAGATAGAATAGGTAACATTGCAAACAAATTAGCAAATCAGACATTTGCACAGTAACTTATTCCCCAAGGATGGTGCCTCTTAAAGACCCCTAAAGAGCAATGGATTGTTCACTAGAAATGAGCTCTGGTGATTTTAGTAACGAGAGCAACGTACTCCCTCTGTTCCAAATTATAAGACGTTTTGGCTTTTCTAGATTCATAGCTTTAGCTACGTATTTAGATATATGTTATGTCTAGATACAAAGTAAAAACTATGAATCTAGAAATGTCAAAACGTCTTATAATTTGGGACGGAGGAAGTGATAGCTATTTACAACACCATTCATACTCCGTCATTTGGTTTAGGAATAATAATAAAACAAATGCACCTATTATACACCACAATACAAACCATATAATGTATGTGCATAAGCTAAGAATACAAACACAGCTCATACCTTCCACAGAACCTCTGGTGTATCAAGGGCTGGCTGCGCAATAGCAAGTTCATATATTGATCGAGCACGATCAGTCTCACTAAGGTTCTTCTCCAATTCGGCATACTTTCTCCAGGCATAACAGTTTGCTGGGGACCATTCAATATATTTCTCATAAAGAGTCCTACAGCGGTCAAAGTTGCCCAGATAAAGCTCGATTTCAATATATTTCTTGAATATCTTGCCCTTTGGGGCCATTCCAATTGCATTCCCAAGAATTTTTCTTGCAGCCATTAGATTTATCTGCCTTATCTCAAACTGTGCCGCCATGAGCCACATCTTTGCGAACGTGAATTTCTTGTGAGGAATCAACCTCAGGCATTCCTTGTAAACCTCCCTGGTCCGTTCTATATCTTGTGCGTCTAGCTCCTCATAAAGTGCATAGTTAATCCAGAGGTATATGTACCTCTGCCAATATCGCTTCTCCTCTGCAGGGGGCACATTGGCGATGGCCCTCTCGTACACCTCCCTGATCCTGTCCTTATTCCCAACACTCTCCTCTAGCCTGATATAATCAAACCATGAGTCATAGTTTAGTGGGTTCTTCCTAACCTCATCCTCGTACTGAAATCTTCTCTTGCCCACAATGGCATCCTCAATTCCCTCACGGTCACCAAATTGCTTCTCAAATGCCAGAAACTTCCTATACAGTTCCTCAGCACGACCCTTGGGCACCCTGTCCAGAGCATACTTGTATATTGCACGTGCACGCTCAACCTCACGGCACCTCTCCTCAAACTCTGCAAATGCCACAAATAACACCTCTGCATCCTCATCATCCACAAGCAGGTCTGCTGCACGCTCATACACCCGCCGTGCCCGCTCTACTTCGCCACGCTTCATCTCAAACTTGGCATAGCGGATGAAGGTATCTGGCCGTGGATGCTCAGCCACAAACCGCTCATAGATAGCCCTGGCACGCTCGACCTCCCCATACCGCAGCTCAAACTTGATGTAAGAATTCCAGCCAGCTGTGTCAGGTCGCCAAGACATCCAGCGCTCAAACACCTGGCGTGCATTGGCAACTGCACCAAGCAGCTCCTCCATGTGGATGTACTTGTACCAGAGCTGATCCACCCGGGGCAGGAGCGACACCGCACGGTCCCAGACATTCCGGGCGTGGTTGACAAACCGGTTCCGCATCTCGAATTCGGCATACTTGAGCCAGAGCGTGTGGTCACGGTGGGCGACGTCGAGCGCGCGCTCGTAGACGGACCGCGCGCGCGCGAAGTCTCGCTGCTGCTCCTCCCACCGCGCGTACTTGACCCATGCCGAGACGCTCCACCGCACGCGGCGGATGACGTCCTCGAACTCCTTCCGCTTGCGGAGGCGGTAATCGGAGAGCTCGTGGGAGTCTGTGATCTTCTGCTTGGGCGGGCGGATCTCAGGCTCCTGCCGCTCCCTGGCCTCCCGGAGGATCTGCTCGGCCGTAATCTGGATAGGCGCGGGGGTCTTGTTCTTGACCCGCGTGGCGCGGGGCAGCTTGACCTCCGTGTCGCGCTTGGTAAGGAAGCCAAGACTGGGGTCGGAGGCGGACGGCGCTTTCGCCGGATCCCCGCCGGCGGCGCCGCCCCGTGTAGTGAGCGCCATGACCGGTATTAGGGTTAGGGTTTGGGTAATGGGGAGGAGGACGACGAGGAGGCAGGGAATGCAGTAACGGAATTGGGGATTGGGAGGGAGAACCTGAGAGGCGTGGTCTCCGGGAGAGACGGGCTCTGTGCCTCCTGATTGATTGGGCCTTGGGCCTGCTTGAAAATTTTTTAAGGTGAAACTTTGGTTGAGATTTTTCTTGGGCCTTGGGCCTGCTTGAAACTTTTTCTTTAAGCTGAAACTTTGGTTGAGATTTTTCTTTTTTTTTTAGATTTATTTAGACAAAAGAAATTTTATTGCCGACTCTACACGAGCCATAAGAACCTAGGCCATCCAGTATTACAATCTTAGATTTTAGTGATTATCAAAGAAAAAAATACAATCTTAGATTTTAGTTGGATCCACCCTTTAATCATGCGGGAGATAGCTTTGTACATGTGGGAATTAATAGATTAGGAAAGAGTAAATTTTACTAACGGTCCTTGATATGAGTTCTCATTTAGGTCTAGATATTTTAAATTATACATTCAGATTTTTAAACTTGTCCCAAGCTCTTATCCCAATCTGAGTACTTGCAAATTGCACATATGGGTCCCTAAACTTGTTCCAAGTTCTCATCTAAATATCGGTACTTGTAAAATACACAACCGCTGGCTTCTTAAACTTAAATTATTGTACCATCCCGATCCATCCCCTCTCCCATACTGTGTTATATGTGCCCACCACACTCGTGCGGGCACGCCACGTGCACCGTGTTTGTTCACCCAAAGTGGTATAGCACATGGGCGTCGGGATGTAAAGCAGGAGCTAAGACGGGATGTGCTTATCTAGTTTTATAGGACCTGCTATCCGCTTGGTCACCCTTGCCGAGTTGTCGTGCTTGCCCTACCTCACTTTCCAAGATTCCAGCCGAGCCTTCGTCACCATGGCCCTCCTTGCTCCTACTCCACCTCACTGCGGCGTTGGCCCGCCTCGTAACGCATTGAACACCACCATCGTCACCGCCACACTCCTTGCTCTCCCCGTATAGGTTTTAATGTATGAACAAGGTTCTTAAAAATTATGTGATCGGAGCTTTAATGATGATAGAAACGCAAATAGTAGGACCATCACTGTTAGAATCGTAAAATAGTATATTCTACTTGATAATAAATAAACTAAAATTGTAATCTGTTACACCTAAAAAGTATGAATAGGTTTCGTCCCAAAAAGATTCGTGCATGCGCCTAAACAAGTCAGATACGAGGTACGGTGACCGATCACAAATACGTACATACCAACACATGCATGAGACTACCCGCAGTGGGTACTCTAAAACGATACTCTAAAACTTTAGAGTATGAATATAGAGTAAAAATTGCTGCACTGGGTACTCTAAAACGATACTCTATCCTTTCTCTCACTCTATATTTAGAGTAGTACTGTGCTTACTCTATACTCTATAGTGGCGGACCCCACTAGCTAAACAAAGGAAAAAATGCTATAACTCACAAACCAAAAATCCAAATTAAATTTCGATTTCACCATTAAATTCGTCTCAATAAATCCTTCAAAACTAGATCACACATGGATATATTTAGATAAAGTGACAAGTGAGTCCCATAGTGAATAGAGTGGATAGAGGATGATATAGAGGATGGATGAGTGCGGGAGAATTGAGTATAGAGGAGAGAATCTTGCTGACTAGGACGTATAGAGGATGAATATAGAGGTTCATGAGTGCGGGTAGTCTGATGCATGCATGTCAACTCTGTTCCCAGAGCTCCGAGTCTGATATGAAGGCCCAGTTTCCGTCCGAGTCTGATCTGATACGAAGGTTCGGTGTCCGTCAAAACTCCGACTCCAAGTCTGATATATACGAAGGCTTAGTATATATCTATGTCCACCGCGTCATGCTGCTGATCGTGAACGGCGGTTTGGGAGGACCCTGTCGAGTTTAGGCTGGCACCAGGCTAGGCTCACCCACGCCGATTCCATTGCGGCTCATTGCTGAAATTACGGGGGGGAAAAGCAGCAGTCTTATCACTGCGACCACCACCATACAAGGCCCCATTATCGATCTATGCCCCAGTCCGTCGGTAGGCTCCGTCCCTTTATATCTATCTGTCAGTGCGGTGTACGGGCCACAAGTTTAACTTAATTTATAGAAAATATGTGTAACATTTATATATTTAAATAAATTTATTAAAAAAACTAGATTTAAAGATCTTTCTAATGATACTAATTATGTACTATAAATATTAATATTTTTAATACATATTTAGTCAAAGTTGTTTCTCGGGGAGCGCAAACGACAGATATTTAGAGACAGAGGGAGTACATTTTACAGCTTTCGTTTAGGACTTCCAGTGAACCAATCCATGCACGCATGCATAGATCATCTCATCCACTCTCATCTCTTCTCATAATCTCGCGTGACGTAATTGCTCCTCTTAGTTTCAACCATGCATAAATTCAATTTGTAACAGTGATGTTCCAAACAACGCACTTTTGAAAAAATATTCTTTTAGATAACAGTACAATACATGTCTAAACTTAAATTTCCGTGGTATTATTCTTCCCAGGTGCAACGCACGGGTATTTATCTAGTAAAGTCATAAAACTGCTCCATAGAATCAAGAGTTAACGATAATGGGCGCGAGTCATTAGGCCCTTTGCGATGGTTTTGGGATTGAGATACAAACTTTCATGACAAAAATGGCCCTACTAATATTTATATAGAAGTAAAAAAATATATGAATTGAGTAGGGATGAAAGTTGACAACCCACTTAAAATGGCACATTTCGGACTCGTGGACAAGTCCACTTGCACTCCACTAAGAGGCCACGTAGATATATTCATATATTCAGAAAACGAATATATAATTTGGATACTTCATACATGCCTCCATCCATGTGATTTTTATATCTATGGGCGTGTTTAGTTCAGGGGCTGTAAAATTTTCGGGGGTACTGTAACACATGTGTAACTGTAGCAATTAGTGTCCAATCATTAACTAATTAGGTTTAAAAGATTCGTCTCGCAAAATACATGCAAACTGTATAGTTAGTTATTTTTTATCTATATTTAATGCTCCATGCATGTCTCTAAACATTCGATGAGATGGGGTGTAAAGTTTTTGGATGAGAAATAAACACCCCCTATGTACTAATGTTCAATCTTTGTGACAGAATTTCCAGACATCGCTACACTGCATCAGAAGCAGTAATAAAAGAGGCTGATTAATGTGGTTTTCTCGTAACAGTCATAAGTTTCAACCCTTAGTCCTAACAGCATAAACTTCCTAATGGCATATGTGAAGTTCTAACAAAGTGCATTGATATTTCTAAAAATTTGATTCGAACTACGAAACACCAAATTAGTTCTACCACAAAACTAAGCCTCCAAGTTGTGCTCATGAGTCATGACATCAAAGGGACCTTTTCTTGACCCTTCCCATCTGCTTCACACAAGAACGGTGGCCTTGCTGCTTTGTAGTAGAAAAACGCCATCATCCTCGACCATGCCTCCGCGGACCGGACAACTAGCACCAGAGATTTAAGGTCAGACAACTTCACGACACAGTTGATCAAATCGGTGGAGTGTTTCTCTATGATGACTCATACAACCAACCTTTCTCACGGTGTATTATCCTCCCCGCATTGGTGAAGAGAATCTCAGGGAAACCAGAAACTTTCAGCGCGTTCACGAGGTCAGGCTCGGCACAGGCATCTACAGCCACACACTGCAGAAAATATATTCATAGTCAGAACTTGAAACGCTCCTTGAAGCGCCAGTTACCAAGGGAACTACTGAAAGGATGTTGCAACGAACATACCCTTGGTGACGGCAGATTGTGTTCCCAAAACATCTCGATTGCCTTAGTAAGCTCAGCCCGCGCCATCTCATTCTCCTGCGGTCTGCAAGAATGGACATCATGCTTTGTCAAACTAACTTGGATAAATGGGTCCTCAAAAAATTCACGACCTATTCATTGGTAATTGAAACAAGGCAATGCAGTAAATCCCTTGCAATTTAGGCAGAAACATACAGGTTCAGCGTATATCAGGTCTATTCAGTTGCAATGCGCAAGCACTCATACACCAATATGGCCTTCTAATCAGAACAGACACATCATGCAGACCTTCTAGCCATAGAGATAAATTACTTGAGAAACAAGAAGCAAGGAATGAATCATACCTCTTATATCTGTTATGCACAAGCACAATCATAGGCCCGAAGTCGGTGAACACGGACGCATCCCAATCCTGTGTCCTGACATCCCTCACCGGCTTGATGTAATTGTCATCCTCCCAAACAATCTCCTTGTCGCTCTGATACCCCGAGTCATCCTCCTCCTCGGCATCGTCCTTCTTCTCGGCCTTGATGGTGATCCTGTCGAAGAACTGGCCGAGGTTGAAGCCCATCCCATCCTCGGCGTCCTCGGGCCACTCCGGGTCCTCCTCCTCCACCACCAGCTCGTACTTGGTCAGCAGCTCCCGCATCTTGGCCCTCCGCTCCTCCGGGTCCGTCAGCTCCGCCGTTTCAGGGACGCGGTCCATCATCTCCCGTATCTTCCGGCGCAGCGTCTTCCGCTCTTCGTCCGTCATGCGATCCTGGGAGTCCTCGCCATCGCTGGACTCGGAGTCAGTGTCGCCATCGTCGCCGCGCGCACGGCCGCCCAGCACCAGCTGCACGGCCTTAGAGTCGCTCGTCCCCGCCCGCGAGCAGCCGGTGTGCACGAGCCTCCGGTGGCGCGGGCGAGAAAGAGCTAGGCCGACGAGACGCGCGTGGGAGCTCGGACAGCGGGGGTCGGGTCGCGCCGCTGCTCGCAGGCACAACGTCGAACAGGTCGCGGGCAGGGAACAGCGCAGCGGCATCGTGCTGCCGAGCGCGCACTCGCGCAGGGCGTATCCCTCACCTCTTGGTCCCGAGCCGAGCTGTGAGATTGGAGGCGCCGACCACGGCCACGGGCGCGGGAGGCAGGCCCAGCCGCGGGGGCGTGAGGGCGCCGGCTGCGAGCGCGGGAGCTTGGCGGAGCGGGGAATCGTGGGCGGCGCGCGCGTGGGTAGGGACAGAGGATAAGGAAAGGGAGAGAAAAAAAAATCTGATGGATGGATGCTACATGTCAATGTCTCCTTGCGGCCTGCTCCAGACTCCAGTCCAGCGGTCAGCGGAGTTGCATCTCCGATCCCGCCTGCTCAGGCACTAGTCGTCTAACTAACCATGATTAGTCATCGGACAACCAGAAAACTAATCAGTCAAGTTCAGAGCAGCAAATCGAACGACTAATCACAATTAATTGGATAACTTAATAACACATTAACACTGGCCAACAAACATTGGAGATGCAACTATTTTTTTTAAAAAAAACATTGAGCTGCAACTCTTTTCTTTTTCAGATATTTTTTCTATGCTGTATATGTTTCCTGATGATACAGACCATGTGGGATGCCATGCCAACGATGGCAAAAATGAATGAGTAAAGAATGATTATGTTACTGTTACATTCAGGCTGAAAAGCTCCGGAGCTCATAATCTTATTTTTCTGAAGACACTCCTTACGTCAAAATTGAAGCGGCCCAACAGGGAGCAAGTGAAGCCATGTACTCCAAGCAGATGCGCTTGCCTCGCCATCGCCAACAATGCAGCTCGATCCTTGAAACATGATTCAGCTGGGAACTCCCCAACTAGGTCTAAAAAGAGGCCCGCATTAGCTGGTGCATGATATCTCAACCTCGCCATTAGTTGCTTCATCTTCGACAAGGTCGCTTGATATGGCTGACGGTATCCTGTGCCGTTTGAGGACCCGGGATGTGGCAAGCCTTTGCGTTCTGGTACTTCAGGACAATGACTCTTTCATCGTCCAAGTCAAACCTTAGGTTTTCTTCGGTGCAGCCTTCCACGAGGCTGCACAGGTGCTTCAGGTTTTCAACCTCCACACCATTTACCTTCTTTACCTGACCATGTGATATTAGGGCAGCTTGATTATTCAGGATATATGCCAGACAGCCTGGGGAGTGGGTAACTGGGTACCAGGGGATATACGAATAGTAAAGTAACATACCTGTAGTTCAGCAAGCCTTTCATAACCGACATTGATATCATCCATTAGAACCTGAAACACAAATATTCAGAACAAAGATAAATTTATCTCAAGTTAATGGAAACAGCATATGCAAAATGTTTCAGATTGAATACTGAAAGGGTAAACAGAAATGTAAGAGGGTAGCGAATTAATGGAACAATACCTGAGATAGGATAACTAATTGTTCACCAGCCTTCTTTGGAAGCTCTCTTAGTGCCAGCTCACATAATCGGCGTGGTGAGGCATTATACCAGTCTTCTCCAAATTCATGGAGATAAGGCTGGGTAAGTGGGATAAAAACAAAACCAGCAAATATGTAGTAGCTTGGTAATTTATCAAATTGATGGACTGGGACTAAAGGTTGCAGCTGCATAATAAACAACACAAATCCATAAAAGATCAGTTCCAACTTCAAATGTCAATAAGCTCTATGGCTCTAGCATAAGATAGAAATAGTGGGACTAGCTGCAGTTTTCTGGGCTCTATGGAAAGGGAGGACTAATGTTTGTTCTGAAAAGAAAAGGATGAAATTTCCTACTGAGATCATCAGTTCACTCCGTTTGTTCATTTCATATTGGGCAGGGCTGCATAATCCAGGAGAACTGTAATGAGCTTGAGCAACGAGCAGAAGTACTCAAGACTTTGGCGCTGTAGTATCATCAACAGGGCCAGCAGCAAGGAGTCCAGGAGAACCCGGTGATCCAAGATGGTGTGATCAGTTGAAGTCCTGAAGATTGCAACTACAACACGAATGCTGTTTGATCTCGCCAATGATGTTGCCATTTTTTCCTAGTGACATCTTTGTTCTAATCCATATTTAGCTCTGTGTGGCTCTAACTTCTTTCTGTCATTGTGTCGTTAAAGGTCTAAACTCTGTAATATGGTTCACAGGTGACTGGTTTAAGCTGAAGCCCTGGGTGCTTGAGTTTAATCAGCTATGGTATTAGGTAAGAAGCAGTGGTAAACAGGTGAAACTTTGTCATTTAGTTGCTTTATAAGTAAGGGAATTCGGGTTCACCCGAGATGGGAAAAAATAATGTGTGCAAAGATAAGGCCTGTGAGAGCTGTGTAGAATACAATTTGGTCCAATTTTGTGTACTACTACGACCTACATAAGAGATGACTCATCTCTGCACCCTTTCAACTAGTACTTAGATAGCCCAACATGGGTCCAAAATAGGCCCATTGACTAATGTAATGAATTCAGTAAGGTACAAACTTACAATTATTGTGGGTGAGTTATGGAACTGATAGTAAGTATTGCCGTATTGAGTGCTGGCTGCTGCCTGCTGGGCAGGTTGAGTCTATTACCAGGTCTAGCATGGCAAAAATTGGTGTGAAGGTAAACTAGAAATAGCAACAGAATATCGCTACTATATTTGCTAATCAACGAGCAGTCATAAAATTGTACCCATATTATCAAAGGTACAGATTGAAATCAAATGTATTGAGATTGCAAGGACTCACAGGTCTAAGTGTTACTTTCAATTCTTGCTCTTTACCATCTCGTAATACTTTGAGAACAGCTGTTTCTTCAGGTTTTTTCATGGACACCAGATGATCAAAGGTGATTCTCTCTCTATTCCGGAATGGAACTGGAGGTATTAAATAATGGACAAACTTCAGTAGTTGATTCTGAGATGCCACATGTCTCAAAATAGTTCATAAACAGATTCACTGATTTGCACAAAAGCAGTATGCAAAAACATGCACCAAGGGCATGGATGTGCATGTGTTCAAACAATAATTGTGTGCTAGTGCTAGATTCCATAACAAATACTCTCTCCAGTCAACAATAGTTGGCGTGTCAAATATTGTCGACTGGAGGTAAGTGAAAGGTAAATGAAATAAAAAAAATATGTGGCATAAAGTTGTTGTTAATGCATATTGAAGTAGTGCATATGTAGAAACTTATAAGCTCACCTGTGCCATCATTTGCGATAGGCACACCATCAAACTCAAGAAGGATGTCATCCTTCTTCAAAATCTTGTAAGCATCAGATAGAGGGTTTATTCTACTAACTAAAACTCCAGTCATTTCAGGCCGCATCCCAAAGCACTCTCTTAACTGAATATTTTCAGTAGCCTGGCAAGATACTCCAAGAGTACAAAACCCAGAATATTTACCACTCTCTTCTACTCCAGAAATGAAACGCTTAATTACGGGCACCGGTATGATATAACTGCCAAAAGAAGAAGAAGAAGACAGGAATAAGAAAGGAATTCTAGTAAAAGTAACATGTTCATTTGATGCAAAAGGGAATATTTAAGGACTCACCCAATGTTTTCCGCCCCTGACAAATTCTGGAAAGCAACTCCGGCTACTTTATCACCCATAATGGCAGGCCCTCCACTATTACCTGGATTTATAGCTGCGTCTATTTGTATAGCCATAAGCTGCGTAGCACCATGGGCATATTGTGTTGGTTCAACTCTAGATACAACCCCCTTGGTGACAGAAATATTATCTCCACCTGGGCCAAAGTTCAGGATCATATACCATTCCACATTTTGACATGATTTCTATTTTCTACAAAGTACAGAGAAAGTTTCATGTACACAATTAATGTTAGCAGTAGGGCAGCACAATGAAAACCGCTGAGCTGCAGTATTCACTATACAAGCATGGACATAAGTTTGCAATGTGGATGTAAATTACAGAA
This sequence comes from Saccharum hybrid cultivar R570, assembly GCA_038087645.1. Taxonomy (NCBI): domain Eukaryota; kingdom Viridiplantae; phylum Streptophyta; class Magnoliopsida; order Poales; family Poaceae; genus Saccharum; species Saccharum hybrid cultivar. The sequence continues at coordinate 1,303,921 of JAQSUU010000433.1, forward strand.
AGATTCATACTTATCAAGGATTTGTTAATGATTGGTTAACAAGTTAATAAAGCAACAGTTAGTTTATTGAATTTTAAAAGTGGTGAAATCATAAAGACGTTGGACTTCACCTTTCCAAAAACATCCTATATTCATGTGTTCCTATTATTGTTACTAATTTGTTTGTTGGTGCAATCAATTAGACCACATTTGTGCATTTACAATAGTACTAACATGTTTCGGTTACCTTGCAAAATAGAGGGTAATGTGTATGCTGCATGCGCTACTTGAATTGGATAGTCATGGATGGAATCATGTAAATAACAGGTTCCGCTTCTAGATGCAAAATACTGCAACAATACCTTGAGGGTAGCCAACCACTGCAACAGCTTCTTGCAAAAAGGGGATGTCTCCAAGCTCCAAACTGTTCACCCCATCCCAAAACTCCTCACTTTCAACTGTCAACAGAGCCAAGTCGCACTCATGACCAACAGCTTGGACTTCTGCCTTGTATTTAGTAGGCGAACCATGCTTCCTCACAAGAACAAAAGTGTGATCAGCTACCACATGTGCATTTGTCACGATCCTTCTTCCAGGAATTACAAACCCTGCAACAGGGACATGGAATTCAGAGGTGAGCCAAAGAACAACTTCCATTTCATTGCATTTGGATCTACTTAGTTGTCATCGGACCTGCTCACCTACAAAAATTATTGTCTTTCACATCTTCTGAACAACGGAGTCATATTAACCACACCAACTTGGAGGCATACAAGATCCAATAATTTTTGTGCTGCACGGCATGTGCTAATTCTATACAGCAGACATTTGGACACACACACGATTGACAGGTGCGGCACAAATTTGCACACAAGATGCTTCGTTTCCCAAGTTGGAGCAAGCAAATTAAAATCATGAACTCTAAACTTATAATAAAGAAAGTGCAGTTTAGGTCGAATTTAGGGAGACTAACAATCAAGCAATCCACAAGCATACGGGCACCTACAGCAGTGGCAGAGATCCAATCCAACCAAACACATCAATACAGTACTACAGCTCGAGCGCTAAAATCAGTGTCATACCGGAGCCCATGCTCTCCCGCTGCGCCTTGTTCTGCCATGGCAAGAAGTAGTTGGGGCTGCTGGACACCGTGAACACCTTCACCACTGAGTCCAGAGCCAGCTCCACCGCCGCGTACGCATCCGTGTCATGCCGCACCAACGCCCCCGTCTCCTCCCCCTCCTCCTCCTCCTCCTCCTCGGGTATCGCCGGGGCTCCCCGCACGCCAACGCATTCTCCTAGGCGTGATGGGGCGGAGGTAGAGAAGGAGGCAGTGGAGAACCAGTGGGCGGCGGCGAGGTGCGGGAGAAGGGCGCGCGTAAGGGTTCGGAGAGGCGGGAGAGGAGGCGGAAGCGAGGGCGGGGGTGGTGGATGGTGCTGGAGGACGCGGCGAAGGGCGCGGACGGAGGATGAAGAGGAAGAGGAGAGGCGGCGGAGGGAGCGAGCGGCGGCGAGCATGGTGGCCTCGCCGGAGGAGAGCTGAGCCGACAGGAGGGTTTGGCACTTTTATGGCTGAAAAAAAATCTACTTAACCCCTAAACTATCTGCTAGCGTCTAACCTACACCCTCAACTATAAAATCGTCTGTTTTACGCCCTGAATTTTTCAAAACCGTTCAAATTACACCCTGAAGCGGTTTTGGACAGCGATTTTTACTACAGTAACTATGTTTTTATTACTGTGATGGCGGTTTTGACTTTTTCTTTTTCTATTTATTTCCGCTAAATCTTTGAAAAATCATAGTAAATCACAGAAAAATCATAAAATATAAAATCTAATTTTGTTGGACTCCACATTAATAGATCTACACAATGACTATATAATATAGTATGCTTTAGTATAAATTTTTTTCTGTAGCTTTAAATTAGTTAGAAAATCAAATTGTGTCTGTAATTAATTGGAATAATTCATAGCTACAGGTTTTATGGTACAATTGTGGTTAAATTTTTTATAGTGAACTAATTATTGTATGATTGAACTATAGTAAAAAGTTCATACTGATTGGATCATGTATAATTTAGTTATAGATTTATTTATATTTAACAAGCATAAACCTAAACATAAATCTAAATAAATTTATAACTAAGTTATATATGATCTAATGAGTATGAAATTTTTACTATAGTTCAAGCATATAATAATAACTCCATCATAAAAATTTCACCATAATTGGACTATAGAAGCTGTAGCTATGAATTATTCCAATTAATTACAGATAAAATTTGATTTTCTAACTAATTTAAAGCTACAGAAAAAATTTGTACTAAAGCATACTGTATTATATGTTCATTATGTAAATCTACTCATGTGGAGTCCAATAAAATTACATTTTCTATTTTATGATTTTTCTGTAATTTACTATGATTTTTCAAAGATTCAGCGGAAACAAATAGAAAAAGAAAAATCAAAACCGTCGTTACTGTAGCAAAACCATGGTGTAATTTGAACCGCTCCAGGGTGTAATTTAGCTATCCAAAACCGCTCCAGGGCGTAATGTAGCAAAACCATGGTGTAATTTGAACTGTAGCAAAACCGCCATCCAAAACCGCTCCAGGGTGTAATTTGAACGGTTTTGAAAAGTTCAGGGTGTAAAATAGACGTTTTTATAGTTGGGGTGTAGGTTAGACACTAGCTAATAGTTAAGAGGTTAAGGAAATTTTTTTCCTTTTATGGCTCGTGGGTTTTAGACTTTTATTACACCTCCTTCGGATTGTGTGGATTTTTTTACAAATTCTAAATATTTTCGATGAAAAACTTGATTTCGGTCGAAGTTCTGTGTTCCATAGGCTTTTTAGGGGTGTTTAGTTTTTGGGTAAAAAATTTTGGGTGTCACATCAGATATTTTATGAGATATCGGAAGAGGTGTTCGAATACTAATATAAAAAATTAATTACATAACTCGCCTGAAAACCGCGAGACAAATTTATTAAGCCTAATTAATCCGTCATTAGCACATGTTTATTGTAGCACAATATTGTCAAATCATGGATTAATTAGGCTTAAAAAATTCATCTCGCAAATTTATCACAATCTGTGTAATTAGTTATTTTTTCGTCTACATTTAGTACTCCATGCATATGTCTAAACATCCAATGTGACGGGGTGAAATTTTTTTGAGATGAACTAAACACCCCCTTAGTTGTGTTTAGGAAATTTTAAAATCTATCTCACGAATAGTAATTTCTATATCTAATATTAAATACTTCTATAACCTAATAATAATAAAGAGGCAAAATTTCAGGTGTTTTTTTTCATCTATCTATTTTTTTCGTCCACCTCTTTCTAACTAACTCTGTATTATTTATAGCTCTTCTGATTTATATGATAGATTTGGGATAACTACAAATTCAAATCCAAATATAACTCTGAGATATCAAGTAAGCTGAATAGGAATCCTAATCTCTATCTAATATCTATATCTATCTATACCTGATACTAAGTCTCCAATCCTAACTGGCCCGAATAGGAATCCTACTCTACTATATCTTTCAATATATATCTTATTATAATATATTTTTTCAAGCCAAAATATTAAAACATCATCTCTATGGCTCTACCTTAATATTGAAACAAGACAAGTTTTTTAGTTTTAGTCTTTTTTATTTTTCAGTTTTTTTCCAAGCACGTTGACCCTTTTATAACTTTTTTTGGCCGTAGAGGCGCTGTAGATCATGAACGTGAGGACGTGCCCTTGTCGGCCATAAGATGTTCCGATTTTTTTTTAATGTTCTTTTCCGATTTCCTTCTTTCAGTTCCGATTCATTTAGTTACGTCTAATTTTTTTCTTTTTTTCCGGTCCTAATCTAGGTTCAATTACGTTTTCTTTATTTTCAACTAAACATTGTTTTATGTTCTTCGTTCACTCGTGGTAACCTAGATAAATAGAAATCCTAATACAAATAAATTCCTCCGATGTTAACTAATCTGAATAGGAATTCTAGACCAAATAGAAAAAAAGTACAAAAATTTGTATATGTGTATATACACCTTACCGTTATTCTATTAATTTTTGTTTTTTATTCCGTTTTAGTTTAACTCTGTCAACTTCTGATTTTTTATATATATAGAAAAAAAGACTTCTGATTTCGAACGGTCCAATACTTCTTTTCTATTCGTTCTGATTTCGTCTTTAGCTCCAGGAATGGTCAATTACTTCTGAGTTCTAACTTTCTTTTTTGTTCCTATACGTTTGGTTTTGCCGCTAATATTTCCACCACTAACGTAGTTTTGATTAGGAACAAAACTTTAGTAATGATCAACTAATGAACCAGTGTAGAGCAGTTTTTATCGATAGTAGACTAAATAATGTGTCTCTAAACATATGCAATGCCCAGTACAATCCCTGACCAGTGTCCATGTAAAAATTGAGAAAGATCTCCTATCACAATCATCAATGGATAGACCAATTGCTATATGGAAAACTAAGTCCTTATCAACTTTGGTTAAAGATTCTTGCATAAAAAAACTTCGGTTAAATATTATAGCTACAAATTTTTATCAGTCCACAAAGGAAATCAGAAAACTCGATATTTAGCTGTACAACACATGGATAGTATGAAATTAAATTTATGATATATATTATTAAAATTAATGTTTCTGTGCTTTAAAGTTGGAGAAAAAACAAAGGTATATTATAGATGCCGTAGTTGTCATAAAATAAATTATAACTTTAAATTTTATAAAAAAGGTAAAATATAAATAGATATGTATGATCTAGTTTTGTTTTTATGACTATTTGCTAACTTTTTTCCTCCTGTTGCAACGCACGAGCATATTTGCTAGTAAATACTAAAGAGGTAAAATTTCTGCCACCAAAATATTTTCGTCCAGCCCTGCCTTCGTCACCAGCTCAGTCTCGGAGATGCTCAGTGTCCGTGTCTGCCGATTTAACATTGCAAACTGAGATTAGGAGTGGGGAAAAGAATAGAAAGAAATACGGGTTCTAGATGTAAAGATGTCAGAGAGAGAAAAAAAGGTGAGAACCTCTTAATAGTTTTTGAAATAGATCAGGATTCCTGATGTAAAATATTTAGATTCGAGTGAGCCTCTCCTAATGGGCTTCTTTTAAGACCTGGGCTGAATCCTTTCAGGTGGGCCGGCTTCATTGTGGGCTAGACCAAGCACATATAAGCCTTTTTTCCTTTTCTTCTGTTTTCTCTTTTTCTATAAAACCTAAGATCTTGCAAAATTCGTCAAAAATCATAGAAAAATCAGAAAAATGCCAAACCAGTTTTATTAGCTTCATAAAAATGTAATCTATCCATAGATGTTATCAATCTTGTTAGGTTATGCTTTGTCTATAGGTCTGTTAAATCATTCTTGCATATGTTGCATGCATATAGGTTCGGCGATGACCGAGAACGTGCCATAGGCAGACCCGGAATACGCGGAGGTGACCCGTCATAATCATTGGCGGACAGACCAATCCTTTACACATCGACAAAAAAGTTAAGATTGATATGATGCGTCAAAAAAGCTACAAAGGGCGATATTGAGTCATAGAAACATGGGCAATAAAAGTTATGATATATTTATATCTAAATAATTATGCACTTTGCAATAGAAGGAAAAATATACCAAGGTGTATTTTAATTCGATACAGGTTTAATAGGACATTGTTATTTATTGTCAGCATTAACTTATGTTTTGGATGTGACGGTCATCACAAAATAAATTATAAAAGCATAAAATATAAGTACATATGTACCATTCACGTTATCATTTTGCATGAATGTTTAATTTTTGTTCTCCTGTTGCAATAAACGGGTATATTTGCTAGTATATATAAAAAATATGAATAGAGAAACTAAGCCCGATATTGTGTTGCGATCAGATAACTTCGTGGATTTGGCATGACTTGGACTCCAGGGTAGCTAGAAAACCATACCCCAGACCATCTCAAAACATTCATGGGTGATTTGACCGAGCATTAAAAAAGTTCAAGGGTTGAGATACTTCTTATGTACCGACGAGTCATATTGGTTATATCCTCATTTTCGAGTGGATAAAACATGTACCTTTTGCAGAATTTTAACTACTTTTAGCACATTCTATGACTTCTAGCTTCAGAGTGAGTACGATGAAAGAAGTCACAGGAGATTGAACTTCAACCTTGCTTAATTACTTATGCTTAGAGACTAGATGATAGAAAGTCTCTATTTATTGCATAAATGCTTTTATGCCAAAATCAACCTTTATTCCTTGCCAAAGCCTTGGTGTGTATTTAAATTGGGATTCTTGGTGTGTATTTAAATGGGGTAAGACTTACTGAGTACTTTCTTGTACTCAATATGTTATTGTAAGTTGGTTTGTAGGAGATAAAACCACCCTCCCTCCCTCCTCTACGGTTTCTTATATGCCTCGGATCCCCTGATAGTTTGAAAGCATTAGGCGGCCGACGTCTTAGTCATAGGCCTCGAGTATGGCATTTGCTTGTGGGCGGCTTATAATCTGCCGCGGTCTGATGCTGTGCGATGTGAACTAATGTGATGCTATCCTCTACCTCCATCGCACTCAATAAAGCAAGTTTGTGGCGCAAGCAGACTTCCCATGTCACAGTGGCATAGTCGTCTAGGACACCCACCATTTTTTATTGTTAAAAACAAGTTGTCAGTAGTAATAATCATCCTTGCTTAGATGTAAATAACAGACCTAGTGCAACATTATTTACTGTAACAGAATTCATGGTCAACGGATCTCTCAAGAAAGTCCTCCTTCACAAGGACATATATCTTGATTGGTGCAAACAGATCATGCTTGTAATGGATGCAGCCATTGGGATGGAGTACTTGCACTCCATGGACAGATTATGTTCATTGAAGCTTGAAGGTAATGGCCCGATCATCACCACTTGACAAACATACACTTGTAAAACATTTGCGCACAACATTCAATGTTGCTGTTGCGGATACTGGTGACGGCACAAATGATGCTCCTACATTGCATGAAGCTGATATTGGACTTGCAATGGGCATTGCTGTATTAAGGTACGTATTAGTTTTTTAATCAACTGTGAACGTGAGTATACGATATTTTTTCCTGTATGTTTTTTCTTGAATTTTTTCATAAGTTCAAGTTGTGTAAATTTTTATTTGTATGGACACATGTATATACCTTATTTGTTGTGAGGGCCTACGGAGAGTTATAGATAGAGGTCACTTGGCAGAGGACGAGGTTATTCTTGGCACTGGTGGGGGAAAGATAGCCAGAATATTCCACAGGGACAGCGCTTATCTTTTACTGTGGAAAAAGATGGCCAAAAAATTCATGCAGACAATTGACACTGTATGCATCAGCTCAAGATTTAACCAGCTGCAGACAATTGACACTATATGCATCAGCGCACTGTGAGAAAAAACAGCCGGAACATTCCTACAAACAATTGACACTGTATGCAAATCTTGAGCTGATGCATACAATGTCAATTGTCTGCAGCCGGTTAAATCTTGAGCTGATGCATATAGTGTCAATTATCTGCAGGAATATTCCAGCCATCTTTTTCTACAGTGAAAGATAAGCGCCGTCTCCTATGGAATATTCCGGCTATCTTTCCAACACCAGCGCCAGGAATAATCTCGTCCTCTGCTAAGTGACCTCTATCTATAGACTCTCTATAGGCCCCTGCCGATCGAGCCTGCATGACAAGTTCTAAGACACAATAATAGCATCACATTTTTACGATGTACACTAGCAAATTATGCATTCAAAATAAATATATTTCCTATACATTTTATTCTAGCTATGTGTAAACTAGGAGGAACCTAACTTGACCAGTTAGATGGTGATTCACAGTGGCTACAGTAGCACAAGAATTGATATTGCCAAGAAACAGACGATCGACATGCATGCAAAAGGGTCGAAAAACAAATCCAAATCCAAATCCAATCCAATCGGTGCACTTGGCAACACTTTGCTATTCCTCTTACGCCAAGTGCATGGGCTCGTACGTCTCGCCTCGTCAGCCGGGCTCAACAGAAGTAACCCCCGTGGCCCCACCCCTTCCTCCATGTCCTCCTCCTCTTCCTTCCCTCACCTGCGGCATCCGCGAAGTGGCCTGCTTCATCCTCCTCTTCCCTCCCTTACTTGTTGCATCCGTAAAGAGGCCTACTTTTATTTCACTACATGGTTGGGATGAAAAGCCCCGTATGTGCCCAACTCCAGGTCGTGCAGGCGGGGTCCATGGGAGTGGATCACAACTTGTGTTATAAGACAAACTATATACATTTTTATGAGAAACAAACTTGTGTGAACTATGTGAGTTTCTATGTGACATGATCCTGGATGAAGTCTTGCTAGTTGGCTAGCAGCCTACCACAGTTGGTGCTACCAGATTAGCTAAATTATAAGTTGAGTATGGAGCAAGGGTGGCAGCAAAAATAGAAAAGAAGTTAAAAATTGCATTATTATTCATACATGGTTCTTCCGCGCTCCTTTGTCTTGATTAGTTTATTAGTTTACTTGTTCTTCTCCATGATGTGTACCCCTTTCGAATTCATGAGCTCTGGCACTGGGTACATACCCTAATCAAATGGTTCAGATAGTTTGTTAACTCAAACCACAAATATTAATTTATAGATACACACACGTAACCCAAGTTTGAGTTTACTAGATTCATTAGGAAAAATAATATATATCAATGCATAATTATTTTCGGTTAGCAGATATGGATAGTCAAAATAAAAAAAAATAACTTAGAAAAATCATAGATAGAAGCAGGTGTGGACTAATTGGAGTGGTTGTCCCAGCTACGGGCCGTTGATCCTCAAGAGACTTCCTATCTTTCCCTTTGAAATCCGAAGCATGTGATGATTTTTAATTGGTTGAAGAAAGCCGCGGCGATAACAACTTGTGTTCCAGTCGACTCGAGAAAAAAAAACTGCTATCGTCCTCGAGGGGGCACACGAGCAAACACACCCTCCCGCGTGCTCACCCTCTCTTGTACCTCGCCCCTACCCTGTTGCCGCTGGAACAAGCTGTCGGACGTCTGCAGTGGCTAGGAAGGCAACGATGGGCCCTTCTCCTCCGGGTCGAGGGCGGTGCGGGCAGATCTAGCGCATGCTGCCTCGTACACAACTCCGGTGGTGATAACATGATGGTAGCAGTAGCGGTGTATGTCTGGCTTGGCCCCACGCCAGCGAGGGTGAGGGAGTGAAAGGTCCTAATAGTTAGAGGGGGTGAATAGCCTATAAAAATTTTCTACAATAGCACTAAGCAAAGTGGTTAGTCAATTATGAGACAAAGCAAATGTTGTGCTAGCCTATTAAAAATGTAAGCCACCTACCACAATTCTAGTTACTATTATCTCTAATCATACAAAGGCTAAGTCATTGCTTTAAGTCAGTGAGCTCTCAAAGACTAACTAAAGAGCCTCACTAACCAAATTAGACCTATACTTGTGTTGGCGGTCGTTATTAACACATTTATACTGCCAACATAATTCTAAAAAGGAGGAAAACATACACTTCTACACACATATACCTTTACTACTAACCTATTTCCACTTGTACATGTAGAATCAACACTTTGCAGAAACATACGCTGGAAACAAATGAAACAGGGAGGAAAAACGCTTTTCAGGAAGGCGTAAACAAGCAATAGAAGGGTAATGGGCCGAACCAGAGCAGAACTAGGCCAAGCCCACGTATTCACCGAAGCCCAGGACCAGAGGGGAGCCCACAGGGCGAAGGAGAGGCCGAGGGCCCCCGGCCTAGGCGTGGCCGCGCCCCTTCTGCCTCCTCTCTAGCCCAGCTTCGGCGTGTCGACAACATTAATGCCAAGGGCTGGCAGTGCGGGGTGCGCCGGGGAATATTCCCCCCCTGAATCACCTGATCCAGCCCTATATAAGAGAGGGAAGGGGTACCTCACTCACACACACCTCACTTGGGAGCTACCTCACTACATCTCTCCACTCTCCACTCTTCTAGCTTAGTTTAGGAGTATAATTAGTAGAGGAGTAAGGCAAGAGCTATCAAGGAGAGCTTGGCTCCTTGGGAGAAAAGATATTTGGTATGAATACTAATATTATCTCTTCCAAAGTCATGCTCATATTTCATATATATAGTTGTGCTATAGAACTAGAGTATAGTTTTCATGTTATAACCTTGATATATGAGCTAGTATATAGTTTGTGTATCATGATCTTAACATGTTCTTTTGACATGATCATAGCATATGAACTAGACTATAGTTTCTATGCTAGGGTTTCATCATATAGAACTTTGTGCTTAATCATTCATGTTATATATCTGTTGATGTTTAGAGCTAAGTACAGGTGGCGGTTCATCGTGCCTTCGGGTATGCCCATGCTCCATGCTTGTTGATCCATAGGGTCAGAGTTCGAGGGGGGGTGTGGGTAATTTTCTTGTATGCGGGCATGGTGCCCGGGTACAAGGGAATAGCCAGATGCATTTCCCTTTCTTCGGTTGAGGGGTAGGTGGCAGGTGGTGACAGCTCTATCCGTCCCTTGTAATCTCCCATGTTTGTCTAGGGTGTAGGAGTCTAAATTATCACATGAGGTTGCTGGCAGAGCAGTACTCGGTGGCCTCCCGACCCATTCTCATGCATAGCTCTAACTCTTAACCATGTATATGTATGATCACCAACTGTTCTTTGCACGACTATATTAGACATGCTTGCTCCACTTAGGAACATTCTTTCATTCTTTGTTTTTTTCTTTTATCCTTGAGGTTGGCCCAAGTGTGTGTCACACTATCTTAAGTTTATCATGACTTACCCCTATATTGAGTAGTTGGTCTATTATGTAGTCATGTTATCTTGTCCATGTCCCTACTAGAAACTTTACACCATGCCTTCCTTTAGGAAAATATAAATGAACGATACCCGAATACTTCCGGGTGAAATGGTACAATGATAGATCCGTGTGCTTGAGGATAATATCTGTAAACGTTATGACCTATCGGTTGACATTTCTTAGTGCTGTTGCTAGGATACACTAATCCTAGTAGCAATGCTAAGGAATGCCAACAAGGTGTTTCTAGTACAGTTACCATGGGTGGGTATAAACCCACATTCTTGGTGATTGTGCTAAGAAACGCCAACAACTTGCTTTCCCTCAAAACTAGCTACACTAAAGGGCCAAGCTACACTAGAAAATTAAATACACGATAGGGATGGAAGGTTATACCTCCGTGTAGAGGAATGAGCTAATCACCAATGGAGCTAATCAATTAATCACAAGATAACCAATGAAATCCTTGGATAAGGTGACACAAGATTTTTTACCGAGGTTCACTTGCTTACCGGCAAGCTAGTCCTCATTGTGGTGATTCATTCACTTGGAGGTTCACGCGCTAATTGGTATCACACGCCAAACCCATAATCGGGTGTCGCACAACCAACACAACATGAGGATCACACAGGCCACGCGTAATCCACTAGCGTTGCCTTTCGTGATCTCCCACGGGGAAGGCACGAGAACCCCTCACAATATGGACGATTGGAGCCGGCAACAATCACCAAAAGCCGCTCAACGATCTACCAATCGCCAGGCCTTCTAGGTGTCAGCAAACACCAATAGTAACAAGATCTCCACCAGCCCAAGTGGCCCAACTAGTGCCACAAGATGCTAGAACACTAAGCAATGCAATAGAGACTCTCTAATCTCACTCAAGATGATGAAATCAAATATGCAAGTGAGTGGAGTGGTGTGCTTAGCTCTCAAAGGGTGTATGCAGCTGTTAGAAGTGCTAAGAGAGTGGCCAAGGCTGGCCACACCCTCTATTTATAAGCCCACAAGCAAAAAGAGTCGTTACCCTTTGGAGCCAGCCTCTGCGAGGGCACCGGACACAGTGGTGGTGGCACCACCCTAGGGGTGGTGGTGCCCCCCCAATGGTCGAATCCAATGGCTAGTTTAACTAGTCGTGGTCACCAAACAGGGTGGTGGTGGCACCACCATGGGGTGGCGGTGACCACCCAACCAGCTGCCCGAAAACCCCCTTTTCTAGAAAAATATGGTGGTGGCACCGAACAGGGTGGCGGTGCCCACGACGATACACTGTCGCGCCTGTGGTGGTGCACACCGCCCCTTCCGCTACCAGCCTCAGCTCCAGCTCCCCTTGGCCACATCTAGGTGGGTGCCGCCCTAGGGGTGGCGGTGCCACCGGACAAGGGGTGGCGGTGCCCTCCTCAGGGCAGCACCCAACTGCCTCCTCTCGGTCTCCAGCCGGTCACCACCCTAGGGGTGGCGGTGCACTAGACAAGGGGTGACGGTGCACCAGTGAAAGGTCCTAATATGGCTAGAGGGGGTGAATAGCCTATTAAAAATCTACAAGATCACTAGAGCAATTTGATTAGTATGACAAACGGTGTAACACAATTTTGCTCTAGTTCTACAAGGGTTGCAAGCCACCTATCCCAACAATTCTAGTTACTATAATCTCTAAGTCAATCAATGGCTAAGTCACTATGAGCTCTCAAAAGCTAGCTACACTAAAGAGCTCAACTAGGTGAGAAGCTACACTAGCAAAGATAAGACAAGCTCTCAAAACTAATTACACTAAAGAGCTTGTTACAACTAGTTTGCGGGAATGTAAATAAGAGAAATGTGATCGTTATACCGCCACGTCGAGGAATAAGCCAATCACAACAAGATGAATGCCAATCATCGAAAGAAATCCAATGAATCAATCACAATGGAGACACATAATTTTTCTCCTAAGGTTTACGTGCTCGCCGGCACACTAGTCCCCATTGTGTCGACCAACACTTGGTGGTTCGATAGCTAAGAGGTGTAGCATGAACCTCATCCACATGTTAGACACCGCAAGAACCGACCCACAAGTGAGGTAGCTTAATGACACGCGTAATCCACTAGAGTTGTTTTTGGTGCTCCGCCGAGGAAGGCACAAGAACCCCTCACAATCACCGGGAGGTGGCCAAGAACAATCACCAACTCTTGCCACAACTCCTCCGCTACTCCAAGCCATCTAGGTGGCGGCAACTGCCAAGAGTATCAAGAATCTCGCTACTCAAACAATCCCCAAGTGCAACTAGATGCAAACTCATAAGCAAATGCACTTGGAATCACTCAATCTCACTTTGGATTCACAATCAATCAAGAGAGATAAGTGGGAGGGAGTATGCTCAGCTCAAGAGGATGTCAAGATGATCAAAATGTCAAGAGAGCTCCCCAAGAGCCGGCCATCAACTATTTATAAGCGTCCCCCAAAGAATAGAGCCATTAGGCTCAACACTGCTGCCTGCACGGGGTGATCGGACGTGTCGGTCTGATCGACCGGATACAACCCTAGCGTTCGGTCACTACGCGCCAAGCCCATAGATGGCTGCCATGTGTCCCTCTTTGAATATCGACCGTTGATCTTTGACAGTAACAAAACATTCAACGGGCAGTCAACCAGTTGACCGGACGTGCCCTTACATCGCACATGATGTGGAGCTGCTCAAAGTCTGTTCGTTTCCAGAGAGGGTTCACCGCGTGAAAATACCGACCGGACACGTCTGGTTAACGCTGACCTGATGCGCCCTAGCATCCGATCATCTCTCTTCTTCTCTGCGCGTGCGAGCCATGATGACATTAGCGTACGTCAGCAATCATCGGACGTGGGCCATGCATGTCAGATCTGCAGCGTCGGTGCCTCGGTAAAAATAACCATACGCACCGGTCAGAGACCAGGCAGCGCCCGGTGCGAAGCCCTCGCCCTCGGCCTTATGCGTGCCGCCGCCAACACTTGACCTGACACTGAGCCAACGTCCGATCAGGACCTGCTCAGCGTCCGATCAGTGTCTGACTCCTCCTTTTCATTTTCTAAGTCTGTGACCTCTTCGCCCTTGCTTCCAACTTGCTAACCACAAAGTGTAGAACTTGTGTGCATGTGTGTTAGCATTTTTCAATGCATTTTACAAGGGTCGATGTTAGCTCACACTAGGTCCTAATGCATATGCTCATATGAACTCACCTAGTGGCACTTGATAACCATTTTAACCATGAAATTCCCCTCTTCATAGTACGGCTATTGATCCTAAGTCACTCACACCCTCTATGGTGTCTTGAGTGCAAAACAAAAACCTATTAATATCTTTGCCTTGATCAACTTGTTTTTATTTTTCTCTTTCTTCCTCATCTAATCCATACACTCAACATAGAGGTTAGTATTAGGGTTTTATCAATTGTCCAAAACCAAACTAGGGACTTTCAATCTCCCTCTTTTTGTAATTGATGACAACCCATTTACAAAGATATTATGATAAAGATCTTTTGGATCCATGTTGCTTACCCAAGCATTTTACCTTGTGTAAAGGATATGGACAAGTTTCATAAATCCGAATTGGTAGTAATTGCTCTCCCTACATATGTGCTAAGAGTTTGGATTTTAAAGCTTGCACATATGCTTAGATAGGAAAGATAGGAGTCAATTTCTATCAAATGATGCTAAGGTGTAAAGAATAGACCTTTGAAGAGTGATACCAATCGGAGTTGCCAATATACACCATCCTTAGCACCTTTAGTAACTAAACATTCACAAAAACTAGAAAACCCCGTGAGATCAACTTTATAAGAGAGGGTCTAGTTTTTACAAGATAAGCACAATTCTAGTTACTCTTCCTATGCATGCTAGTTTTTCATTTCATCAATTATTTTCTATGATCTAGCATATACCACACAAGCAAGGTATCAGAGAAAAAGCTAAAGCTTATGCAAGCAACCATATGTAATGCACAATCAAATGCACTATACAATTTTATGAGCTTGCTCCCCCTACTTGTGTGCTTTAAATTTTAATTGATCCCCTTCCTTTCTTTACCATGTTTCACTTCTCCCCGTTTGGTCATATCTTTGGAATTATCTCTCCCCCTTTGTCATTAATGACCATAAAAGGTGAGCTCAAATTTTAAGAAAGTTGTGTGAAACCATTATATATGAGGATCATTTTCTCAATTTTGGTTCAATCTAGAACACTTGCAAAAGATATTTAAGCCGGTTTGATCTAAGGGCAAGGTTCTTTACACCTCCAAATAAGGGTTATCATGCACCATGTTGAGTTAAACACTTATAGCTCATTCTCTAGATCAAACACTAGGTTCAGAAGCCCACAAACATGTCATATGCTACCACTAGATCATATTAAGCCTAGAAGCAATAGTGGTACCATACAAGCATCAAATTCATTTGATTTTTATGAATGAGCCTAAGACATGATGGGAGTGACTAGATGCACTAAACAAGTCTTTAGCAATGGATGAATGACATGTCAACCAACTTTACCTTGCTTAGCTTGAAGGAGAGGCATGTCATATAATGGGTGTGCATCAACACATATTTGAGAAGTCAAGTATGTTCAATTCATTCCTTAGCTTGCAAAACCTCTTCTCATCAAGTGGCTTGGTGAAGATATTAGCAAGTTGATCATCAGTGCCAACACTCTCAATGCAAATGTCCCCTTTTTGTTGATGGTCTCTTATGAAATGATGACGGACATCAATGTGCTTTGTTATTGCATGTTGAATTGGATTGTTGGTGAGCTTCACAGCACTTTCATTGTCACATAATAGCAATGGCACTTGCTTGAACTTGATTCCAAAGTCTCTCAATATGGCCTTCATCCAAAGTATTTGTGCACAACAACTACCAGCGGCAATGTATTCGGCTTCGGCGGTTGAAAATGCAACACTATTTTGCTTCTTGGATGACCATGAGACAAGTGATCTTTCCAATAATTGACATGTGCCCGATGTGCTTCTTCTCTCAACTTTGTCTCCGGCATAGTCTGAATCAAAATATCCAATAAGTTCAAACCTTGCACCTTTGGGATACCACAAACCAACATCTTGTGTGTGCTTCAAGCTATATATGGCCATGCAGCCCAAGACCCGGTGGCCCGGCCTGTGGCCTGGCCCGAGCACGGCACGGCCCGGTGACCACCGGGCCTGGGTCGGTCCGGCCTGAGGCACCAGGCCGTGCTGGGCCACCACCCTGGCTCGAGGCATGGCATAGGCATGACCCCGTCACAGCGCATGGCCCGGTAGCGACCCGACATACTAATTCTATATTCACACCCCTCAACAGCCCAACAGGCTGAACCCTCTCTTCCCACCAACACCACCCACACGCGCCGCACGGAGTCATCGCTGTCCACATCACGGGTCATGGCTTCTTCCTCCCTCACACCGCACGCCCGCACCTTGCGACTTCTTCTCCCTCGCGCAGCTCTGCCCTCGCCCTTCCCTCTAGCTCCGGACTTTGGAGCGTCACCACTGGCCACCCCTTCCACCGCCCCTACCCTAGCCAGAACGCCGCCAGCCTGCGGCCCTACCCTTTCGCAACCGCAATCGCGCGCAACACCGCAGCCCCTCCTAGCGGCCATCTTCCTCATGCGCGAGCAGCATCCACAGCCAGGTTCAAGTGACGACATCGGATTCAAGCTGCGGCGGTGCCCTCCCCAGTCACGCTCGAGCATGCCGGCCTTAAGCTACAGCGGCGGCGCGGCGTCCTCCAGGGCTCGTGCGGATGCCCCTGCCCCATCTCTTCCGATGCCTTGCGATGGTAGTCTGTAGATCGAGCGTCGCCGTGACCTTGACCTCCACCATGACGATAGATCCAACGCCCCTCATGGCCTCCCTTGCCGTCACCGCCTCGAGCATCCCTTCCCCTCTCTGCTTCTCTGCTGGCTAGCACTCTGTGGGCCGTAGGGCGGCATGGCCTGCTGTGCTTCACCATGCTTGACGGGAGGTACGACTCAACAAAACAGCCCACAGGCCATGCCTTGGGCCGAAGGCTAGGCACGAGCACGCCATAGGCATGGCCCGTCAGGCACGATGGCCCATGGAGGCACGACGCCATGTCGGGCTAGCACGGCCCGATGTGCCATGGGCTGGCATGGCCCGTTGGACATCTGTGCTTCAAGTACCTCAATATTCTCTTTGTTGCCTTCAAATGACTTTCTCTTGGTGACGTTTGAAATCTTACACACATGCATACACTAAACATCACATCCGGTCTTGATGCGGTCACATAGAGTAGGCTTCCAATCGTAGACCGATACATCCTTTGATCCACCATATTACCACTTGTATCACTATCCAAGCTTCCATTTGTCCCCATTGGTGTGTTGATGCCTTTCACATATTCCATGCCAAACTTCTTAAGGATGTCTTTGATGTACTTTCCTTGACTCATAAATGTTTCATTATTCAATAGCTTAATTTGAAGACTAAGAAAGTAACTAAGCTCTCCAATCATGGACATCTCAAATTCATTAGCCATCATCTTTCCAAACTCATCACAATAATCTTGATTAGTTGAACCAAATATGATGTCATCTACATATATTTGCAATACAGACAAGTCTTTGCCAATCTTCTTGGTGAAGAGAGTGGTGTCAACCTTTCCCATGATGAACCCTTTAGAGAGCAAGAAATCTCTCAATCTCTCATACCATGCTCTAGATGCTTGCTTCAAACCATATAATGCCTTCTTCAACTTGTACACATGGTTGAGTTGCTTGTAATCTTTAAAACTGGGAGGATGCTCAACATAAACTTCTTCATTGATGTAGACATTGAGAAATGCACTCTTCATATCCATTTGATACAAGTTAATGTTGTGGGCACAAGCATAGGCTAACAAGATCCTAATCGTTTTTGACCTTGCAACCAGGGCATAAGTTTCACCAAAGTCAAGACCTTTTAACTTGAATGTAACCTTGAGCCACTAATCTTGCTTTGTTCCTTATAACTATCCCATCTTGATCTTGCTTGTTACAAAAGACCCACTTGGTTCCAATCATATTATGATTCTTAGGCCTCTCAACTAACTCCCATACTTGATTTCTCTTGAAGTTGTTTACCTCTTCATGTATAGCATTTACCCAATCAACATCTTTCAAAGCTTAATCTATCTTCTTAGGTTCAATGGATGATACAAATGAGAAATATTCACAAAATAATGCTAGCCTTGATCTTCTTTGTACACTTCTTGAGATATCACCGATAATAGAATCTAGCGGATGATCTCTTGCAACATTGGTAGGTTGGAGCACTTGTACTTGATTGCTTACATTTAATTGATCACTTGGTAGAGATGATGTACTAGCTACTTGTTGATCTTGCACTTGAGATGATAAACTAGCTTGATTTTGATCATAAGAGCCACTAGCTTGCACATTTGAGTTGGAGAGCACTTGATCTTTGTCATCTTCAACTTCGATCACTTCTCTAGGCCTTATGTCACCAACGTGCATCTCATTGCATTAGCCAATTGAGTGCCTCTCACATCTAGATTCTCATCTTCCTCTTGGAAATCGTTGGTTTCATTAAATTCCACATCATGAACCTCCTCAAGAGTACCACTAGCCAAATCCCAAACCCTATAAGATTTGCTAGTAGTGGAGTAACCAAGCAAGAAGTCTTCATCATATTTCTTCTTAAACTTGCTCAATCTAGTGTCTTTCTTCAATATGTAGCATTTGCAACAAAATACCCAAAAGTATACAATATTAGGCTTTCTACCATTCAAGATCTCATATGGTGTCTTCTCTAGAAAGTGATGGCAATAGAGACGGTTGCTATAGAAACAAGCCGTGTTGATAGCTTCAGCCCAAAAGGAATGACTAACGTTGTAGTCACTCAACATTAATCTTGCCATGTCAATCAAAGTTCTATTCTTCCTTTCAACTAACCCATTGGATTGTGGTGTGTACTTGGCCGAGAATTGATGTCTAATGCCATACTTATTACAAAGCTAATCAACTCTTATATTCTTGAATTCACTACCATTGTCACTTCTTACTTTCGTGATTATGGTCTCAAACTCATTTTGCACTCTCTTGAAGAATGTCTTGAATGTATCAAACACATCACTCTTGTCAACAAGAAATGTCACCCAAGTGTATCTAGTGAAATCATCCACAATCACAAAGTCATACTTGTTGCCACCAATGCTTGTATATGTTGTTGGTCCAAATAAATCCATATGCAAAAGCTCAAATGCCTTTGATGTGCTCATTGTACTCTTCTTTGGATGAGTATTCCTCACTTGCTTTCTAGCTTAACATGCACTACATAGCTTATCCTTCTCAAATGTGACATCCTTCAAGCCTCTAACTAAGTCATGCTTTACTAACTTGTTCAATTATTTTATCCCAACATGACCAAGTCTTCTATGCCATAGCCAACCTATACTAGATTTGGTAAGCAAGCATGTTGACAATTTAGCTTCACTAGCATCAAAATCAACCAAGTATAGATTCTCATATCTAAAACCTTTGAAGATTAAATTTGAGCCATCTACACTTATGATCTCTACATCATCAACACTAAAGATGCACTTGAAACTAAGATCACAAAGTTGAGCTACCGCCAAAACGTTAAAGTTCAAGCTCTCTACTAGTAGCATATTAGAAATGCTCAAATCATTGGATATAGTAATTTTACCAAGCCCCTTGACCTTGCCTTTGCTATTATCACCAAATGTGATACTTTGAATGTCATCACCATCATTTGACTTGATTGAATTGAACATTCTTGAATCACCGATCATGTGTTGTGTGCACCCACTATCAAGCACCCAATACCTTCCTCTCGCTTTATAATTAACCTACAAAAGAAGATTAATTCCTTTTAGGTATCCAAACTTGCTTGGATCCTTAAAGGTTAGTCACCAAGATCTTTGGTACTTAAATGACCTTCTTCTTTGGGCCAACAACTGGTGTACCAATGAACTTAGCCTTCACACAATTGACACCCTTAACAAACATATAATAAGAATTAAATTTAATTAAGGATACATTAAGTTTATTTTTCTTGTTAGTCTTGCAATCTTGCTCTATATGCCCAACTTGCTTGCATCTATTGCAAAATCGACCATTGTCCTTTACAAAGCTAACTTTATGAGTTGCAAAGGCTGCTTTGCCTTTCTTAGGGGTATAACCCAATCCCTCCTTGTTGAGAGAAAATCTTTGGCTACCTAAGCACTTTAGCAAGAGAGCATCTTCACCATAGGCATTGCCTAAGGCACGAGTGAGCTCATTGACATCCTTCATGAGGGTCTCATTCTTAACCATTAGTGAGGTATCACAAGTGAAACTATCCCTAATAGATGAAGTAGAAGTGAGAGTGCTACAAGAAGGGTTAGTAGGAGCAATAATAATAGGACTATAAGAAAATTCATCAATAAGATCACATGTTAGTCTCACATCACAAGTCATGATCACTTGCTCCATCTTGATCTCCTCCTTAGCTTGCTCAAATAGAGAGGAGTGAGCTTTTTCAAGCTTAGTGTGAGCAAGGCTAAGCTCCTCATAGTCCTCCTTTAGACACTCATGAGATGCTTGGAGCTCATCAAAGGATTGCTTAAGGGCTTTGAGCTCCTTTTGCAATATTTTGCACTCCTTTCTCTTCTTTTCATAGCCAGTGCTAAGTTGCCCACATATCTCTATGAGCTCATCCTTGGAGTAGTCCTCATCATCACTCCTACAATCATCACTTTCACATTTATCATCACTTTCATCATATTTTGCCTTAGTGGGCTTTGCCATAAGACATGTCGAAAGAGTGTCAAAGAGGGATGGCTTGTTGTGGATGGCGATGCTTGCAAGTGCCTTCTTGATGTACTTCTTGTCATCATCACTTAAATCATCATCGTCACTATCATCGGTGCAATCACTATCCTAAGTGACCACATAGCCACTTCCCTTCTTCTTCTTCTTGAAGGTCATCTTCTTCTTCTTCTTTTTCTTCTTGTCCTTCTTCTTCTTCTTCTTCTTCTCATCCTCCTTATTGTTACTCTTATAGGGACAATTTGCCGCAATGTAATCCGAGCTCTTGCACTCAAAGCATAACCTCACATGATCCTTCATGTGATCTCTTCTCTTTCTTACACCATAGCCTCTCTTCTTCATGAATTTGCCCATCTTGCACACTAGAAGAGCCATAGCCTCATCATCAAGGTCATCTTCATCTTCACTTGATGCTTCTTTCTTTGACTTGCCCTTATTCTTGGAGGATGAAGTGGAAGCTTTGAATGCCACACTTTTCTTCTTCTTGTCATCATCCTTCTTCTCAACTTCTTCATTATCACTATCATTATATTGGGCATTGGTCATGACATCTCTAAGTATCTTATTGGGAGATACACTTGTCAATCCTCCTCTAAAGATGATAGTTCTCAACGTCTTGAACTTGTTTGGCAAGCATATCAAGAACTTATGAGAGAAGTCTTCATCCTTCACCTTCTCACCCAAACTCTTGAGATCATTGACAATGACTTGGAGCCTATAGAACATCTTCAAAATGGACTCGTCATCCTTCATCTTGAAGTTGGATAGCTTATCCTTGAGCATATATAGCTTGGCACTCTTTACTGTTGTAATGCCCTCATATGTTTCCTCTAATCTCACCCAAACTTCACTTGCTCTCTCAAGATCCTTGACTTGCTTAAATACCTTTGAATCAATACCATTGTAAATTGTGTTGAGTGTCATGGTATTGCATTACTTGTTGGCCTTGTCATTATCGGTGAGATTGGTGGGATTAATGATGACAAAATCATGTTCGGTTACATTCCACACTCTATTATTGATTGAGCCAAGGTACATCTTTGTCTTTCTCTTTCAATAGTCAAAAGATCTTGTGCCATCAAAGAAAGGTGGTTTGCCCCTAGCATGGTTGAACATAATTTGAGCCATAATTTGAGCACTGAGGTTGTTAAGCCTTCAATAAATGGTGACTACGGCTCTGATACCACTTGAAAGGTCCTAATATGGCTAGAGGGGGTGAATAGCCTATTAAAAATCTAGAAGATCACTAGAGCAATTTAATTAGTATGAAAAATGGCGTAACGTACTTTTGCTCTACTTCTACAAGGGTTGCAAGCCACCTATCCCAATAATTCTAGTTACTATAATCTCTAAGTCAATCAATGGCTAAGTCACTATGAGCTCTCAAAAGCTAGCTACACTAAAAAGCTCAACTAGGTGAGAAGCTACACTAGCAAAGATAAAACAAGCTCTTAAAACTAATTACACTAAAGAACTTGTTACAACTAGTTTGTGGGAATATAAATAAGAGGAATGTGATCGTTATAGCGCCGCTCGAGGAATGAGCCAATCACAACAAGATGAATACCAATCACTGAGAAAAATCCAATGAATCAATCACAATGGAGACACATGATTTTTCTCCTGAGGTTTACATGCTCATGGGCATGCTAGTCCCCGTTGTGTCGACCAACACTTGGTGGTTCGATAGCTAAGAGGTGTAGCACGAACCTCGTCGACATGTTGGACACCGCAAGAATCGACTCACAAGTGAGGTAGCTCAATGACACGTGCAATCCACTAGAGTTGCTTTGGTGCTCCGCCGAGGAAGGCATAAGAACCCCTCACAATCACCGGGAGGTGGCCAAGAACAATCACCAACTCTTGTCACAACTCCTCCGCTGCTCCAAGCCATCTAGGTGGCGGTAACCGCCAAGAGTAACAAGAATCCCACAGCTCAAACAACCCCTAAGTGCCACTAGATGCAAACTCACAAGCAAATGCATATGTAATCACTCAGTCTTACTTTGGATTCACAACCAAGCCAGGGAGACGAGTGGGAGAGAGTATGCTCAGCTCAAGAGGATGTCAAGATGGTAAAAATGTCAAGAGAGCTCCCTAAGAGCCGACCACTAACTATTTATAAGTGTCCCTAAAGAATAGAGCCGTTAGGCTCAACATTGGTGCCTGCACAGGGTGACCAGATGTGCCAGTCTGATTGACCAGACACAGCCCTATCATCTGGTCACTACGTGCCAAGCCCATGGATGGCTGCCATGTGTCCCTCTTTGAATATTGACCGTTGAGCTTTAACGATAACAAAACGTTCAACGCATAGTCATCCATTTGACCAGACACGCTCTTCTATCGCACCTGACGCGAAGCCACTCAGAGTCCGTTCATTTCCAGAGAGGGTTCACCGCTCGAAAATACCGACCAGACATGTCCGGTCAATGCTGACCTGACACACCCTAGCGTCCAGTCATCTCTCTTCTTCTCTACGTGTGTGAGCCACGTGACATCAGTGTACGTTACGGTCGTCAGACGCATGCCTTGTGCGTTAGATCTGCAGCGTCCGTGCCTCAATAAGAATGATCAGATGTGCCGGTTAGAGACCAGGAAGCGCACGGTGCGAAGCCCTCGCCCTCGGCCTTGTGCGGGTGCCGCCAACACTTGACCTGATGCTGAGCCAGCATCTGGTCAAGACCTGCTCAGCGTCCGGTTAGTGTTTGACTCCTCCTTTTCATTTTCTAAGTCCACGACCTCTTCGCCCTTGCTTCCAACTTGCTAACCACCGAGTGTAGAACTTGTGTGCACATGTGTTAGCATTTTTCAAAGCATTTTACAAGGGTCGATGTTAGCTCACACTAGGTCCTAATGCATATGCTCATATGAATTCACCTAGTGGCACTTGATAACCGTTTTAACCGTGAAATTCTCCTCTTCATAGTACGGCTATCGATCCTAAGTCACTCACACCCTCTGTGGTGTCTTGAGTGCAAAACAAAAACCTATTGATACCTTTGCCTTGATCAACTTGTTTTTGTTTTTCTCTTCCTTCTTTTCCAAGTTGAGCCCTTGATCATCTTGTGGTCAACACCATCATCACCATGATCCTTTTCTAGGCTTGTCAGGTATTGATAATAGGCATACCCAACCAAGGGCGTTAATAGTGTGTTAGCTATTAAAAGCCACTCAAGGCTTAGAGCTGGTTTTCACTTTGCCTGAGCCCCCATAATGTCATCAAAATGCCCAACCTTTACGCCTAGTCAGGAATGATCTTCACCTCGCCCAACCCCTATGATGTAAGCATGAGAGCACCTGACCCCCTTGACAAACTTCTACCTCACCCAAGGGATGCGTAGAACCCTCTGGCAAGGCCGAGAACCGCATGGGCCCTACAACGCACCCATTCCCAATGATGGGACAGACACGACCGTGCACAGTGGATGAGAACATGGGAACCATGCTCTGATCTAACGTGACCCCAGTCATTCCACCACAATGACGTCCATAACTCTACAGCGATGGGGGTAACGACAACTATACCACCTAACTCCCTCTCTACACAAATTCGGGCGCACACGCCGCCCATCCTCGATGGCACAGAAGCACACAGGACGAAGCATGGCCGTAGCATGTTGCACCAATAGATGGAGAGGGCCATTACGTCCCTGCACTATAGGATAAACTGCTCACGCCAGATAAGGAGGAAGACGGCCGCACCCGAGGCCACCTTTTTCATTTTTTCCCCATTTCATCTTTTTACCACAAATGTAACTCGAGCCCTCCCCTTGGGAACTATAAATGGGGAGGCAGGGGCCACATCTAGGGGGACTTTCAGAGGAGAAATAGACTCCTGTTTGAGAACACACATCACTAACCAAGAGCACAAACTCATACGCCATCAAAGCGACTTGGGATCCGCTCCCTCTCTTGAAAGCTTGTAACTCCTACTACAAGCACTCTGGTGCAAGGCAACATGAGCAACAATAGAATCCACTAGACGTAGGGACATTCTTGCCCGAACTAGTATAAGCCCTTGTGTCTGTATTGCACACCATCCGGGCCTAGACGCGCAGTCACAAATTTACTCGTCTTAGTTTCTAGGGCAGTTCTAGACACCGACAGTTGGTGCACCAGGTAGGGGCGTTCTGCACGTCATGATCTATTTTGTCAGGCTTCAGATGGTCGATCACTGCATTTGCTTCACTCTAGGCTCCCACATCTAGTTTGGGAGCCTAGATTTCCTCTGCACGGGGGTGGATCACGACCTAGTCCTACTCCCCCCTTTCATGCTAGTTGACTCTGCGTCTCCTTCAGGTTTCGACGAGCGCGTCCTACCATTCCCTGCTGAGTCACCTGACTCACCTTCCAACGTCGACTCCATCACCAAGTCGATGGTTGGTCTTTGTCTATATGCCAATGAGGCGTGGGCTTCTAGGGGTGCTCAACCCCGTCACTTTGACTACCTAAACATGGAGCGTCAGCTTGATGCCATCCTAGGACCATGCCTGTCCTAGGAGGATCTCCATCGCCTCTAATTTGTCTTCGCCAATGCCTTGTCATAGCTCTAAGGGGGACCATCACTCTCCCCAGAGGTGAACGTCACGGCAGCACAACCGACATGGCCTTATGGGCTGCACAATGCCACGGGGACCTATTGTCGCCTTACACGACCTATGGAAGATGCATCCATGGGCTTGCCACACCATCAACTGCAGTCCCTCTTGGAGCTCCTCATGAGCACCGCGATGTCCTCGAGCGTCGACTCCAAGGAGGACGGATGTGACTAGGCTAGTGCTGACTTCTCCAGGCTCAACGACCCGGATGCTCTGTGCCAGTTCCTTAGTAGCAGCTACTACCTGCTTGAGGGTTTTGACTCTGATGACGAGAGCCACGACCCATCTCGAGAGTGTTTTATGTGCGATGGGGAGCTCCACGAAGGAACTTCCAATAAGAATGAGGGCGAACACACCCCGACTGATGTCACGACCTACATCCCTGTGCACGCCGGGGGTGCGGCCATGCAACCACCTGTGGGGCCATCATGGCCCCAGCTAGAGCAACTTCGGGAGCTAGAAAGGAAGCTAGAGGCGGAGCGATAGCAGCTGGTGCAACTACGTGCGGCGCTCGAGCAGGAGCTCGAGAGCCACAACGACGATGGCACGGCTCGACGCAGGGCTTGTGATGTCCACCGCCGCATCTGTGATGACAACGGCGATGATCATCTACCACTCTTCACTCGGGCAAGCCAGAACGTTATTGTCGCCGCAATCCTCCTTCGGACGATGCCAGAACCATCAACCCTAGAGGGACCACAAGCCCACGAGGAACTATGTGTCCTCGAGCGTGCTGCAGCGCAGCAGGCCAAAAGCTCCACATCTCGGTGATGTGGGCTTGAGCCTGACCAGCCTACACCATCGACGCCATGCGAGAAGGAAACTTCAGTCCACCCAGAGCAACAGAAAGCGGGGGACAAGCCTCCATCCATGTATGACCGCGTCAACAACAACTACAACACGCATGATGGCCTCAACATGCGCAAGAGGCATAAGGAGGATGGTGCCAGCCGCGGCTACTGTTGACATTTCTAATACGATTACAAATAGGAGGGTCAAACTCTTCCTTAGCAAAGGCATTAGAAATGTTCAGGACATCTCTTAGCATTCCTTAAGCTAGGTTGTCATCCCCAACACAATACCAAAAGATGTGGTTTTACTTATGATCATAGCACTTATAAAATATGAATAAAGGTTATCCGCAAGCGCACAGATAAAATACACTCGTTGTAGCATTTCACCCAGGAAAGTTCCAGGTATCGTTATTTATAATTCTACCACTGGGAAGGCACTTGGAGGTATAAGAATAAAAACTATAACTTACACTTGTGATAAGAGTTCCACTAGATCAGTCTCAAAACAGAGATCAATCATATCATAATAAAGGATAATTAATAACAGATGATGGTAATTCTAAAAGGGGTTCCACCGAGCATTTTCCTACTTGGGCATAACTCTAGAAAGAACTAGAAAATAGAGACTAACTCCTAGGGTTATTCTAACTATAGGTCATTGAGCTACATCAATTAGTGCAATTACATTTAGCAATCTTGGTCAAAGTAACCTCATATTCATACTCAAAAGACATTGCTAAGGTGGATCAGGAACAGAGCAAGATATCACCCCACAACTCAGCCTTACTAGTCCTATATTCAGGGAGTGGACTACAGAGGACTCAACGAAGCTATAATAGTCACCTTTGTGATCTACCACATGGCCCAGAACATAGGGAGCACTCACAGATAGATATTGCCTAAGCACCACGCTTACACAACTTCTACCACCCACCCCTTGATCATCGGAATGAGCGCTATACGAACAAGGGTATAAACACAAAACTACTCCAACTATACTAAACATATAATCAACATAGGCAATGAACATTATAATTATGAATCTATAATTATACCAAGTCCTATTAAGTATTCGACTCATACACAAACTAGGACAAGAACTAGAGGATCAACACGAACTAGACAAGAACACGATGAATTAGACGAACTAGAACGACGAACTAGACAAGAATATGATAAACTATAAGATGAACAAGATGAACTAGAAGAACAAGTAGATGAACTAGAAGATGAACACAATGAACTAGAAGACAAATAGCACAAATAGATTAATAATGTTGAATACAAGAGAGAAGTACAAGGCTATACCTAGCCTCCTCGTGACTAGATCCGGAATCCAAGCGTTGCCTGCCTCCTCTAATTTCTATTCTTATGTTCTAGCTATGCCCTAGCTGGTGGAGCTCTAGGTTATCCTTTCAAGGCACTACCCTAAACTGAACAATGATGGATGATATATTGATTGATTGATTCAGCGGGGGTCTGTCTCTGCTTATATAGCCCGATGGGATGAACCATAGCCCTCGGATCAAGCCGACATGAAACAATGGTCAAGATACATCGTAGAGATCGGTTGGAGGTCATCATGCGAAGGGGGACCCACCTGGCAGGGGAGCTAGGCTGACCAAAGCCGACTGGCCCCACATGGTAGCCACCGGGCCTCCGCTTTGTTCTCATGCCTTTTGGTGTCTTCTACGTCCTTCTAGTGCCACTTTTTGATCCGTTCGCGTAATGAGTCGTGTCTTGAGTGGATTCCTTCCTTCCCAGCTTCTAGATAAATCCCTGAAAAAAGATTATTTCACAAAGCTTGGAATCTTGTCGGTTTACTCCCTGGTCTTGTGA
This sequence comes from Saccharum hybrid cultivar R570, assembly GCA_038087645.1. Taxonomy (NCBI): domain Eukaryota; kingdom Viridiplantae; phylum Streptophyta; class Magnoliopsida; order Poales; family Poaceae; genus Saccharum; species Saccharum hybrid cultivar. Next base: position 1,331,724 of record JAQSUU010000433.1, read on the forward strand.
TGATGATGGTTCTAGGGTCTTCTAGAGTCTTCCGAGTCGTATTTATCGAGGACTTCCTCTCCGGTGCTCCAAATATGGCAAATGATATGTTCGTCTCGACAAGCTCTCTGCAATGGTGTGCTCAGATTCTTCACTTGAGATACTTTTATATGGCAAAATATCAAATATCCTGCAAAACAAGTGAGAACAACACAACTCGTGGAACTCATTAGAATAAACCCCTATAACCCTACTTCACACATTATTTCAGACCTTTTCCTGAAGTAGTTGATAGTTAAAAATTTGAGTTAATAAATGCTAATAGCTACCACCCTCATTGGGGCAGCCGCTACGATAGTGGGAAGGACCGGAGCCCATCACCTGAACCCCCTAGACCGCGGGTCTTCAGCCAGGACATTCACAACGCGCCGTTCTCGGTGCGATTTCGGCAACCCACCAATGTCACCAAGTACTCTAGGGAAACAAAACCCGAGCTCTTGCTTGATGACTACCACCTTGCCTACCAGCTAGGTAGCACTGATGACAATCGCTTCATCATCCGCAATCTCTCTTTGTTCCTGGCTGACTTAGCGAGAACCTGGCTGGAGCATCTCCTGGCCTGTCGCATCCACAACTGGCCGACCTCATAAAGGTTTTCATGGGGAACTTCTAGGGCACCTACGTGTGCCTTGGCAATCCCTGGGACCTTAAGAGTTGCTACCAAAAGCTGGATGAAACTCTCCGCAAGTACATTCAACGCTTCTCCCGGTAGTGCACCGAGCTGCCTAACATTACTGACACCGATGTCGTCGGAGTGTTCCTTGTGGGAACCACCTGCAAGGAGTTGGTCCATGAGCTGATATGCAAGGGTCCACACACCACCAGGTAGCCCTGGGCGTTTAGTCTGATCGAACCAATCAGTCTCGGTCTTCGGTCATTTCGAAAGTTCGGTCATCTAAAAACGGAGATCGATCGGTTAGTTTCAAAACTCAGGACCGTGCAAGTTCGGTCTCGGTTAGTTCGGTTCGGTCTCGGTCATGACTGAACTAACCGAACTTCACAAAACAACTACTAAATATTGTAATTTGTAGCAAATTTTACCAATATTTTTTCTATTTCAAGGCAAAAATACAATACAAAATATAGATTAAACATAGTGATAAGAGTGATGGTTGATATAAACCCACTAGAATAAATATTATATCACTAATAATAGTCTAAATTACATATTATGTCAACAAAATTCAAATGTTCGGTTAATTTGGTTAGTTCGGTTACCCGAGGGTAATGACCGAACTAAGTCCGGTTAGTTCGGTTACTTCAAACTGAAGACCGAACTTGTGACCAAAATTTTCGGTCTCGGTCACTTCGGTCTCGGTCTCAGTTAGTTCGGTTCGGTCTTCGGTTAATTATGCCCAGGGCTACCACCAGGGAACTCCTAGACATTACCACCAACTTTGCCTCTAGTGAGAAGGCGGTTAGGGCAATCTTCCATGACACCAAGGGCAAGGAGAAGCGGTAGGAGGATGCCAACGAGGGCGACTCTGGCCGCAACTCCAAGAAGAAGAAAAAGAGCAAGCAGTCATGCAAGGACCCCCTTATGGCTGCTTTCAAACACAAGAACCCTCGAGCCCCACCTGAGGGCGGCCCAGGAGTTTTTGATGAGATGCTCGAGAATCTGTGCCCGTACCACTAGGGCCCTGTCAAGCACACCCTCAAGGAATGTGACATGATGAAATGCTACTTCTCTGAAGGTGCCTAGGGAAAGGGTGACCCTAGCAAGAGGCCTGAGGAGGACAAGGTCAATGACAAGGAGAAAACGACAACTTTCCTGTTATCAACAACTACTTCATGATCTTTGGTGGCCCCGCAGCCTACAACTCCAGGCGCCAACGCAAATTGGAACGTCGAGAGGTCTACGTCATCGAGCTAGCCATGCCAGCCTTCCTCGACTAGTCCGGATCTGCCGTCATGTTCGATCGCGATGATCATCTGGATCATGCCCCACAGCCAGGCCGATACCCACTTGTTGTCGACCCTATCATCGACAACACGTGGCTTACCAAAGTACTGATGGACGGAGGCAGCGTCCTCAACATCATGTACGCTAAGACCCTCGACACCATGGGGATCAGTCGAACCCAGCTCCGACTGAGCAGAGCACCTTTTCATGGTATTGTACTAAGGAAGCGGGCCCTACCCCTTAGGAAGATTGATCTACCTGTCACCTTTGGGGATCCGTCCTCAGGAAGAAAACCCTCACATTTGAGGTGGTCGGGTTCTGCAACTCTTACAACGTCATGTTAGGGCGGCCATGCTACGCAAAGTTCATGGCCATCCCAAACTACACCTACCTCAATCTCAAGATGTCGGGGCCCAATGGGGTCATCACTGTCCGCACCACTTACCAGCACGCCTACGAGTGCAATGTTGAGTGCTGTGAGTACGCAGAGGCCATCATCGAGTCTGAGGCGCTTGCAGCTAAACTAGAAGCGCGCCTCAGGGAGGCACCTGACCCCAAGCGGTCCACTGGCTCCTTCGAACCTGTCAAGGGAGTCAAGGAGGTCCCCCTTGACCCCAGCAGCTCCAACAGCAAGACGGTGCATGTTGGCACCGCCCTAGATCCCAAATAGGAAGCAGTGCTCGTTGACTTTCTCTACGCGAATAGCGATATATTCACGTGGAGTCCCTCGGACATGCTTGGCATCCCGAGGGAAGTCACCGAGCACTCCTTGGACATCTGGGATGGCTCCAAACCAGTAAGGCAATGACTGCGTCGCTTCGACCAGGAGAAGCGTAGAGCAATCGAGGAGGAGATTCATAAGCTACTGGCAGCTAGATTCATCAAGGCGTGTTCCATCCCGAGTGGTTAGCTATCCTTGTACTTGTAAAAAAGAAAAATGGTAAATAGAGAATGTGTGTTGATTCACTGGTCTCAACAAGGCTTGTCCTAAACATCTGTTCCCTTTACCACGCATCGATCAAATAGTCGACTCCACTTTAGGTTGTGAAGCTCTCTCTTTCCTTGATGCTTACTCCAGTTACCATCAAATCATGATGAAAGAGTCCGACCAGCTCGTGACCTCTTTTGTCACCCTGTTCGAGACCTATTTCTACATAACCATGCCATTTGGCCTCAAGAATGTGGAGGCCACGTATCAATGTTGTATACTCACCATTTTTAGGGACCTCATCGGGTGAAGCGTTGAGGCTTACGTAGATGACATCACAGTCAAGTCAAAATGAGCTGATAGCTTGGTCGCTAATCTTGATCAAGCCTTCAAATGCCTATGGGCCAAAAATATCAAGCTCAACCCCGAAAAGTGCGTCTTTGGGATCCCGAGGGGAATGCTACTTGGCTTTATCATCTCTAAGCGTGGCATCGAAGCCAACCCAGAGAAGATCTCTGCCATCACAAACATGGGCTCGATCCGAGATTTGAAAGGGGTACAACGAGTCATGGGATGTTTGGCGGCGCTGAGCCGCTTCATCTTCCACCTCGACAAACGAGGGCTGGCCCTCTACTAGCTTCTGAAAAAGACCAACTGCTTTACTTGAACTCCCAAGGCCCAAGAGGCACTCGATGGGCTCAAGGCACTTCTAACAAAGGCCCCAATCCTTGTGCCACCGACTGAGGGGGAACCACTCCTACTGTATGTCGCAGCCACTACTCAAGCGGTGAGTGTCACCGTCGTAGTAGAACGGCAGGAGGAGGGTCATGACCTCAAGGTCCAATGTCCAGTCTACTTCATTAGTGAAGTCTTGTCTGACACCAAGACACACTACCCTTAGATCTAGAAGCTCCTATACGCTATCCTCATCGCCTAGAGAAAGCTACGCCACTACTTTGAGTCATACCCAATCACGATTGTATCCTCCTTCCCTCTTAGGGAGGTGATCCAGAGCCACAAAGCGACAGGAAGAATCACTAAGTGGGTGATCAAACTCATGAGAGAGGGCATCACCTATGCTCCTCGGAAGGCCATCAAGTCCTAGGTACTAGCAAATTTTGTGGCAGAATGGACGAGACCCAAATGCCACCAACCCCGGTGGAGTAGGAGTACTGGATGATGTATTTCGATGGGTCACTGATGAAGAGTGGAGCCGGGGCGGAACTCGTCTTCATCTCCCCTCGACGTGTGCATGAGGTATATGATCTGAATCCATTTTCTAGCCTCTAACAATGTCACTGAGTGTGAGGCACTTGTCAATAGTTTGCACATTGCCACCGAGCTGGGGATCTAGTGGCTTGATGTCTAAGGCGACTCATAGTTGATCATAGACCAAGTCATGAAGGAGTCGAGCTGTCATGACCCCAAGAGGGTGGCATACTGCTAGGTGGTCCACCTCCTGGAAGACAAGTTTGATAGCCTCGAGTTCAACCACATTACAAGACGATCTAACGAGGCAGCAGATGAGCTTGCGAAGCTAGCGTCCGGTTGGGCACCAGTTCCCACCGGTGTCTTCACCAGCGATCTATATAAGACCAAGAATCGACACACGATGGTAGCAAGCCGCTAGCCTCGGGGGCTGGCCCAACCTTGACCCCTGCCAACCCTGAGGTTATGCAAATTGGGGAGGACCCAGACACAGGGCCAGACCCCCTACTAGACTAGAGCATCACGTACTTTGACTGCTTAGTCTGTAGCGTACTCCCAATCGACAAGACCGAGGCTCGATGCCTTGCACACCACGCCAAGTCATTTGCCTTGCTAGATCGGTAACTTTACAAACGGAGCCCCACTAGAATCCTACAGCGCTGCATCTCTAGCGAGTAGGGGAAGAAGCTACTATAGGATGTCTATGGGGGTGTCTATGGTCACCACGCAGCGCCATGCACCCTCATCGGGAACGCGTTCCGACAAGGTTTCTACTGGCCCACTGCCGTGGCTGACGCCACCGAGGTAGTACGCTCCTACGAAGGGTGTCAGCACTATGCTTGATAGACTCATCTCCAGTCCATGCGCTCCAGATGATCCCCATCACTTGGCCTTTTGCAATCTAGGGTCTGGACCTTGTCGGGCCACTCTAGAAAATGCCTGGGGGCTTCACCCACTTGCTTGTCACCATCAATAAGTTCTCAAAGTGGATTGAGGCTCGGCCAATTGCACAAATCAAGTCTATGTAGGCGGTGCTCTTCTTTACCGATATTGTTCATCGCTTTGGGGTCCCAAACTCTATCATCACTGACAACGACACGTAGTTCACCGGCAAAAAGTTCCTTAACTTCTGTGACGATAACCATATCCATGTGGATTGGGTAGCCATGGCACACCCCCAAATGAACGGGCAGGCCAAGGGTGCCAATGGCATGATCTTGCAGGGCCCCAAACCAAGAATCCTCAACCGGTTGAACAAGTTTAGCCGTCGATGGGTCGTGGAGCTCTCTGCGGTCCTCTAGAGTTTGAGAATGACCCCGAGCCAAGCGATAGGCTTCACGCCCTTTTTCATGGTCTACAGATCCGAGGCCATCCTCCCTACCGACTTGAAGTATAGAGCACCGAGGGTTAGAGCGTACGACGACTAAGGAAACCAAACCTCCCTTGAGGATGTCGTGGACTAGCTGGAGGAAGCACATGACGTTGCCTTACTCCACTCCGCCAAGTACTAGTAGGCCTTATGATAATACCACCACCGTCGTGTGCGAGGTCAGGCATTCAACGTCGGGGACCTGGTGCTTCACCTCAGACAGGACAATAAGGGCCGCCACAAGCTAACACCACCATGGGAAGGCCCGTTCATCATCGTAGAAGTACTCCAACCTGGCACTTACAAGCTGCCACCGTAGACGGCGAAGTCTTTACCATTGCTTGGAATATCGAACAGTTATGTCGCTTCTACCCTTAGATTTCCAAGATGTTCACATGTTTAATCTCGAAAGAATAAAAAGAGCGCTCGCTATCTCTTACTTTGTCCAACTCTAAGTGAGACCTGACCCTACCTTCGGTTAGGGTCAGGCCTCCCTCGGGGGCTAAAAGGGGGGTAACCCCCCGAATGCTTCAAAATTTTCATAATACTTTTCAAAAGTTTTTTCATACACGAGCCCTTACAGCGTTGTTTAAAAAAGCAGACGTTTTAGAAAGCGAAGAGCCCTCGGGACAGATCGGTCAGATTACGAGAAACCTATACCCTGGTGGTTACGGTGCCTTTGCTCACCACTCTGGGCCTGAGGGGTCGACTCGCACTTCTAAACAATCCATAAACTTAAACACAATGTGGGGATCGAGAAACCACTCAAAAAACTCTATGAAAATTTCTTCACCCAAGCCCTTCGACGGTGACTAGGAAATGTCGGTGCCTTAGAGCATGAGGATCTCTCAAGTCGAGTTAATCGGATTGTGAAAAGCCTACACCTCTATGGCTATGGTCACCCATTAACCTTGACCCATGGCATTGAACTCAACTCTAAACGCTGCAAGCCTAGGCGCACTATGAGGATCGTGGCGAACATGTAAAAACTTAAAACAAAAGATAAACACAAGTTTTAAAAGGGCCCTAAGGGCCACGGACTTGTTCAACATCCTAAGTTTTTACACGGGCACCCTGCCCAATGTTGTTTACAAATCCAAAGGTAGGGGGTTGACCTCTTCTTCGAACTTGGCCACCAGGGTCTTCGTTGGCTCTAGCACCTCCTCATTGATGGCGTCGAGCTCCTCCTTGGGGATGTTGACGTAGCCCTCACTAAGCACCTCTAGATCGATCTTCTGGTAGTGGAACCTAAATACAATGAGTGCATGCCCATCCCAAGGTGAAGCGCCTCCTTCACTTGAGTCTAAGCCCGCTCGAAGGCGACCCCAAGACGACTCCACAACGAGCTCGCCCTGTGATGCATCTGGACCACCCTGAGGGCATCGCACACTAGCTCACGGCGATGCGTACCATGGAATGCTCGTGTTGTTCTGTCTTCAGGGCCTCCCGTGCCGACAAAAGTCCTGCCTCCACCTCGGCAAGCTTGCCCTTCAGCCCTGATCATTATAAGGGATAAGAAATAGATTTCGAAAAACCCAACGATAGATGGGTAAAGGCACCTACCTTCTAGATCCTGGACCCAGGCCAAGTCTTGCTGATGCCCTTGGGCCACCGTGGCTCAGAGGGACTGCACCTCGGGCTTTAGCTGGCAGTTCTCCTCAGCAAGTCGAGAGGCTGCATGTGCGGCATCCTTCATCTGGTCCTCTACGGTGGCCTTCTCCCTCTAAGCCATGATGCATTCTTGGCGAGCCTCGTCGCGCTCACCAAGAGCATGCTCACGCTCACAACGGATAGATTCAAGCTTGGACTAGAACTGCCCTGAGGCTTGCAATAGCTCATCACCCTCGCTCTTCACCTTTTGGGCCTCCTCCTAGTCCTTGCGAGCGTGCTCAAAGTAGCTTCTCCCCCATCTCTTTAGCGTTGGTGACCGCCTCCCCATATCAGATGCGGAGATCTGCCATTTCACCATTAAGGTCAGCCACCTTCTGCTAGGCCTTCGTAAGCCACGTCTCGGCCAATGCAGTCTTCCGCACTTCCATTGATCGACATCCCCATGAGCCCTACTCATGACGGGGAGACTTCGACTTCACCTGGCTCCATTCGAACAACGCCTACACAAGGGGCCACGTCAAGGTCACAAAAAGAGGAAAAGATCGAATGATGAGCATTCACCTAGCTCAACATACCAGGCTAGCTGGGTGGATATCATCGCGCAGGGTAGACAATGCTGAGGACAGGGTCTAGTTGAAGATCTGGCACCTTGCTAGAAGCTGGTCCCAGTACCCCTGCTCCTCGATGTCGTCCAACACGAAAACCGGTGGGCCTCCCGATTGGTTCTGATCCGACCAAGTGAGGCATGGACCACCGCACTGGTAGGGATCTCACCCCACCCACATAAGGGCTGCAAGCCCCTCGACGCGGGAGGGCTGGGCCATCTCAGCCAAGTCAGAAGGCTCATCAGACGAGACTGACACCACCTCCACCTCAAGGACAACAGGCTTGCGTGACGCCACCTCCTCTGCCTGGGACCCGCCTCCCGTAGCGGACCCTACCCGAGCCGAGGGGTCCTTGGGCGTGGCCTCCTTCGCCGCCTCCTGGGCTCTGGTGTCCAGATCCGCCCCCGCGGTCGATCCTAACGCCTCCGCCATCGGATGTGGAGGTGCCGTGCTCTCCTTACTCCTTAGGGAGCGCCCCCTAGAGAGCGGGATCCGAGCCAAACCGCGACAACTGTTCCAGCGCCGCCATCCCCATCTGGACGGACTTCTCCACCTTCACTTCTGAAAGCGCCGCCCCGACTGATGGGGTGGGGTTAGGCGGAGGCGAAGCAGGGACGTCCGGCACCTCACGTCCCCCTATGGCCACGGATGCTAGAGGAACGCTGCTGGCCGTCCCCGAGTCAGAGATGTCCGAACCTAGCACACCGCTAGTTGAGACCTGGCCTTGCCACCTCAGCACCTTTCGTGGTGCAAGTGGGGGCATGTTAAAGTGAACCCTCCTGTAAGAGCGACAGGCGTTAGCATTACCAAGCCTCAGCACAAACGAACAACACAGAAATACACTCCTTACCTCTGTGTCGCAGGACAGGGGCGTTTTCGCGCTGGGCTGAGGAGTTAGCGGTGGTGACCCCACTATCTCCTAGGGTTGGGATTCCTCCATACCCTCTAGGGGGCTAACCCCTGTGGCCTCGAGGGCTCCCCTCCTCCACCTGTTGTCGCAACTCCCCCAAGGTTGGGGTCCTCTGACTCACGGCGTAGCAGTTGAGCCTGCAGCGTCTGTCCCTCAATCAAGAGGGACGACCCCCGGGTTGCTCCCCCTCCTCGACCATGGAGTCCAGCCAGTCATATGGGTAGTCCCCCTCATCATCGTCATCCTCATCGATGCTCGACTCCTCCTCTTCTCTGGCCTTCCGTTGCATCTTTCGGCGCTTCTCGCGCTCCTTCTTCCTCTTGGCCTTGTCAGCCTTCTTCTTCTCCTTGTCCTTCTTCTTCTTCACCCCCTCGGCGTGAGCCCAATTCCGCACCCTCTGGGTCACATCCTCAGGAAGGGGTGGGTTGAAGTCGGGGACCAAGCAGAGGTTCTCTTGCAGCCGCCTAAGCCCCGGGTCAGGCAATGGAAAGGGAACGCAAAAAGGGCAAGGGAAAAAGGAGGAGGGGAAGAGTGGGGAGCGCTCACCATCTCGATGAAGCCATCATCAGGACACCCGAGTGCCGACTTGATGCGCTTCTTGATCTCCTCGCGATCAAGCTCCCCTATCAGAAGCACGGTCCCCTCGAGGGGCATGTTTGACACCATCTTGTCCTGGCGGTGTGCCCGCCGCATCAGCGGCAGCACCCTCCTCTCATGGAATGCGATGATGACCCCAGCCCCCATCACGTCCTCATTCACTATACGCTTGACCGCCTTGAGGAGAGTGTCAATCTTCTCCTTATCAGCGGCGATGGGGCCATAGCCCTAGTGCACCGATGCTACTTTGAAGTAGTGACTGGTGTACAGAGGCAGGGGCACGTTGGCGTCACTCTGAAGGTAGAACCACCTCTGGTGCCACCCCTTGTTGGACGACGACCCTTTATGGAGATGTACCCATCTATTCGGCTCTGGTGGAGCTGGAACACATAGCTACCGATGCGCACCGGCACCGTCTCGCCTCTCCTCACCGTCTTGAGGAAGATGGTGGCGTAGAAGTACTACTTCCACAGGGCGAAGTTGGGCTTAATGCCTAGATAGCCCTCGCACAGGGCAATGAAAACTGTGATCTGCATAATCGAGTTGGGGTCGAGATTCTACAGCTCAATCCCATAGTAATGCAGGAGCCCATGGAAGAAATCGCTCGTTGGCATCCCAAACCCCTGCTCATGGAAGTGCGTGAAGTTGATGACATAGATGGCGAGGGGGGTTGGCTTGTCCTCATTGCTAGAGACAATCCACTTCGGCTACACAGCGTTCATCACTGGATGGAGGAGCCCATCCTCGATGAGCCATGACACGATCTTATCAGTGAAGCTGGAGCGTCCCCATGGATCCATCAAGAGGAGCGAGAAAGCACTCCGACAACAATGGCGGCAGCGGCTGCGGGGTGAGTTTTTGATCTCTCTCTCTCTCTCGGACTCTTGCTTGCCGAGGCAGATGGGAAACGCGAGCACAAGAAGGGCGGAAGATAGAGGTGTGCAAGGCAAGGGAAAAACCACCAGGTTAAAAAGGGGGAAGACAGAGCGATTCAAGACTCCAACCACCCGCACTAAATACGGCTACAGAAATGCCTCATCACGTCCTAGATATCTCGGTAACCGTGTACACGTCTCTTGCAAATCCGCCCTGTCACCTTGCGCCGTCCGCCTCCCATACCTCACTTGTTGTTATCCCACCACTATGCGGGGCTCAGGCGCGTCCCCGCTCCACGGGCCGATGAAAGGTCCTTGTTTGGTTTTGGTAATTGAGTGACAACCTTAGGTGGACTAATTGTGTTTATGTGAGATACATAGGAAATTAGTCCACATGTGATGATGTCATGAAGGAGCTTAATGCACATGAGACATGACATGGAGTCATGTGACCAAGGTGGAGAAGATGAGGCTTGGCTTGATGGACCGGTTGCTAGGGTGAAGGGCAAGTTGTGTGATGGCTTGGCGCCGAAGGACCGAGGCAACGGTGAAGAGCAAGTGAGGTCAAGATCGATGAACCAATATGGTCACGTGATGATATGAAGTGGATCATATCATTTGGTGATTGGTTGGTGCATGTGTTGCATCAATGTCGGAGGAGTTGGAATGGAATACGCAAGGCAAAGGTATAACCTAGGGCATTTCCATTTCACCAGTCATAGGTGTGTAGAGAAGTTGATGACCGGGTTTAGGATAGATGTCCGTACTATCAAGAGGGGCAAACTTGTTTGCATATCAGTCATCTAGTGCCACTCGTGTGATCTAACTATGCATCATTGCTAGGATCGAGTGGCGTGGCAAGTTAAGTGGTTAACTCCTTCGGTAAAATGATTGTGAAAATGCTAACACACGTGCACAAAGTGGTGAACACTTGTTGGTGTTGGCACATTTGCGAAGGAGGTGGAGTTTGAGCAGTAGAGAGGGGTTTTGGTTCCTCTCTCCCTCCCACCGAGCTTGCGAGGCAAGATTCGACACTTTTTGGGGAGTTGAAATGCCTATTTTCCACTACGCCGGAAGTCGGAGAAGAAACGGAGGCGAACGGAGGTCACAGTGGTGACCAGACGCGGTCACTGTTTGACCAGACGCGTCCATTTAGTTCAACGTGGTAGTCAGGCACGCGGGTGTTAGGGTTTCGCACCGGCGCGTCCGGTCACTCGCGGGACCGACGCGTCCGATCAGGCGCCCTGAGGGAACTGTAGTTCGCAAGGTCGATTGGACGTGGTGCACGTCCGGTCATAGTCGACCGGATGCGTCCGATCGTTGAGGGAGCTTACTGGACTCCAACCAGACGCTGGCACTGTTGCGTCCGGTCGTTGCCTGGAGCACGTCCGGTCGATGCTTTGCGGGCGCGCGGTGTTGTGCGATCGACGCATCCGGTCAGTTGAGCGACGCGTCCGGTTGATTGGTTTGACCGTTGGCGCGCAGTGACCGTTGGAGGATCGAGTGATCGCGGTTCAAACCAAGAGGACACGTGGACGGTGCAGGGTGATCGAACACGGTGCAGCGCGTCCGGTCAGTTCGACCAGCGCGTCCGGTCGTCCCGAAAAACGCCCAGTGAAGAGGTACAACATCTCTTTTCGTGGAGGGGCTTATAAATAGCCCATTGGTCGGCCTTGGCCGGTAGCTGAGCACACTTTGGCCTTGGTGGCCTATGTGGTAGTGCTTGGAAGCCCTCTAACTCACTCATGCTTGATAGTGTTCATCGGATCGAGTGAGAGAGCGATTCTAGCACGTTGCTTTGAGAGATTACATCATGTGGCACTAGGTGATCGTGTTGCAAGCCAGTGGTGCTTGTTACTCTTGGAGGTTGCCACCTCCTAGATGGCTTGGTGGCTCCATCGAAGCTCGCAAGAAGATTGTGCGAGGCTCCGGAGAAGCTTTGTGAGGGGGATTGTGCTCACCCCGCGGGGATCGCGAAGAGCAACTCTAGTTGCGTGTGTCATTGAGTTACCTCACTTGAGAGTGGTGTCTTGCAGTGCCTTGCGGGGCGTGCTTTGAGGGGCAAGTGACTTGAGGGTCACACCGGGAAACCATCTAAGTGTTGGTCGACACAACAGGGACGTAGCTTGGTGGCAACCAAGTGAACCTCGGGAGAAAAATCACCATGTCAACATTGTTCTTCATCTTCTCGGTGGTTTGCCTTTATGCAACACAAGCTTGTATTTACCTTCATATATACTTGTGCTTGTGTAGTTGCTCTCGTAACTAGTTTGCTTGTGTAGCTTGCTAGTTGTCTTCTTGCTTGTGTAGCTAGAAGTATCCCCTTTGCGTGGCTAATTCGGTTTGTGTAACCTTATTAGTCACATTGCTTAGTTTTTGTAGCTAAGTAGTTTGCGCTCTCTAATTTGGCTTGTGTAGCCTTGTTATTGAGCATTGCGAGTGAGCTTAGGCTTTGTGCGCTTTGCTTACTAAAATTGTGTAGGAGCTCCCTCTTGCTTGCAAAGTACTAGTGCATAGGTTTGTGTGACCTTGCTCTAGAATTAAATAGGAGAGCTCTTGCTAAGGAAAGCACCTTAGTTGCTTAATTAGGATCTTTGTGAGGTGCTTGTGAAATTAGATAGAGGGGTGTAGTCTTGGCTAGACCGTTAGTTTTTATTACGCATTATTTTTGGTTAGCCAATGTGTTTATTTTTTAGAAAGGACTATTTACCCCTCCTCTAGTCTGCCATCTTAACTCTTCAGCCGATCATAGGCCTTGGTAGGTAAGAACAGAATACGGAGCTACATCCTCTCCTATGGCCCAAATATGGTCCAGGGGTTCGAAGGCTAGCCCATCGTGGGTTCGATAGCACCTCAGACACTTAGAGTCAGGGATGGCGAGGAATAGGCACGCAAGCGGCCAATACCCCAGCGAGCATCGAGGGCATTTTGACCCACGTTTGAGTCCTGATGGATGCCTAATTCATGGTATTCCTTGATGGAAGGCAGCGAGTTGTTGGGACTAGTTAGATGACCTTGAGAACTACATGAATCGGCCATCGGGAGTTTAGAGTGTGTCACCAGCTTGACCACTAGCTGGCACCCAACGGATGGGACCGAGACTCCACTCAGACCTACCCGCTAACAGCTCACCAAGCACCATGGTTTGTTCAACGAGGATGCATGGTCTGGCTTACCCCCTCCGTTCCACGGAGGAACGTGCGAGGGGCCGAATCAAAGGCGGGTACCCCCGATCGGACCCCTGCATCGAGCAAGGGCTCAGGGGTACGACTTGCAAACCATGACCCAATGAACAGTCGCACTCCCATAACATTACTAAAAGCACATAGGAGCTCGCATTAACAAAGGACACATTTCATTAAAAGATGACAAGTCTTTTTACAATGATATTTCTAATGCAAAATGCGAGAACCTATCCTAGGCAGAGATCAAGGCGGCCTTGGCGTCGACATCCTTGAAGCTAGGCAAAAGAGCACCGACCAGTAGGGCTCAAACTTGATGTTGGTCACTGCTCAGGGTCCCAGGTGCCCGGTCGCCTCCTCGATGATCTCCTCAGCGGGGACCAGGTCGACGACGGCATCGGCTGCCTCATCAAAGTCCTCCCAGGACCCATTATGGTCAGCCAACTCCTGGCCCTATGGGAGCCCTACCAGGTGGTGGAGCACGTGCCTCGAGTGCACCTGCGCCACCATCGGGGCCACCGCCGCCCCACGATGGATGCCGAGCTCCACCACGTCCCAGACACTTTTGGGAATGTCCAGGAGGCACTCCTCTCAGTTCCCACCATGGGCGTGGATGTACCCCACTATAGTGTCTATGGCCTCCTAGATCCCCAGCAGCTCTGCCTCTAGCTCTGCTCAACAAACGAACACGATAAGTAGGAGAAACGAATACACACCGTCAAACCAGAATGACAAACGGAGAACTCACCGGCCACTCAGCTGTTTGTAGCCACCTATTGGTCTCGAAAGGCCTGCATCTCTCGTTCCACCACCTCAAGAGCGGCTTGGGAGACCTCCAGGTACCTCCTGAGTCTCTCCACCTCCGTCTTCGCCACTGCGGCCGGCGCGGCGTCCGATGGTTGCTCTGGCTCTAAGGACACAGCCAGAGGCAAGCCCCTCCTGCGTCCACCACCAGAGGATGACCCCACTCCCATCAGGTGGCATCGCATGGACCGCCCTTCTCTGAACGCGTCACCAGCAGGGCGTTTGCCTGGAAACATAGAGAAAGCAGAGGGAGAATGCCATGGTGAGAGGGGGGCGAGAGGTCAATGGCTGCTATGTGGAACTAAGAAGAGCCGATGGGCTCCTATGCCTCGCCAACACATGCATTTATAGTGTTGTATGGGGTAACTGAATGGGCACCAGTTGCCCCACCCCCACGCATGCGAAGACCAAGGCACCTATCCACCTTCCCACGCACCGGGATACGAGGCGCCATAGTAACCGCATCCTAGCATGATGTCTCATCTTCCCTAGACAAGCCCACTTGATTTAAAGCCCTTGAAGGGATAACTCATCCCTCTAAGGTCTCGGAGGCTACAATCGGCGGGTGCGCTCGCGTGCACCCACCAGATGACTTCCTTCAAACCAAACAAACAACAACCACACGTGTGCACTTGTCCTCAAGCCTCTGAAGGAGTGCTCTACTCCTTCATAGGCTCGGGGGCTACTATCGGGTATTGATAATAGGCATACCCAACCAAGGGCGTTAATAGCGTGTTAGCTGTTAAAAGTCGTCTGAGACTTAGAGCCGATTTTCACTTCGCCTGAGCCCCCATGACGTCATCAAAACGCCTGACCCTTACACCCCATCGGGAACGATCTCTGCCTCACCCAACCCCTATGATGTAAGCACGGGAGCGCTCGACCCCCTTGACATACTTTCGCCTTGCCCGAGGGACGTGTAGAGCACTCTGGCAAGGCCGAGAACCGCGTGGGCCTCCACCACAGCACCCATTCCCACTGATGGGACAAACACGATCATGCACAGTGGACGGGAACATGGGAACCGCGCTCTGATCCAATGTGACACCAGTCATTCCACCACCATGATGTCTATACCTCTACAGTGATGGGGGAAACGACAAGTATACCACCTAACTCTATCTCTATGCAAATCTAGGCGCACGCGCCGCCCATCCTCGATGGCACAGAAGCACACAGGACGAAGCATGGCCACAGCGCGTTGCACCAGTGGATGGAGAGGCCAAAAGCTCAACACCCATTACGTCCCTGCTCTACAGGATAAACTACTCACACCGGATAAGGAGGAAGACGGCCGCACCCGAGGCCACCTTTTTTTGTCTTTTCCCCATTTCACCTTTTTACCATAAATGTAACCCGAGCCCTCCCCTTGGGAACTATAAAAGAGGAGGCAGGGGCCACATCTAGGGGGACTCTCTGAGGAGAAACAGACTTATGTTCGAGAATATACCTCACTAACCAAAAGCACAAACTCATACGCCACCAATGAGACTTGAGATCCGCTCTCTCTCGAAAGCTTGTAATCCCTACTACGAGCACTCTGGTGCAAGGTAACATGAGCAATAGCAGAATTCACTGGATGTAGGGACATTCTTTCTTGAACCAGTATAAGCCCTTGTGTCCGCATTGCACACCATCCGGGCCTAGACGCGCAGTCACAAATTTACTCATCTTAGTGTCTAAGGCGGTTCTAGACACCGATAAGGATTCACCACTTGGCAAGTACCAACCTCATCTAATCCATACACTCAACATAGAGGTTAGTACTAGAGTTTCATCAATTGTCCAAAACCAAATTAGGGACTTTCAACCGGACATGGGGTGACGGTGCCCCCAGAGGCAGCACCTCATCCCCTTTTTTGCCTTCTTTGCTACCTTTGCAAATGTGCTAACACTCTAAGTGTTTCACCATCACGTGCAAGTGTGTTAGCATTCTTCAAAGGTTAATCACTTCTCACTGATTGTGCACTAGGCCTAAAATGTAATGCAACTATTCCAACACCTAGTGGCACTAGATGATCGAGTTGTCCGATAAGAGCTCCCCTCTTAATCGTACGACCATCTATCCTAAATGTGATCATACTCTATATAGTGTCTCGATCACCAAAAATAAAATGGCCCTATGGATATCACCTTTGCCTTGAGCCCATTTTATTTTTCTCTTTCTTCTTTTCCAAAGTCCAGAGATTGATCATCACATGTGTTCACACCATCATCATGATCTTCATTTCATGTGGCCATCTCCATCCATGAGTGCCACCTAGCTCCTTCACTTGGATTGGACCATCCTATCTAGTCACACACTTACATACAAGGATTAGTCTAAATAGGTTTCATCAATTAGCCAAAATCAAACTAGGGCTTTCAGGGAGGCATAGTAGCTATGACATGGCGAGGATGGCGGTGGCGAGGCTCCTTTCTTTTATCCCTACGCCTGTTCTCTTCCTACACGGGCATGGTACCATCGGCTCATCATTATCACTTCTTCGGGGCCTGATTCGTTGGGCCATAGGCTGGATATAGATTGCCCTTGTCCATATTTGCGCCCTAGACAGCATCTGGGCAGGCCTAGGCAATAGAGTGAGAGGTGGTGATGGGCTAGAGCAGGTTGCTCTCGATGTGCATGGCTTCACGTGGAGTGCTCCATCGGCGCGCCTGGGATGGTTGCAGGCGAAGTTGGCGAACTTGTTGATGACGAGCGTACCATGCAGGCGGTGCCACTTTCTTCACCAATGAGCTCATGGGTCCTAGTAGTCAGATCTACCTATAGGCTGCAGTGATGGTGGTGTCAAGGTTATGCGAAATGACAGTGCAACAGTAGTTTGGTTTCATTGAGGGTCATGGATGGAGCAAGTTGGCTAGCTCATGATGCAATGGTGAGTTCGGTGGGTGCTGAGACTATAGTAATCGAGTTGAGAGAGTGGGCGTCGGTGGAGTAAGAAGACGACCTTAACAAGGGCATCTGCATATAGGTTGAAGACCTTATGTGTGGCGGTTGTTGGACGATGATAGGGCAAAACCGTGTGCTAGAGGTGCCGTAAAGTTGGCAAGAGGGCAGTGCGGCACAAGGTGGACAAGAGAAGTACGTGTATTGTTGCTTTATACATAGACATTCAGATTGGCTACGGTAAACACCCACTTTGATATGTTGTTTTTTCAACAAGGAGGTTTGGTTGGTTGGAGCTATACAGTCGTCGACTAAAGTCAGTTGTTTGCGTGTCGACTTTGTGTCTTGCAAAGGACTATGGCGGCTATTCTTGCATGACAATGGTTAGTTCAGTGCAAGATAATGTTGCCAAATGGCACAAGCGACAGTGATGCTGTAACAGCTACATAACTTGCATCGTCCTAGAGTGACTTGCCTTGCATGGCAATGGTTTGCTCGATGTGAGGCATCACCTTTAACAATGGCTCGAGCAGTGACGCCGGCGTCGGCATGTTGACTTGGAAGTTTTGTCATCCGGCGATGGTGTTAGGCTGGTTGAAAATAACGTCGCTGGTGCCTTCTTTTGCTTAGGGGGGTAATGGTGTGGTCCGCTGGTGCTTTTTTGTGTGTGTGTGGGCTATGTTGATATCTTAATCCAACCGTTTGACGTAGCCGCTATTGTTTTCAGTTGTTAGCTCATAGTTGTTTTTGTTGCCAGAGTCACGTTGCTATGTTATACTTATGTTCTTCATTATCTTGTTTTTTAACAAAGACACTCACATTTGATATATTTCAAAGAAAATAAGGGCGTTCCCAAAATTATGCAAAATTTTTCAAGATTTCCCGTTACATCGAATATTTATACGCATGCATGAAATATTAAATATAGATAAAAAATAAAACTAATTACACAGTTTAGACGAAATTCATGAGATGAATTTTTTAAGCCTAATTAGATCATGATTGGACACTAATTGCCAAATAACAATGAAATTGCTACAGTACCATTTCCCCAAAAAAATCGTGAACTAAACGAGACCTAAAGGCTGGTATAAAATTATAGATAATAAGACATAAAACGATCTTAAAAAAATAAGAGTACATCAAAGACGAAATAATCAATAGCTCTTCTCTCTCTTTTTTTTTTTAAAAAAGAAAGCCTGCTTGCTGTTTGACGTTAGGTAGTAATGGGCTGTTTGTGGGCGAAGCAAATTAAGACAAGTAGACGGTGGACAGCCCAATTAGCCAAAGCCCAGAACAGGAGGGGCGGATGGCGCACACACCCTCGCCGGCGGAGACGAGCCGCGCCCGTCCCGTCCGTAAATCGGAGCTCCGGCATGGCTAGGAGCTGGTCTTCCTTCGATTCGCCTTCCTCAACACCTCACACGAGAGCAACCGCAGCTCTACCGCGAGTTCGCAATTCATACGGCCACAACGCCTTTGTGGGTGGGCGCCTCGTCTCCGATCGATTGACGGCGAGAGCGAGCGTTCATGGATTCTGCAGGGCCCAGGAGGGTCTCCCTCAAAGCCAACCGCCCCGACTGGAAATCGGAGGTTCGTCCACTCCGCCCCATGACAACCTCTCCCCGCATCCCTTGCCGGCGGTTCTTCGCTTCCGAATTCCGATTGCTGTTTTGATACGTTGCGCTCGCCAGAGGTCTGAGACGCCATGATACTGCTCGATTGCTGGGTTAGGTCATTGGGTGGCGGATGGGCGCAGGCGCGCCGCGCCGCGCACCAGGTATTCGATCGATTGGCAGAATGGTCTGTCGGCGTAGAACTGCCTGCGCGGTCACTGTATGCATCAAGCTGTCAAGTGATTATAGCTTCTTTTTAATAATCGTAATATCTAGCGAGTTCAAATATTTGATCTCCTTTTGGACATATGGCACCTCAGATTTGAATACTTTTCTAATTGATTATTAGTCCTGCATTCTCATTTTAAACTGCTGCCTTCCTTGCCATCTATCCATGTGTGCTTATCCCCTATTTTGCTATCAACAGCTTAGAACAAATTGCCTCAGAAGAGTGAGAAAGGACAGAACTGACTTGCTTTGGAAGATCAGGGAGCAGGGGCACCTGCCAGCTAATGACATGGTATAAAAATTCTCCTTTTATCAGATCTGGTGAGGTACACTTCACGTGCATCTTGCAATTTATGTGTATGAGCTATGCTTCTTTACACATTATATTCTTCTCCATGTGATCAATGCATGTTCCTGGTTGAAACACAAAGAAAACTCAGGATAATTTAACTTCATTAGATGATGTAATTCACTAATTCCTGAATCCTGAATGCTTATGATATCATATTCCTGCATCCGATAGGCTACCACCTAGTTGAATGTTTGTTCCTATTAACTTTGCATTCTATTATGTTGTTATTATAAGCTATCATGCTTTTTTCGCTTCTACTCTCTTATTTACCTAAGGTGGACCGTCCAAGTATTCTGGTTTGAAATTTTATTTTCTGGGCAAAAATTCTCACACTGACTTGCTGACACAGAGGGCATAAATAGCCATGTTATGGGCTCCAGAGTTGTACAGCTATGAATGTTTGTTGGTAACGCACTAATGCACTGCATCACTAATTGTTGGTGAATAAGTATTCACACTATAATTTTGTTCCAAGCACTCCCATTACTTTTGAAAACATTCATGTTAACAAATAGATCTTTTGAAGCTGGATGTGAATAACAAAACTGAAAAGTAAGCTTATCGCCAACCCCAATTGACAAATGCGTACTTCTATATTAGCATACTTCACATATATATGTTGCTTGAATATATTTCCATTTGTGTTAATACCTGATTCATCTAAATATGGCAACTGACAGGAAAAGGTCGAATCTGCTGTCAGGAACATCATCTCTGATGAGATAGAGAAACTCAAACAGTCCAATGAAGGAAAAGAGGAGCAAGAAATGGATGTCATATGGGAATATCAAGGACCGCAGTATGCTAAGCCTGCTGAAATTGAAAGTGAAGATGTATTGCTTGAAATGGAAAGACTTCTTTATGAAGATATTAGAGAAGAACTAATTAGAAAACGTGTGGTACCTATAACTTTTGTTATTCTTTCATTCCCACTGCTTACTTACTGACCAGCAATCTATTTGTTCATCTTATTGCTGGAATTTAGCTGCAAGAACAACCTGATCAACTATTTTTTTGCATAGTTCTGCCAATTCCATGATATTTATTTTACTCATGGGTCTGGAATTTTTTTGTCAGTTATTTAATCAGTTGTGATTTGTTAACCTTTGCAGAACTAGAGGCACTTGATGAGGAAGATGCATATTTAGCTCAATCTGTTTTTGATCATATGCAACTAAATGACAATGAGGTATTTAGATATTGGAGGTTTTAGAAGTCTTCTTGATCAAGTGTTTAAAAATACTATTCTCATATGAGTGGTTCTGTGCTTGGTGCTGTCTCGGCTCATGCCTACGTGGTCTTTTGAGGGTTTCAATTTCCTTCATGGTTCTGTGCTTCTTGTGTAACTGAATCCTTCTGTTCATCTAGGTGGGGGTGAGAGTGAGATACTAAATGCTCCCTCCGTTCCAAATTATAAGATGTTTTGGCTTTTCTAGATACATTGTTTTTATTCTAGACATTCTGTATATCTAAGTGCATAACAAAAGATACGTATGTAGAAAAGCCAAATCGTCTTATAATTTGGAATAGGGGGAGTACTTGTTAAATTTGCACATTTGGATTGTGATATGAACTTCAGACCCAGGCCAATACCCGACGCAGATCAAATAGAACACCAGTGAGTTGAAACTAACATCATACAGGAAATTACTGAACAACAGGCATGTCAGCATGAGCAAAAGCATTTGACTAACTACATTTCTACATCCATAGAATTGGTTGGATGCACTTTAATGTATTGAGTCATGAATAATTCTAGGCAATTTCAGACAGTAGAAACGTAAGATTACTGTTTCTTTTCAGTTTGCTAGTGTAGCTGTGTTATATCTTCTGGAGCAATTTGTCAATGCAGTTCTGCCCTTATTGTTACTAGACTGTAAGAGGCATGCCCTTTCTTTTTGTGCATAATTTGCATCGTTTTATTGCATCTCACAGAAATAATGTGGTATATTTAGACCAAGATGTGAAGATGCAGATGTGTTTTCCCTTTCTTTTTAATAACTTGGTGTTCTGGATGGATTGTATTGTTTGTATTACACATGCAACACAGCTGTTCCTATGACTCTCATATTTTCCATTTATGTTGTTTGCTGACTTATAATGTATGCTATAATCATTGTCAGGCTGCTGAAACTGCTAAGCTCTGGTGTCCAGTATGCAAGCGAGGAGATCTACGAGAAACACATAATCTCATATACTGTACTCTCTGTAAACTACGGCTTGACCTTGGAGAAGATAAGGTAGTTTGTATTTGCGTATGTGCAGGGTGTCTTTATAAATTATTTGGCAAAAGGCAGTTAGGGAACCTAATTGGTTCTATTTTCCCCATCAGATGACGCTGGAGTTCTTACGAGAACAGCTGGCCAATGCGCATGCGGATCACTTTGACAGAGGATGCAAATCATCACCCAAGTTCTGTTTACAGACTATGTTTGGCCTGACTGCACTCTACATACAGTGTGAAGAATGCAACACATTTGATATTGTGGTATAACGGACAGGAAGCTGATATATATCAACACTTCAACGGAGGAAGGAAATGTTAACTTACCTGAAGTTATTTCATCGTTTCATGTTAGATTAGCTGGTTAAGTTACGAGAACATGGCTGTACATCAGCAAGGTGCCACACACTCTGCACCAGAACACGTTCATCCATGCAAGCTTCAAGTGAAATTTTCATGTCTGTCCAACTTAAATGTTGCCACCGGTGTACGGTGGGTAGTAAATATGCACTTGACCATGGCAACGTTTTGTTGCCAGCTTACTTGAAAGTTGAAACTGCGACTACTTTGAACACTATTAACAGAGATGTTCATTTATCTAGTGATGATGTAAACTCAGTGTCGAGGTTTATGTGTTTGGTCTTCCTCTTTCGTTTCACTTCAATGCGCAGAATATGACTTGTTTCATTTGCAGTTTGTGCAAATGCATGCTAATTGTGTGTTCAAAGCAAATATTGTTGCTGATAGGAGTATCGGAGAGTGTGTGCTGTTGATTGATAGCTACTACCTTATAGTCGAAATCCTTTGCAATTATATATTTTACCATCTGTTGACTTTTTGTATTTCTACTTCTTTCTTGCTGTCACTTTCAGTGTCATCCAAAGCTGCGTATCGTGCCAAAGGAAGGAATGCATGCGATATTGAATTGATCTGAACTTGAATTCGTCTTTGGGCTAGCTCGGCATTCTTTTGCAGGTCTACCACAGCAGCTTGCTGCAGCAAATCCACATAATTCGGCCACATCCACATGCGTGCATGTCGTGTCCATCTTAATGTCGTGATGTAATTTTAAAAAGATCATGATGGATCACCAAATCCTTTTCTATAAATGGCATAAAGAATGGTCGGCGAAAACCGAAAAGGTATTGGTTTATTAGAAGCTAGAGTCATTCTCAAGTCGATTAAAAGTTTATTTGGTAGAGCTCCACTGATTTTTAGCTCTAGTTCCGTGATTCTTTGATAGAGTAATTCCAGTGGGGTAGATGCAGTGAGAAATGGTCTAGTGAGGATTAAAATAGGGGAGCGGTGACGAGCTGTTTTTTTTAACTTAGTGTAATGAAGAAGCAATTTAGATAATGATATTCACCAAAATATAGTTATGTTTGACCCCTTTGGCTGTCTAGAAGCGATTCTCACAGTAAATTTGGAGCTGGAAGCGCTCCCGAGTTACAAACGGCCCTAAACCCAATTCTTCGAGCTTGGCACACGGCTTGAAGCCCTTTGGACAATTCTCCAAAGCGAGAACAAGCTATGAAAGAGAATATCCAACGAGATGTATATAAACATCTGATTTCTTTGGTAAATAAAGAAGAGACGTGATTTGTTCAGGATAAGAATGACGCTGCCATTAAAAAACAAGATGATGTTGCTTGATGACCACTTCTTAACCACCATCACCTGCTAGGCCCGTCTTCTCTTTCCAGACTGGTTAAACCTCTTTTTTTTTTTAAAAAAAACGAAAGGTTAACTATCGGTCTATGTATATTAATATAGAAGGTGAAATAAAAAAAACACATTTACAACACACAAACACAGCACCAACAGTCCAACACGCATACTATCGGTTCATCTTCTCTTCGGTTTCAGTACTGTATTTTAGTGGATGCTGAGCTGGGTCCGGCGACGTATTCAGTTGACGTGGCCCAATTTTTTAACGACTTGCATCAAATATCTCTGATCCAATCAAGACTTTTTTTCCCCAAAGATATGCTGAAATCCTCTGCAGCAGCGTTGCGAAAAAATAAATGTCGTTGTTTTCTTCATACAACGTCGAGAAGACTAAGCAACAAGGAAGAAGTTAGGTGCAGTATCACATTCAAAAAGACACTGGGATCATCACAATTCACACTGTCGCTCCAGTGCCACTAATCTTGGCGTTACATTAGTGGAGTACAAGAGGAGCAGCCGACAAGCATGAAGCCTCGATCGAGTCATGCACTGTAGAATTTTAATCTCTCTCCTCTTCAAACTGGGAAAGCATTCATCCATGCTGAGCAATCATTCTTTCCTTCCAATACGCTAGGAAAAATTGACTTCGGGAGCAACTTCCTCAATCATTCTTTCCTTCCAATAAGCTGAAATAAGGACCTATTTGGGTGCACCCAACTAAAATTTAGCTAGCTAAAATTTTAAAGTAAAACTTTAGCCAGCTAAAAGTTTTCTAGCTAAACTTTAGCTGAGGTGTTTGAATGCTTCAGCTAATAGACTCAGCTAAATTTTAGCTAGCTTTAGCTAGATTGAAATAGCTAAATCCCGCTAAACTTTAGCTGGTCCTTTAGCTGAGCTGTTTGGATGCCTAGCTAAATTTAGCTAATGCATCCATACAAGCCCTAAGTCGACACAAAATACATACATAGATACATCTCTCCAATATTGTAATGTTTCTCTCTCAAGTGGTCAACAATGTTAATTTCGGGTCAGTTAACAGATGGGTGGTGACGGCGGTAAGAGGCTATAAGGTGGATGACAGGAGGGAGAAAGCGATTCGAGTAGACCACACGCCAAGCAATGGATATTCTACGAGTCACATGATTACTTTATTTTTGTTTTTATTTTATATATTGATGATTATATCTTGAAATATATATATCTTGGAAGGAAAGAGTCATCCAATTAATCATCCACAGACCAAATCTCATCGGCTACTATCAGCACACAGCTAGAAAACAGCCTCCATCATATCAAAATATGCACTTCCATGGAAAGATCCAAATGGCAAAATCAACAAACAAACGAGTAAGGTGCCGTCACCCGTCACTCACAGAAGCCAAGTCAAACACGAGTTTGGAACTAGTGCGAAGAAGGGCTACCTGAAATGCATGGTCATTCTCATTCATCATCATTATGTATTTCCAGCTGAAAGTACCTTTCTTTTTTTTTCTTTTTTTGCTAAGAACCTGGAAATCAGCTAGCCATTTGAATTTATCGCCCTTCTGACCTCTAGATTCGAAGTGTGTCTATGGTTTTTTTCAAGCCTGTTAGAGCATCAATAGTTCTAAAAAACACAGAGTAAATTGACGAGTTTTTCAAGTGGCAAAAAAGCAGCACATTTTGTTGCCTTTGTCCAATAGTTTTCAATAACTTGCTCCTATAGAAAATAAAAAGTAGGCCCATTTGAAGATTTTTGGCACTAAGCTCGATCCTTGTTCACATACTACGCTCCAGATCCCGCTCGCCTGCCACACCGCCATCGCCCCCAACCACCCTCAGCCACATCCTATAGCCACCCACAAAATGGATTCCTCATCGATTGGCAGCCACCCCCCAGACACTAGGAGCCCCTCCAGTCGGCAAGGCGCAACCTCTAGTTGCCCAATCTGTGGCCGACACATCTTTACTGTTTCACTCCACACTTAGAGATAATAATGATGCTTTGGACTTGTTGTAATAAGCTTAGTTTATTAGTCATTGTGACCCTTCGTGGTTTAATAATGATGATTGTAGTGGAACCTTTCTTAATTATAGTTTTTTTGTTGTTTTGTTTCCGCTATTTACACTGTTTATAGGTTTATGCGCTAGATTTTATACTCTTGTTTGAGGGAAGGGATGTTTAGTGACATACTTGACTTTTTTTTGACGCTTTGAGTGTTACAGGTTCAGGTAAGTAGGTTTTAGAGGCCATAATTTTTAAGTTGTCTAATTCGTCTCTCTCCTCTTAGGCAGCGTTACAGTATCTTCACCTATGGTTATTTTGCTAAGAAAGGTGACTACTATATTGGCCTCTATAGGGTTGCATGTCTAAGGCGTAGCAAGATTCATTAAGCTTTGGTCAACTTGAGACTAGGGAAACCAATCTTGAGGTATGGCTTGTGTCCTTTCTTCTTTCTCCTCCTCCTTGTGCATCTTCTCCACCAAATGGAATGGGGTGAAAGCATTCCCCCTTTGCTCTAGTTCCACTAAACCTGAAGCCTAGCTCAAAATCTCGCCAGAGCAATATTAGAGACGATAAACAATTGACAGTACATGGAAGCTCGTCCATGCAATGATGCAAGGATGAAAATTGTGTGTGCACGTGTATATATATGGATGAGTTTTATGTGGGTGTTGACAAGGGCGTGTCTGCAAAAACATCTTGTAATTTGTCCCGTTTTGTTTTATCATTTACCTAGTTGTTTGTTTAGCAAGTCCTACACATAATTTTGAGCTGTGATAACTATGCTTTACAGTTACTTCCATTTAGATGTGCTTTACTTTATATAGAATAAAAAGGAGTGTTGCATAGAAGTAGAAGGTCCAACGACCGAGCCAACCAAACCATACTCCCCTGGACCGAGACCAAAAACTGGTGAGTAGTGTTAACTTATAAATTCCATTCCGGAGCCCATTCCGTTTTGGCTATTGGAATGGAACATTCCGGTATCGGCCCATACCAGTGTACCATTCCAGACTTTATAATAATAATAATATGTGAATAAACTTATCCATAAATGTATATATCAATATATTTTGACTTAACTTATGGCGTAATTAACATTTTTACCGAACTAAGATATCATTCAACAAGTTCATAAGACCTTATTTCAAAGTTTAAACTACAAAGTTCATATATGAAAAAATATAATACATGCAGCCACGACCTGTATTGACCGGTATTGACCGGTATTTGGCCGATATTAACCGGCGTTGACCGGTATTGACCGGTATTTGACCCGATACGGGATTATGGCTCTTCCATACCGGTTTAAGGGCCGGTACGAGACATTCCGGCCATTCCGGCCAGTACCGGAATGGAATTCACAGCTATGGAGCAGTGACCGAACACAACCATTTCCCACCAACCCAACCCCGTTCACCTCACAAGTCGCGGTTCGCTGATGGAAGGCCTCATCCCGCTGCTCTACAAGGCCATCAAGGACCGGCGGAGCAACGCCGCCGCTGGCGGCGGCCGTGCCTACCGCACCGGAGGTGCCCTCCCCTCCTCTGCGCCCGTGGACCTGGACGACCCCGAGCAGAGGAGGCGGTGGCTGCGGTCCCCGGTCCACGCGGTCCACGCGGCGACGACGGCGTCGGCGGCGGCTGAGGCAGAGGGGTCGCTGCTCCACCGGCGGACCCTGTCTCTGGAGGAGCTGGCGGGTGAGGTGGGGCTCTCGCCCGACCGGCGGCTCATCCGGGTGCCGCTGCCCAAGGC
Organism: Saccharum hybrid cultivar R570; assembly: GCA_038087645.1. Classification (NCBI taxonomy): domain Eukaryota; kingdom Viridiplantae; phylum Streptophyta; class Magnoliopsida; order Poales; family Poaceae; genus Saccharum; species Saccharum hybrid cultivar. Next base: position 1,358,470 of record JAQSUU010000433.1, read on the forward strand.
CAGGAGCGTCCGCGCGTTCGCCTGCATCGGCGCCGCCTGAAGCCTGATCGCCGCCTCAATCGAGCTGGGCGGAGCTCGCATACGTTAGGATTGTTCATGAGCGTAGCAAGTTCGTCAAGTTTACGATTACGTATACAATATATAGGTGTTGTTATTAATTGTGTTGGAATTGGAGAACTCGAGATTGTATATGCAAACTAGTGCTCTTTTATTTCGGTTTGTTTTCACGTTCTTGATGAGAGCAGCTGGTAGCGGTGATCTTTTCGTGATTCTTCTCAGTTGTAAGTACATAGTACTCATTGTTAAAGATGGCAACTTTTGTTCAGGTTTCTTTGATTCGAATTGAAGCGATCCTGCCAAAATCTTGCACCCAGACTCAGCCTGGCAAAGTTTGCACAACAAAAACAAACAGCTTGATTTAATTTGCAGTATGTTTCCACTGGGCGGTGGGCACACCGATCTCGAGTTCTCGACCGCGTATGAATAAACAACGATTTCTTCTGGCTGTGCAACACTGGTAGAGATTTCTCCCAGACTCAAAACGCCAAAGCGTTACCAGTATAGCAGTAAGCAACTTACTTTGGCCCTTTCTGGAGGAAGTTCCAAAACCTCCACTCCCTTGTCATTTGCTTCTCTCTTATTTGGCGTGCGTGAAGCTAACGTAGCGGCGCAAGTTTGCGCCGAACAAGCAATTCATATTCGTGTCTATCTTTAATTGAAGTGCCATACCCACCATGTCTCTTAGATAGAATATAATACGATCATGAGTTCAGCACCGATTTCCCCTAGAGAGAGAAAAAAAGCTTTCGAATTTCCGAACACCAGTCTGCCCCGATTTGCGTTTGCTGAATTTTCAGAGGAATTTGCGTCTGTACAACTGTACCTGGCTTGTTGAGATGGAGAAACGAAAGCGGCGTGACCGGCCCAGTGAGCCCAGCAGCCGCTCCAGGCGCTACTGGGCCTTGATCACGAGCAAGCCAAGAACCCGGTTGGTGGGGATGAGCGACGTGTGACTGTGTGAGCTGGCTCCCGGTCAGGGAAATCGGGTAACGGTCCAGCAAAACCAGGGGTGGCACTGCATTGGCAACGGCATGGCATTCAGTAGCGCACACAAGTGTCACGTCAGAGCGGTACATGGCCGCTTGCAGAGTTGGAATCGCAAGGTTCATGTGACCATCGCAACCGTATTTGTCCACATACGGCGGAAAATCTCAGTGACACCCTCCCCGGTTAATTACTTTCCGCGTAATGGGATCCTAGGAAAACTTGCATTGCAACCCAAATATCACCCGCAATTCCCATTTTACCCTGTTCCCTTCCTATTAAACAACCAAGCCATAGACGGGGCTGGACCAAAACACAGTGCAGAGAGAGGGAGAGAGAGAGGAGAGGAGAGGAGAGAACAGGCGTGTACCTGTGTAGGGCTGGAGGTAGGGATCCTCCTGGTGAACGAGCATGTCGCCAAGGGAGTGGATCCACGATGTCGGCAATGGTCCTTGCATCGGGGTCATGATTTTCATCGTGGCGATCACGGCCGGATCCGTGCTCTTCGCCAAGTACTGTGTCGGGGACCGGGCGTTTATGCGCACTGGTTATGATTTTGAAGGCTATATGATGCGCAAGTGCCCCGTTTGTGTTGGCCTTCCCAAGCAAACACATCCCCATGTAATAGAGATAGGCCCTATTGAGGTTGAGGGTGTGGTGGAAGATGCGAGGGCATCAGAGCCCCCTCCTCCTCCTCCTGCTATTGCTGCACCTACTCCTCCTGCTCCTGCTCCTACTGCACCTGCTCCTCCTCTTCCTGTAGCAGTAGCAGTACCAGCGGCAGCCAAGGAGGAGGAGGAGGACAACGACGAGGTCAACGACGGGGAGGACGACGACGAGGAGTTTGATTTTGAGGCAGCGGAAGCTCTAGGTCTATACTAGGTTTGCAGAATTTTGGGGTCCCTTGAAACTAGTCTTCATGCATTTCTTAAAATATGTCCTTTTGGAAGGCATTCAAGGGCCAACAAATTTGATCTTGGAGGATCGAGAATATTGATAAGAATTGGAAGTGTTATCAATTTCCTTATGCATGTGTTTGGGTCATGAAATGATTTACCTCTTTGTATCATCTATCGCTTAATTCAAACTGCAAGAGGCAGGTTGGCGCCATCTTGGTCTATTTAGTGCCGTTGGATTAAGATCTAGATGGCTAACGCGAGCGCGGGAGCGATGCGTTTGAACAATGCATACGTGGAATTTACAGTTCCCCCCTCCTCGAACCATAAATTCTATCTTTGAACCACACAAACTTCTTAATCAATGCCGCCTCACACTCCGAGTATGCAACTAAGCTCGTATTATTATACAACACATCTAAATATTGTTTAAATTTGATCTTGGATCAAGAATAATGAAAACTGAGATGTTATCAATTATGTTTGCAGGTAAACTTTGGAAATATATTTCATCATATATTTATTGAAGCTCATTTGTTACTGAAAATATTATTGTTCTCTTCTAAAAACATGGTATTTAATCTAGGACAATTGAAAAAAATATCTATTATATTTCAAGACGGAGGGAATATGTAACTATGTGCCATAAATTGTTTATATTCTAGTGTTCATGTGTTGCATGCCTAAAATTTTTTGGAGGAATGCATCTTGATCCGTTTTGCATTATTTGGATTAAGATGGGTGACTAACGTTTTGCATTATTTTGGAGGAATGCACCTGCACTTTCTTTCTTTCTTTTTTGAAACAAGCATCTACACTTCTAATTTCACCCTACTAAGACAATGGGCTTTGGTTTTGAGTCACCTAACTTAATTTTTTTGCGAGACCTAACTTCTTAATTAATTGATGCCACTGGGTATGCAATTACTCCCTCCTTGCCTAAAATAAAGTTATTCTAGTTATTCCTATGGAAGTGATGCTAGTGGTGAGCCCTGCCCAGGTGAATACGGAAAGCATTTTGTTCCCACATAGCCGATGGTGTTAGGAGGGGCAAGCCTCGCACTTACTCACCAGTATATTACCGATTTTCTAACTCTATGGTTTACAAAATTTACTGATATTTCCATTAAAAAAATTTACGTTATCTTATATTATACTCCCTCCGTCCTGAAATTTAATAGATCTTTCAAGCAATGTGGCACTGTGCAAGGAACATAATAAAGTCAAGTAATAGTGGTGATAGAGAGGTAATCAGGAAAGTAATATTAACTATAAGAAAATAACAAAGAATAACTGATTTGGAAGGTAATTAATGCATTGAGTGGCACCCAAGCATGATTTGGAAATTGTAATCAACATGTGGTCAACACAGTAATAACATAAGTGAGTTGGAAGGAGTTTGATGATGCAACATCGAGGGCCATCAGATTTGAGACTGCGCGGCCATATCCCAGAAAATCATCTCAATACTTGATTTGATCGGTGAAATATTCTTGGGCTAGAAAAAGGAGTGCACAGTAAGGATAGACACTTTCATGCTGGTTTTTTCAGTTGTTTTTTCTCGAATACACAAAAGATTTGTGTATCATTGTATTAAGAAAAGAGTTTAAACATACGGACAACGCGTTTCTATTGAGTGTCGAAGGAGGTCGACCTAAAACAACCGTAGCTAGACCATCCTAGCAAAAGACCTCTAGTTTTGATATTACATAAATGAAAACAACAAAAAATGACGCAGCAGTGCGACCTAGGAGACGGCCTTGCGTCTTTGCGGCTGCTTTTTCTGTTGTGACAATATTGTGGAAAACTACTTCTAGAACCTTGCAATTAAGGTAGAAATTTCAGCCTTGCACGCCCAAAAAAAACCCCAACGTTTTGATATGGAGTTGGGCCTACTAAAGTTCTTGCAACCACTGGACACCTTATTCAAATAGCTTCTTTTTTTTTCTAAAACATTTTTTATTTTCTTAAAACTTTTCATAATAATTTAAGACACACTTTTATATACTTATTAAAGAAAAATAAACAGCGGGTGCTATAAATCAGATATGTATGTTTGGTATAACTTATAAGCTGCTCAGCCAGATGATACATTAGAGCCGTTCGGCTGTGCTGATAATCCGGCTGAAAAACACTGTTGGCTGATTTGATGTGAGAGAAAAATACTATTCCGACTAAAAAAACAAGCTGAAAAAGACGGATTATAAGCCGAATAAACATGACCATTTTTAATATATTTTTTTAGCCACAGTTCTCCCCACATTACCTACTTGTACTAAAATACATGAGCTATGTTAGAGTAGCTTATTTTAACTGTGGTTTTACTTTATGTGACCGCTCTCCTAAACAGCTGGGCATGGGACACTAGTTGTATAGTTGTAGCGGTTTAGCACAAAGTAGCAACCGGGAGCAGTTGGTGACAGTGTAAAGAAGAAGAAGAAAAAAGAAAAAAACAGAAAGGAGAATTGGAAAAAAGAAAAAAAAAACCCCACAAGGCAGAGCCGGTGAGTCGCGACGTGGCGCGCCGCACGTCGGCTAGCAGTCCAGGTTTTCAGATATGTGGCGTGATAACTAGGCTACTACCGTTTCATCTTGGAGCACGAAAACAGCGAGACTGCCTCAGGATCAACAACTGAAAGATCATTTCGAACCAAAGAAAAAAAGGAGGAAATTTCTGTTCCTTATATCAAATTAACCAAAAGAGAGAGAGAAAATGTTAAACCCCCACATTTTTACAGTACACACACTCTCCGCGTGTCTAGCGCACGTGCGACGCGTCGCCCGTCTTCAGTACACGCACGACGAAGCGACGGCGCCCCGGCCGTCGGACGGCACGAGCGCCAGCGCCAGCAGTACGGCCATGAGGCCCACCGGCACGAGCAGCAGCAGCAACGGCGGCGGCGGCAGCGGGGGCAGCACAAGCGGCAGGAACACCAGCAGCGCGGTGAGGCAGAGGAACAGCGCCGCCAGCCCCGCCGTGAAGTACCCCTGGCCCGCAGGCGCCAGTACGGGCCTTGCCTTTGCCTGATGACGGCCCCGCAGCTTGCCCCCCTCGACGCCGCGCATTCGCCCGCCGCCGCTGCCGCCGGCGGGCCAGCGGGAGCCCGCCTTCCTCTCCGCCGCCATGCACGTACTCGCTCGCTCGGCCGGCCGGCTTGGTCACCTCGCTCACCTTGCTGCCGCCGACTGCAACTGCAAGTCTGCAACCCTGAGACTGAAACTGAAGTGCTGGAGCTGGGAGGCGGCGGCACATATAGCAGCTGATTCTTGCTTGCCTCGCCTCTAACGGCTGGCTTGTTGGAATCAAGCGAAGGCGATCTTGATTCGAGTGGCGCGGTGGCCGAGGATGGATACTGACCTGGGATTGCTCTAGTCGGGGGCAGGACAGACGTAGGAAGATTTGGGAAGGCCAGATGCAATGTATGCAGATCAAATGCTAGTGTAGCAGTACCAGCAGCTGGATATTAAGACCGAGGACTACGGGTGTGTTCAGTTCGCGAAAAGCAGAGGAAAAGTTACTATAGCATCTTTCGTTGTTATTTGGTAAAATTTGTTTAATCATGGACTAATTAGACTCAAAAGATTCGTCCCGATATTTACAGACAAACTATACAATTAGTTATTTTTTTACTTATATTTAATGCTCCATGCATGCGTCGAAAGATTTGATGTGATGGGTGAAAGAGAAAATATTTTAGGTTGGGAACCGAAAGTGAACAAGGCCTACGTACCTTCGGTGGTGTTCCAGGTCTAGGTGTGGTGCACCTTGGTGGACCGTGGATGCATGAGCAGGACGACATCTCGACGTCTTCAAGAACGCCCTTGTTTTGTTTAGTTCCCGATTCCACCTCCTAAATTTTACTATGCAAAAAGAAGATTCTCCATCACATCAAAATGTCGGCAAATGCATGGAGTATTAAATGTAGATAAAATCAAAAACTAATTGCATAGTTTTGTTATACTTTGCGAGACGAACATTTTGAATCTAATTAATCAATTTTTAGACAATTTTTTACACTAAAAAATAAAACGCGCTACAGTGTTCCGACCGGAACACCGTAGCGGGCAGTCCGCCCCGACTCGGGAACTAAACACGGTGAACGATCCAAAAAATACTTTTCCTGAGTGTGACAGTGGTCTTGTCTAGTTTCTCCAAAACTCTTGAAAAATACACTATACAAAAAGAAGATTTCTCATCACATCAAACTTGTGATACATGTATGGAGTACTAAATGTAGATGAAATTAAAAACTAATTGCACAGTTTGGTTGTACTTTGCGAGACGAACGTTTTGAACCTAATTAGTCAACGGTTGGACAATTATTATCAAATACAAACGAAATACTACAGTGTCGCTACCGTGAATTTGGCACCGCAAATTGGATGAACTAAGCAAGGCCTGTGTGAGGCATGCAGGTCATCTGTCAGACAGGTGAGGCACCCCCGATTCGCATGCAAATTCGGGGATTTGCTTCCAAATTCCGAGGACTCAGCTAGCTATGGCCGTGTTTAGATGGCCAAATAGGGGCCAGCCGAATCACTGTTCCCTACTGTAGCAATTTTATTTTTGTTTGCTAATAATTGTCCAAACATTGATTAATTAGGCTTCAAAATATTCGTCTCGCAAAGTATAACAAAACTGTGCAATTAGTTTTTGATTTCATCTACATTTAGTACTCCATATATGTGTCGGCATTTTGATGTGATGGAGAATCTTCTTTTTGCATAGTAGAATTTGGGGATGAATTTGGGAAACTAAACAGGCCCTATGTTTAGTTGTTGATGTGAAAAATTTAGAGTGTCACGTAAGATGTTTTATAAAATATCGGAAGAGATGTTCGGATACTAATAAAAAAACTAATTACATAACTCGTTCGGAAACCATGAGATGAATTTATTAAGCCTAATTAATCCATCATTAGCATATGTTTACTATAGCACGGCATTGTCAAATCATAGATTAATTAGGCTTAAAAATTCGTATCGCAAATTTATCGCAATTTATGTAATTAGTTATTTTTTTCGTCTATATTTAATACTCTATACATGTGTCTAAACATCCGATATGACGGGGTGAAAATTTTTTAACCAGAAAATAACACCGCCTTAGATATAAACGGGTTGTATGGATTGTCACGTCAAATTTGCTGTGAGAATGACACAGACTACGTAGCAGGGCTCCTCTGGCATTTTCGGAGGAGCTAGAACTCCGGCTCTATCTCCTCTGTTTTTCATTAGAAAAAATGGTCTTTTCGGCAAAATATTTAGCAGGACTTCTCCGGAGAAGCCAGAGCCAAGAAAGAGGCCCGCCAAACATGCCCATAATATGGTGTAGCATGTATCAAAATCTAACTATTATACAAGTTGATTGTTAGATTAGCTATAGGTGACATGGTATATAGCTAGTATCTGGCTAAATTATTAGCCATGCTCTTATTCTGAGAGAGCTCTTTTTGGCTATGATTCCCCATAGATCTATTATACACCGTCTATGTCACCGTACATTTTATTGGATCTATGTTAAGTTAAACTGTTTTTCCTTTCCCTAGCAAACGCTGGGATTTCACGTAGACGTATTAATGTTATTACATTGGTCTGATTCACTTAGCCGGATGTTTATCCTTTATCTAAAAAAGAAAATCAACGATTTTTACGTATCTCTATATTTGTATATCTTATAATTTTAATCCCTGCTGGCATTCTATATCATCATTCAAGCTGTCTACGTCAGTATCCACTAACACATATTACAATAGACCTCTAACACATGCAATAATTATGTCTTTTTTCTAGCAATCACGTCGGCAAGCCACATCATCCACTGACATACATTTAGTTGTCCACATCAATGTGCTATACTATTTACTAACATGTATTATGATATTTATTTATTTAAGTAAATATGAATGATATAATTCCATTTCAAATCATTCGTGATTCCTAACATGCGGGGTATTTTTTTAGTTTGTAATAAAAACAAAATAGTTATAGGAATTATATTTGGTCAACTTTTAAGGCATGTTTGGTGTGGCCTAGGCTCCACCAAACGACTAGAGAGTAGGGATGAAAACAGATCGGATACGAACGGATATCACTGATATCATATTTGTTTTCATATTTATGTTCGGATTCGGATTCGAATACAGATAGTATAAAAAATACCGGATAGGATACGATTGGATATCGACATCATAAATATGTGATTTAAATATTCGGATACGAATACAGTATCGGATGTTAAATATCCAGACTCGGATACGGACGGATTAAAACCCCTCTAAACGGATTCGGTCTCGAATACGGTCGGAAAATATTCGTACCGTTTTCATCCCTACTAGAGAGGGAAAAGAACTTCTGCACCTGTGGAAAAAAGAATCAAGGCCATTTTGTGTAGAAAAAGCTGTTTTTTTGTCTTCATCTTAGTGCTCCCGCAGTGTTGGCGAAGCTCCTGTGTCGGAGCCAATGGCGAAGTTAGAGCAAACTAGAAGAAGAGTTGTGAGACCCCACTGAATGTGCCAATCAGGCCGGTCTGATTGGGCTAGGCGAACGGCCAGATTATTGTGGCACAGAGATGTTGTGGTACTGTAGCATTTGCGGAACACTATAGCTACGGGAGTTTAGTCCCATATCGGAACCTGAGAGGGAGCTGGACCGGCTTAAAAGCTTCGGCCTGGGAGACTATTAACTCCTGATCGATTTTTTTTGCGTGAAGCGAGGACAAAAGCGCAAGAGAGTTAATTAGCAGGTGTGGCTCATTCAACGTGTAGAGTGAGTCTTAGCCGTCTTCCCGGGTCGGGGCGCTACAAATGGTATTCAGAGCCAACTCTCGCGGTTTCACGGACGTATGACTCGGGAGCTCGGACAGGTTGCGCATGGCTCTGCAAGAGCATGGCACTTAGGCATGGCACTTGGGCCGGGGAACTGGGAATACGTACGTGGCCAAGAGAGTCGATCCTGGACGTTTGTCCCGTATGGGTAAGCTGGTTCGATAGCTCGACGAGGACGTCGAGTCCTCAAGGGTGGGTGTATCCATATAGGAACCTGAGAGGGAGTTGGACCAGCTTAAAAGCTTCAGGCCAGGAGACTGTTAACTCCGGATCGATCTTTTTGCGTGAAACGAGGACGAAAGCGCAAGAGAGTTAATTAGCAGGTGTGTCTCATTCAACGTATAGAGTGAGTCTTAGCTGTTATCCCGGGTCGGGGCGTTACAAGAGTGCACTTACGTTATGGGTGTATAGTTATGTTTTATAGAGGGTGCATGTATAACAGAATTTTAGACATAATCATTATTTTTACATTTTTTAGAAGGTGTATTTGCGCCCTCTAATCTGCATGTAGCCTCACCCCTGGGTGGAGCCCCGCTGAAGGGGCTCTTAAGCAACACAAAATCTGCTTTTTATCTTTAGATCTACTATATGATCATGGAACGGACGACTTATGTACGCAATCGACAATCCATCTGTGGCCGAGTGCCCGAGTGGCATCAAGATGAAGCAAGATCGATGATCACACAGTATCTATCTCGCCTGCGAGACAGACGAGAGCGGCCCAGGCATTGTCATGCACGCACCAAAAGGGTCAGTTAAACAACATTGTCTGCTTTTTTTAGGGATCGGATCACCTGTCGATCGATCGGCATTTGCATGTCTGCAGTCTGCACGCGTATCATCACCTCTCGCGGGGTGCATGCACCAGCACAGCATACAGCAACATGTATTATGATATTTATTTATTTATTTATTTAAGTAAATATGAATGATATAATTCCATTTCAAATCATTCGTGATTCCTGCAGCAACATGTGGGGTATTTTTTTAGTTTGTAATAAAAACAAAATAGTTATAGGAATTATTATTTGGTCAACTTTTAAGCCATGTTTGGTATGGCCTAGGCTCCACCGATATCTTCAACATCAGAGCTAGAGGAGCAGTGCCAAACGACTAGAGAGGGAAAAGAACTTCTGCAGCCGCGGAAAAAAGAATCAAGGTCACTTTGTATAGAAAAAGCTGTTTTTTTTTTGTTCTTCATCTTAGTGCTCCGGCTGCGTTGGCGAAGCTCCTGCGTTGGAGACTTGGAGTCAATGGCGAAGCTAGAGCAAACTAGAAGAAGAGTGCACTTACATTATGGGTGTATAGTTATGCTTTATAGAGGGTGCATGTATAATAGAATTTTAGACATAATCATTATTTTTACATTTTTTAGAAGGTGTATTTGCGCCCTCTAATCTACATGTAGCTCCACCCCTGGGTGGAGCCCTGCTGAAGGGGCTCTTAAGCAACATAAAATCTGCCTTTTATTTTTAGATCTACTATATGATCATGGAACGGACGACTTATGTACGCAATCGACAATCCATCTATGGCCGAGTGCCCGAGTGGCCTCAAGACGAAGCAAGATCGATGATCACACAGTATCTATCTCGCCTGCGAGACATGACGGGAGCGGCCCAGGCATTGTCATGCACGCACCAAAAGGGTCAGTTAAACAACATTGTCTGCTTTTTTTAGGGATCGGATCACCTGTCGATCGATCGGCATTTGCATGTCTGCAGTCTGCACGCGTATCATCACTTTTGGGAAAGCGAGCGCAACATGCTCGTTTGATCGTCGGCTCTCGGCTCTCGCGGGGTGCATGCACCAGCACAGCATGCAGCACTCCGTGTCCGGTCCGGTTCAGGCGCGACCCATGCCAAAGGCCAAAGGTGTCGTGCACGCGTGGTTGCCAGTTGCGACGGCGACTGGACGCCCACCGTGCCGTAGGTTCACAAGACAGCGAACCATGCCGCTGGCGCCCTCGATCGTCTCATCTACCTCCGACAATGCCCATGCCTGGCGGAGTGGCCGGTGAGCGTTGCACTGATAGAAAAGAGCATCTCCAGAAGATTAGCCAAAATTATATTGTAAATTTGATGATTTATACATTCTCTAAAATAGAAACACCTCAAAAAAATCTGAACTAATCCAACAGCCTCTCTAAAATTGCTAGTCAGGCCCAGTCCTGATCTCATCTACCTCATCTCACACGACGTTATCTTCCATCGGGATGACTGGAAAGGCGACGAGAGCTCCTGGCGTCCGCCGTGGGTATCGTCCAGGGAAAGCCGATGGTGCCGTTGTCGCTCGCCCGCACCCGCCTGGGAGTCCGCTGCGTGCGTTGTTCCGGGGAGGCCGGCGATGTCTGTTGCCACTCGCCCGCCTAGGAGTCCGCCGCGGGCGCCGCCGTTCCAGGGAGACCGGCGATGGCTGTTGGCTTGCTGTTGCCTAGGAGTCCGTTGTGGATGCCGTCCCGGGAAGCTCGTGGCCAAGAATCACTACCATCCAGCCTCATCATCTTTTATAGATAACTGTTGGCTGCGCAAGTGCGCCTCACCCTTCCGTATGTACTCCGGTGAATAGGCGACGACGGAGATGGCATCGGCGGGCCGCTGGGTGTGAATGGTGGAGGTGGCAGGCCAGGAGCTGGTGACGATACTCGTGGCCGAGAAGCTCGACGTTGTCCTGGGAAAGCGCTCCTTTGGCAAATCCTTCGAGGAGCTCCGCGGCAGATATTGCTCTACGACACGCTCATTGTCAGGTCCTTCGAGGCGTCCGTGGGCAAGCTGCGCGAGCAGGGAAGAGGGCGACGTGCGTGGGAAGTGGGCGCTGAGCATGCGTGAAGACCCGATGGCGAGCGCGTCTACGAGTCCATCTCTAGCGAGCGAAAAATTTGGGTTGGAGAGTCACCAAATTTAGAGAGTTGCTTAAAGAGCCTGTGGCAGGTATGGTTTGCTTAACCATCAGTCACCAGCCTGCACTGTAGGATCAACATCGAACAGATAAGTCCTGCTGTATTGCTATTTCTTTTTATCTGTTGTATGTATGGGTCTTCTCGGCGTGTTTGGACGTGCAAGATAATCCAGCTGCATTGTGGGCTGTAACATGTTTATTAACAGGTTGGGCTGTCTGATGGGTTTTTTTTTGTGCAGTATGCCACTATTTTTACCTTCCACTTGGGCTCTGTGGTTGTAGCCTTTAAAATTTTTAACAGGCTCAAAAATACAATACAATACATTACTGTACAACCCAAATAATTGGACGACTAGAATGGAAAAAAAAGTAAAAAATGAGGGGGACAGACGAGGAAGATTTGGAAGGCCGGATGCAATGTATGCAGATCTAGCAGTACCAGCAACTGGATAAGACCGAGGACTACGTACCTTCGGTGGTGTTCCAGGTCTAGGTGTGGCGCACCTGGGTGGATGCAGGACGACGTCGACAGACTGGAGGCGAAGGCCCTGGTTAGATGCCAAATTTTCTTCCAAATTTCACTATGCAAAAAGAAAATTTTTCATCACATCAAAATATCGGCACATGCATGGAGTACTAAATGTAGATGAAATCAAAAACTAATTGCACAATTTAGTTGTACTTTACGATACGAATCTTTTGAGTCTAATTAATCAATGTTTGGACAAAAAATCACAAATACAAACGAAATACTACAGTGCAGAACATGTTACTGTACAGATTTTGCACTGCCCAAATCGGGCCAACTAAACGAGGCCCAAGTTGGTCGTCTTCAAGATCGATCCAAGTACTTTTTCCTGGCGACTGGCGAGTGTGAGGCAGGCAGGCAGGTCATCAGTCAAACAAGCGAGACACCCTCGATTCGCATGCAAATTCGGGGATTTGCGTCCAAATTCCAAGGAAGCCACGTCATCCACTAATAAACACAGTTTTCCACATTAGCATATTATACCATCCAATAACAAACACTATGATATTTATCCATTCATTTAAGTAAATATAAATAGTACTATAATTTTATTACAAAACGTCCATGATTCTCTCAGTAATGCACGGGGCTTCTAGTTGTAATAAAAACAAAATAATTATGGGAATTACTATTTGGTCGACTTTCAGGTCTCTTTGTATCGTCTTGGCTCCGCCGATAAGCGATAATTCCAATGTCCAAACGACCGGAGGTGGAAAACACTTTAGCACCGGTGGAAAAGGAGTCAGAGCCATTTTGTACGTATGGGGAAGAGTCTGATTTTTTAGGCTTCGGGTGAGTGAAGTTGCCGCGGTGGAGCCAATGGCGAAGCTAGAACAAATTAGACAGGGGTGGGCTTACGTTATGGGTGCATAGATATGTTCCATATGGGGCACATATATGATGGAATTTAGTATAATCATTATTTTTACATTTTTATGGGTGCATTTGCACCCTCTAATCTACTTGTAGCTTCGCTCCTTGGTGGAGCCCTGCCAAAGACTCTTAAGCGAAGGCAACCTAGTAAAGCTCGTTCCTCTCTCTCCTATTGCCTCACGTCGCCCCAACCGTCGCTGTTGTTGCCCTCGCAAAGAACACTACCCCGGCCCCCCTCCTTATCCTAAGCGGCGTCCTCACGATGGATAGAGGATCAGGGACCTGGTCTCCTTCTCTTTCGTTGTTTTATTTAGGTTTCTGAGTCTTTGTTGACCTAGGAATTGGTTTATGGTGTCATCGACGAGATGTGCTGATAATGGTATTTTGGAATAAGGTCTGTCTCTGGTTTCTCCCTACCTTGACGATGTTCGATCTAGCATCGGCGAAGGGCCCATGAGGGTTTGTTCTATTAGACTGTTAACCTTCAGATCTTGGCATTTGGTGTGCTTACCAGAGAAAGCAGTTGTTGGCTTTTGACGCGGTGATCTCGACCTCTTCTTTTGGTCTGCTCTACAGCAATGTCCGGCATCTTCAACACTTTGTTCTAATGGTGAAGAATTGTAAGCATGTGTTCTTCGGAGGGTTCCTCCAGCCGATGTTCTATGAGTGGGTATTAAATTTCGTTGTTAATGGCGAGTGACTTTTGTGGTCTTTAAAGCCTTGTTTATCAAGGGTGTTTGTAGGTGTTCTTTTTCTTTGCTGTCTTTTCAGTGCGATCTTCAAGCTCTGGCAGGCCGTGGACGTTCGAAGTAAGAAGACGATCGTTTTGGTCTTGGATGTACTTTAATTTTTTTTAAATCGTTTTGTGTCGTATCGTTTATCTTTTGTTTTGGCCTTTGTTTTTTTAGATATAAAATGTAAGGCACTCTTTTGAGTGTCTTTATAAAAAAACTATTAAATGTTAGATTTAATGTGGGCCAAGCCTAATATTTTATCTAATTAAATCGAATAATTCTAAGGCCCGTATTAAATATTGTGCGCTATATGTCATATACGAGATTTTTGATTGAATGTTGACTCGACTTATATGTGCGGACCATGTCTGTCTACATTGAGAAGTTGAGAAAAGAATGAGCCACATGAGCATGCAGTGCATGAATTGGTTTTGTCATTCAAGCCAATTATGGGCAGGAGTTTCTATTCCTAAATGAGATAGTTACAGGAGATTCTGCTCCTGATGGCATGACATGAGTTACGGGAGTTTATACTCCTAATGGTGAGAGTAACAGGAGTTTTCGCTCATGGTGACGGGAGTTTCTTCTATGAGTGTCTCTTCCGTTTCTGACTCTTGATCTCCTGCGGATGGTTGTGCCTGCTCTGCTCCTTGGCTACAAAGATAAAAGCAAGACAACATTTAGTCTCTTGTCTCTCTTACGTGCGCTAGACATCCATGCTTACGTTGTAGCCAAGTCTTCCCGTCTCGGTTCCTGCAAGCACGGGAATAGGGAGAACAGGCCTCCGAAACCGGCGTCGTTCGTGAGTTCATCTGCTCGAATAAAGACTCACAATCAAGTTTTTGGGGAGTGACTACGCGACTGCTCGATCGTACAACAACCTCATCCTCTTCTCGGCATTCGTGGCGACAGCAGGAGATTGGCACTCCAACCTCTCTGCACTGCATCGAGCGGGACGACTGCTCCAACAGGCGCTATGTCGACTAGCGCAACCGGCTCTGGTGCCGCGGGGTATGTTGTAGTTCATCCCCTATTTTCAGCAATTAAAATCATGATAATTAGTATCGTCTACATGTTCTTGACACTTAGATCACATGTGCACATGTCTGATGTCACCAATATTTTGATAATATATTTTTTTGAATTAAACTGGTACTGAAATTGCCTAGATTTCTAACATTAAGCAATACAAAATTCAGTTTTTATTATTAGATCTACTATGATCGTGGAACAGACGACTTATACACGCAATTGCCGATCTATATGTGGTTGAGTGGCCTCAAGATGAAGCAAGATCAATGACCACACAGTATCTATCTCGCCTGCGAGACATGACGAGAGCGGCCCAGACATTGTATGCACATGCACGCACCAAATATTTGGGTCAGTTAAAAAACACTATGCCAGCACGGTGGTCTCAAGGAACAACACGATGGTGACGGTCTCCTTGAGGAATCTTGTGCTCTAGTAACTCGGTGCAGGTAACAGAACCGCTTAAATTATAAGAACAAAAGTAAAAAAATAATTGTCGGAGCAATTAAATTCTCATACTTAAGCTTCTATAACTCCGGTAGTCCAATGAAAGCACGAGGGATTTCAAACCAACCACATACAAGTCAACATCGTAGTGGTTTAACATAACAAGTCACATGTTACATCCATTTCACAAGTAATTCAACATAGATCGGAGTTCAAAGGAGTTATTACAACTCAAGTTCAAAAGTAGCGGAAGCAAATTAGTTTGAAACTAATATCCTCCTATTTCAAATACATGTCAGTATCAAGGTCAGTTTCCAACAAAAACATGAGAGACAAGATAGCTCAGAAGGATTATGTCCATGATCACACTCCGCCACTACAGCAGGAGCCAACCAAATCTTGTAGTAGCCATGATACATCACAACCTGTAACAAGTGAGAATAAACCCTGAGTACGAGGAGTACTCAGCTAGACTTACCCATCATAAACCAGAAATAACAAGACACCAAGGAATATGCAAAGCTTTCTTTTAGTGGGCTAGCTTGACTCATTTGCGAAAAGCATAAGTTATTATGAATAAACCATTTTAAGTATTTTTGTATCATCTTTATTATAACCTATTAATCTAGGTAAGAACCTATGCTAAAGCAATCACTTGATTAACCATTAATATCAAAGTTACAATCTTAGGTTTAGCATTTCTAACATAATCCACATAACCATCCGTGTTCCATCATCATTACTACGATGCCGTAACTCGAGTCAAGTGCTCACTATCTAGGAGCGATGGCGATTCGAATCGATTCCTAATCAGCTGGTGATTTATTCCTCACACAAATCACACTCACCAATCAAGTGAGCTACAGATCATCAACGACACTATCCAGGTAAACGTCGCGGGATAAACTGGAGCGGTAGTACCCAGGGACCGCCCGACAGTCAGGACGCACCTTGGGCTCACTCTTCGCGTCCCCGTCATATCCCCTTCAACACCACCATGCGCACTCATGTAGATCCCGACCCGAATAATGTCACTAGCTTCGCGGTCGAAAGATACTTTATTCGGCTAGCTAAATGTGAGGCATGCGTTCAACATGACAAAAGGGACGAGCAACGATCGGTCCTTAACCGACACAGATGGAAAACTAATAGCACCCCAGAACCCTGTCTGATTGCCTCCAACTCTTCCGTCCGGTCTCCAATTATCCATCAACACATGGTTATTTCCAGGATATCATCCATTTCATAGCTAAAGTATTCCAGTAACCACCTATAATTTGTAACACCCCGGGTGTTACGCGCTTGCTTAGAACCTCGATTAGGATCTAAAGAAAATAAGTAAACAAGTTCTCGGTTTTTTAAATCTTTTACCTCACGTAAATGATAAACGGATAATAGCGGTTAATTGGTTTTATGTAAAAACATGCTAATGAGACCCTAATTAGAAAATAGAATGATCGGTTGTTTAATTGTGTGGCGTGGAAAAATAATTTTATAAACAAAAATAAAATGTAACTTGAGCATTGCGTTTAAGTAAAAATTTATGCGCAGGTTATGTAGATGGAAGTGCGACTTTCATGTTTGGGGATAAATATTGTTAGCTAGTATTTTGCTAGCTCGAAGATAAAATTCAAAATTCAATTCTACCTAAACTCTAGATCACGTCTATGACAGAAAGAAGTAATGGCAAGGCCATTTTGGCGTTTAATTTCCAACCAAAATGCCTAAGCACTTCCACCACGTTATTGCACAATTGGTTGCTTCTAGCGTAGCACTTGGGCATGGCATAGGCTGTAGTTGAGTTGGGTGCGGTGTTAACCTTTTAAAAATTGTCGAAAACCCCTAGAACGCACTGTGGATAGAACGCACTGTGGATCGTGTTTTGGTGCCGGGTTCGTGCTCCAGAACGCAGCCTGACAAGCTCTTGTTGGCATCCTTGTTTCTCCCTCTCGAGTCACTAGTTGGCCATGGGGTTTGCTCCAATTGTTACTTGGAGGTATCGGTTTTCGGTTTTGGGCGTCGGGTTAGAACTTGATCGAGCCGTTAAACAGTTTGGCACGCTCTAGAAGACGCGTTTACTTCGGTGGTTAGTCATTCGGGCTCTGGGCGCGGTCACCACGTGCGCGTGCGCTGCTAGGCCTGGCTCGCTCGGTGGCCGTGGCCGCTGCTCCGCGGGCTAGCCTTTGCGACTGTCGGATGTGCGCCTGGTCCAGTCGGCCGCAGCATTCCCCTGCCGGCCTCCCGAACCGCGTTTCGTTCGCGCGTGCGCGCGTGGCCGCCCGCGCTGCGCTGTTGCGTCCTCGCGGTGTCTGCGCGCTGTCTCGTTGCCGTGCGCGCCCTGTGCCGCGCACTGCTGCCCGTTGCGCCTTGTGCCGCTACCCTTTTTAACTTGCCACTGACGCGTCTGCACCCACTGCTAGGCTTGCGTGCCGCCCTGCTCGGTTTGTTTCGCTAGGCGCCATCGAAGGGCACTGCTCGGGGTTGACCGCCATGCTTCGAGCACGTCACGCCAGGCTTTTTGGTCTCATCGGCTCTACTCTGGTGCACGTGTTGCAGCTCCCGGTCGGCGTCTGTAACACCCCTAGGTGTTAAGCATGCATTAGCATTTCAAAGCATAAAGCATTCAGCATCATTTCATGACTAGCATTGCATGAAATATAGCTCTTTTAAATTTAAACTTGAAAAACAAATAATTAGAACCCTAACTTTGATGTAAGTGCCAAAAAGGTAGTATACTTTTAGGTATTGGCAATTTTAGGTAATCTAGAATAAATTAACATGATTTTTGGAGCAACTCTTGAATTCAAATCCCCTCAAATTTTGCTTTTAAAAATAGTATAAAAATGAATTTTTACTTAAAAATTTAGCTTTAAATCCTAAATTCAAAATCTATTTAGAATTTTGAAAAGTGCTCTACATGAAAGTTGTAGAGAATTAAATTTTGAACAACTTTTATTTTGGGCCAGAATTCGGAAAACCTCTTTTTCATCTTCAAATTCACTTTTGAAACAATGAAATAAATCTGAAAATATTTATTATAAAAGAAAAATTGGTTTTTCACTTTAGTGGGCCGCGGCCTCCCTTTCGGCCCAGCAGCGCTGGCAGCCCGGCCTGTGCCCCGCGCCGGCTTCCTCCCGCGCAAAACGCCGTGGCGCCGCGGCAGGACTCGACCGCCGCGTGGCCGAGCGACAGCGACGCCGCGCGACACGCGCCCCGGTGGCCCCCGCGTCCCCCGCGCCCGCTTACCCCCTCCACACGCTCGCCTGCCTCGGCTGCTCCCTCCATTCCCTCCTCTCGCTCCGCAGCAGCTCGCTAGCAGCAGCCGCGTCATTGCCGGCTCCCGGAGCTCCGCCACCGCCGTTGACCGCTACTGCCGCGCCCGCGTCCGATTCCTTGCTGCCATTGCTCCGCCTCCCTTCGCTCTACCTCGTGCTCCCTCCAGCTGTCGCCTTTGTCAAGGTGAGGAGGCCAATTTTGGCCGGCCGCTCTTCACCGCCGCTCGCCGGAGTTCGTGGCTACGGCAATCTCCCCGTTCCACCCCTCCTTCTTCCTCCCTCTCGCGGTCAGCAGTTTCGCCTCCCTCCCGCGAAGCCGTAGCGCCTCCCTGCCCACCTTGCCATGGCCGGAGTCGAGCTCCCGCCGACGAGCCGCACCATCGTGCCGCCATGCGCGTCGGCGAGCTCGCTCCGGTAGGCCACCCGGCCAAGACCAAGCACCGGTCGGTGCGGCTCGTTGTGCTGAGCACACTGGTGCCGCCAGCGCCGCACGTGGGCTCGCCGCCGGTGAGCTCCGGCCGGCGATGCCCCTGCTGGCCTCCCCTCCGGCTGACCTGTGGGTCCCGCTTGACTCCTGGGCCCGCCTGTCTGTCTCGGTGTTTTGGTTCGGTGTGTAGCAGCGGGGTGCACGTAGCGTTAAAGGCCGGATAGACTTTTAGTTTTAAAGAAAATGATTTTCAGAAATGTTGAAAAGGATTTCAAAAATCATATCTCCAGATTTATAGCTCCAAAAATTGTGAAACAAATTTTGTAATGTTCCTCTTAAATAGATCTACAGTTTAAAAATATTTCATGATAAATTGGTGACACTTTTCTGTGTAGGTTTATTTAATTGCTATAAATGCTGATATCTTAGAAAATATGTAGTAAATAAAATAATGAAGGGAAAATGTGATTCTTATTGCTTTAATCTTTATTAGTGATTTACTTTTTAGGAAAAATACTTGTGAAGTATGTTCTGTGAAACATTTTTGAGGTGTAGTACAAATGCTTTTAATTGATAATCTTTGTTATTTTTAGTAGAAAGCTAAATTTGTATAGAACATACATGTGATAATTTTTGTAGTATGTTAGTTTACTGTTAGTAACATAGAAAAAATGTGAAATCTGTTGTTTGATACTTTTTCTAGTACAAAATAATTTCATGCTCATATTTAGGCTATAACTTGTTTATTTTGTACAGACAGTTTTACATAGGCAATTCTCATGAAAATTTAGTAGTAGGTTAGTTAGGGTAAGAGTAATCTACTGTAATTTTTGTAGATTTTTATCTACACCAGAAATAGGTGTTGCTGTGTAACCCTAGTTAAATAGGGAATAAAAGATTATTCTTTATGAGAAATTGAGAGTAATAAAATATGTTTGGTGTATCTTTGAAGCATCAATATGCATTGCTGATGTTGTTAGATGAGTTAGGTTGGTAAGATTTGACAACTTAGGATCACTTGTATGTGTAAGTTATGTGTTAATTAGTAGAATAACAAGGTGCATGTTTTAGGGTAAATGTTCTCGGATGACGTGGACTACCTTGTAGAAGAAATAGTTATATTCAAACTGCTCATTCCATGAGCTCATCTGCATCTCGTGTCATCAAAGCACTCCACCACAATCTGATGCATCATTCGCATGTTTACTTATGCACTTGCATCATACAGGATCGCAGGAAGAGTCGTAGGTAGCAGTACAGGAGGAGCAGGCTTAGACAGATCAGCAGGAGCCCCAGGCACAGGAGGTGCCCGAGGAGGAAGAGTCAGGCGAGGAGCTGCCAGAGTGCGTCGACCACCATCCTAGCTCATTCGAAAGAGGCAAGCCCCGGAGCATTTTAAGTCTCCTATTTTATAAAAGTTGTTCCTTACTACATGAACTATAGTTATATATATAGTTGCATTAAGTTATAGGAGTTGAGTGAAACCGTTGTTGCATTATTACCTTGGCCACCGAATTATCTTTCACCCTGTTAGGTCAGGATCGAGTAAATTGCTTAGCCATGCTTAGACCGGTAGAAGTCTTGTTTGATTCCGGATCATCTCATTCCTTTGTAAGTCAAGCATTTGTTAAGAGGCATGAGCAAATGATAGTCGAATTGGAAGGTGCATATAAAATCAGTTCAGCTGGGGCTGATCTGTTGACTAATCAGATAGTTCAGGGAGTAATCCTAAACATATCAAACCGACAATATAAGCTTAATCTGATAGTCATGCCAGGGTTAGTTTTGGATGTGATCATGGGTATGAACTGGATGAATAAGATGGGGGTAGTAATCGATATTGGAGGAAGGAGTATCTCAAGGAACCAAGTGGGGAAGGCACCTTTCGGGTGGTCCTACCTCGGAAAGTAGACCTAGCTAGCACGATTTATGCGGTCCAAACTACTCTGCTAGCCCAGATTCCAGTGGTCTGTGAGTTTCTAGATGTGTTTCCAGATGAGTTACCTGGACTTCCACCAGACCGAGATGTTGAGTTTGCCATTGAGTTAATTCCGGGAACAGCACCGATCTCGAGAAGGCCCTATCGGATGCCTCCCAATGAGTTAGCCGAATTGAAGAAGCAACTCCAGGACTTACTAAAGAAAGGTTTGATTCGTCCTAGCTCGTCTGAATGGGGATGCCCCGCTCTATTTGTGAAAAAGAAAAAGGATAACTCCTTATGCATGTGCGTGGATTATCGACCACTGAATGCAGTGATAATTAAAAACAAGTATCCTCTTCCTCGGATTGATATTTTGTTTGACCAATTGTCTAAAGCCAAAGTGTTCTCTAAGATAGATTTGAGATCAGGATACCATCAGATAAAGATTAGGCCGCAAGATGTGCCTAAGACTGCGTTCTCTACCAGATATGGCTTGTACGAGTATCTTGTCATGTCCTTCGGATTGACAAACGCTCCTGCATACTTTATGTATCTGATGAATTCTGTTTTCATGCCAGAGTTGGACAAGTTTGTGATTGTGTTCATTGATGACATTCTAATATATTCAGAGAATGAAGAAGATCATGCAGAGCACCTCAGGATTGTCTTGACTAGACTCAGAGAACATCAACTGTATGCGAAGTTCAGCAAGTGTGAGTTCTGGCTTAAGACAGTTCCTTTTCTCAGCCACGTGTTGTCTGAAAATGGCATTTCCGTAGACCCTAGTAAGGTGCAAGAGGTTATGGACTGGAAGTCACCAACCTCAGTGCATGAAGTTCGTAGTTTTCTTGGTTTAGCCGGTTACTATCGTCGCTTCATACCGGATTTCTCGAAGATTGCCAAACCAATGACAAGCCTATTACAGAAGGATCATAAGTTTGTATGTACAGAGGAGTGCGAGGCAGCTTTCTACACCTTGCGAAAGTTGTTGACCACTGCTCCTGTTCTGGCCCAACCGGATATAGAAAAGTCTTTTGATGTGTTCTGTGACGCATCTAAGAATGGGTTAGGATGTGTACTAATACAAAATGGAAGGGTCATTGCCTATGCCTCACGTCAATTGAGGAAGCATGAAGTTAACTATCCTACACATGATTTGGAGCTTGCAGCAGTAGTGCATGCTCTAAATATTTGGAGACACTACCTGCTGGGTAATGTGTGTAATCTCTTTATAGATCATAAGAGTCTCAAATACATTTTTATCCAATCTGAGTTGAACATGCGACAGAGAAGATGGTTAGAGCTGATAAAGGACTATAATCTAAACGTGCATTATCATCCTGGGAAGGCTAATGTAGTAGTAGATGCACTGAGCAGAAAATCACATGCTATTGATGTGCAACCGTTGTTTGAAGAAGGGTTTAAATTGTTACATCCTGCTGTGTTGCATAATATTCAGATCAGTTGTACTCTAGAAAACCAGATCATTGAAGGTCAGAAGACAGATAAGGGAATCTTTCATATCAAGGAGAAGATGAAGAGGGAACCCACCAAACACTTTCGATTGGATGACCAAGGAGTGTTATGGTTTAAGGATCGCCTGGTGGTACCTAAGGATAGAGAGCTTAAGAACAAGTTGATGAATGAGGCCCATCATTCCAAGCTATCTATTCACCCCGGAAGTAGTAAGATGTACCAAGATTTGCGACCCCGTTATTGGTGGACTAAGATGAAAAAAAGAAATTGCAGCATACGTTGCTCGTTGCGACATGTGTTGTAGAGTTAAAGCTCTTCACATGAGACCTGCAGGACTTCTGCAACCCTTGTCTGTACCCGATTGGAAATGGGATGATATAAGTATGGATTTCATCACTAGTCTTCCCACCACACAGAAGGGACATGATTCTATTTGGGTAATAGTAGATCGTCTCACCAAGACAGCTCACTTTCTGCCAGTTAAGACAACATTCCGACCACCTCAATATGTAGAAAAGTACATTGCTGAGATTGTCCGATTACATGGTATACCAAAAACGATCATGTCTGATCGTGGTCCACAGTTTACCTCTCATTTTTGGGAACATCTTCATAAAGGTTTGGGTACTAGTTTGATTCGTAGTACGGCTTACCATCCACAGACAGACGGGCAGACAGAACGAGTTAATGCTGTACTTGAAGATATGCTTAGAGCTTGTGTACTATCATCCAGAGGCTTATGGGAATCCTGGTTACCGTTGGCAGAATTCGCTTACAACAACAGTTACCAAGAGAGTATCAAGATGGCACCTTTTGAAGCTTTATATGGCAGGAAGTGCAGGACACCGTTAAATTGGGTAGAGCCTGGAGAAAGAAGGTTTTATGGAATTGATTTTGTAGATGAGGCAGAGAAGAAGGTCCGTATTATCCGGCAAAACATGCAAGCTGCACAGTCCCATCAGAAGAGTTATGTAGACAAGAGAAGGAGACCATTGGATTTCCAAGTGGGTGACTATGTCTATTTGAAGGTTACCCCCATGAAGAAGAAACGGTTTGGAATCAAGCAGAAACTGTCTGCTAGATATATCGGACCATACCAGATCATAGAGAAAAAGGGTCCCGTGGCGTACAAGTTGCGATTGCCAGAAGGGATGAGTTCGATCTTTCCCGTCTTTCACGTATCCCAGTCGAAGAAATGTCTGCGTGTTCCGAAAGAGAGAATAGAACCGCAGGGTATTCGGATCAAGGCGGACTTGGAATATCATGAACAACCGGTTCGAGTTCTGGATACTAAGGACCGAGTCACTCGGAATAGAGTGGTAACAACCTACAAGATTCAGTGGAGCCATCATGATGAGAGTGATGCTTCATGGGAAACGGGAGAATATCTTCAAACCTCGTATAAAGATTTTTACGATAAATGGTTCGTAACTCGAAATCTCGGGACGAGATTCTTATAAGGGGGAGGGCTGTAACACCCCTAGGTGTTAAGCATGAATTAGCATTTCAAAGCATAAAGCATTCAGCATCATTTCATGACTAGCATTGCATGAAATATAGCTCTTTTAAATTTAAACTTGAAAAGCAAATAATTAGAACCCTAACTTTGATGTAAGTGCCAAAAAGGTAGTATACTTTTGGGTATTGGCAATTTTAGGTAATCTAGAATAAATTAACATGATTTTTGGAGCAACTCTTGAATTCAAATCCCCTCAAATTTTGCTTTTAAAAATAGTATAGAAAAATGAATTTTTACTTAAAAATTTATCTTTAAATCCCAAATTCAAAATCTATTTAGAATTTTGAAAAGTGCCCTACATAAAAGTTGTAGAGAATTAAATTTTGAACAACTTTTATTTTGGGCCAGAATTCTAAAAACCTCTTTTTCATCTTCAAATTCACTTTTGAAACAATGAAATAAATCTAAAAATATTTATTATAAAAGAAAAATCGGTTTTTCACTTTAGTGGGCCGCGGCCTCCCTTTCGGCCCAGCAGCGCTGGCAGCCCGGCCCGCGCCCCGCGCCGGCTTCCTCCCGCGCGCGACGCCGTGGCGCCGCGGCAGGACTCGGCCGCCGCGTGGCCGAGCGACGGCGACGCCGCGCGACACGCGCCCCGGTGGCCCCCGCGTCCCCCGTGCCCGCTTACCCCATCCACGCGTTCTTCCGCCTCGGCTGCTCCCTCCATTCCCTCCTCTCGCTCCGCAGCAGCTCACCAGTAGCAGCCGTGCCATTGCCGGCTCCCGGAGCAACGCCACCGCCGTTGACCGCTACTGCCGCGCCCGCGTCCGATTCCTTGCGGCCATTGCTCCGCCTTCCTTCGCTCTACCTCGTGCTCCCTCCAGCGGTCGCCTTTGTCAAGGTGAGGAGGCCAATTTTGGCCGGCCGCTCTTCACCGCCGCTCGCCGGAGTTCGTGGCTATGGCAATCTCCCCGTTCCACCCCTCATTCTTCCTCCCTCTCGCGGTCAGCAGTTTCGCCTCCCTCCCGCGAAGCCGTAGCGCCTCCCTACCCGCCTTGCCATGGTCGGAGTCGAGCTCCCACCGACGAGCCGCACCATCGTGCCGCCATGCGCGTCGGCGAGCTCGCTCCGGTAGGCCACCCGGCCAAGACCAAGCACCGGTCGGTGCGGCTCGTTGTGCTGAGCACACTGGTGCCGCCAGCGCCGCACGTGGGCTCGCCGCCGGTGAGCTCCGGCCGGCGATGCCCCTGCTGGCCTCCCCTCCGGCTGACCTGTGGGTCCCGCTTGACTCCTGGGCCCGCCTATCTGTCTCGGTGTTTTGGTTCGGTGTGTAGCAGCGGGGTGCACGTAGCGTTAAAGGCCGGATAGACTTTTAGTTTTAAAGAAAATGATTTTCAGAAATGTTGAAAAGGCTTTCAAAAATCATATCTCTAGATTTATAGCTCCAAAAATTGTGAAACAAATTTTGTAATGTTCCTCTTGAATAGATCTACAGTTTAAAAATATTTCATGATAAATTGGTGACACTTTTCTATGTAGGTTTATTTAATTGCAATAAATGCTGATATCTTAGAAAATATGTAGTAAATAAAATAATGAAGGGAAAAATGTGATTCTTGTTGCTTTAATCTTTATTAGTGATGTACTTTTTAGGAAAAATACTTGTGAAGTATGTTCTATGAAAGATTTTTGAGGTGTAGTACAAATGCTTTTAATTGATAATCTTTGTTATTTTTAGTAGAAAGCTAAATTTGTATAGAACATACATGTGATAATTTTTGTAGTATGTTAGTTTACTGTTAGTAACATAGGAAAAATGTGAAATCTGTTGTTTGATACTTTTTCTAGTACAAAATAATTTCATGCTCATATTTAGGCTATAACTTGTTTATTTTGTACAGACAGTTTTACATAGGCAATTCTCATGAACATTTAGTAGTAGGTTAGTTAGGGTAAGAGTAATCTACTGTAATTTTTGTAGATTTTTATCTACACTAGAAATAGGTGTTGCTGTGTAACCCTAGTTAAATAAGGAATAAAAGATTATTCTTTATGAGAAATTGAGAGTAATAAAATATGTTTGGTGTATCTTTGAAGCATCAATATGCATTGCTGATGTTGTTAGATGAGTTAGGTTGGTAAGATTTGACAACTTAGGATCACTTGTATGTGTAAGTTATGTGTTAATTAGTAGAATAACAAGGTGCATGTTTTAGGGTAAATGTTCTTGGATGACGTGGACTACCTTGTAGAAGAAATAGTTATATTCAAACTGCTCATTCCATGAGCTCATCTGCATCTCGTGTCATCAAAGCACTCCACCACAATCTGATGCATCATTCGTATGTTTACTTATGCACTTGCATCATACAGGATCGCAGGAAGAGTCGTAGGTAGTAGTACAGGAGGAGCAGGCTTAGACAGATCAGCAGGAGCCCCAGGCACAGGAGGTGCCCGAGGAGGAAGAGTCAGGCGAGGAGCTGCCAGAGTGCGTCGACCACCATCCTAGCTCGTTCGAAAGAGGCAAGCCCCAGAGCATTTTCAGTCTCCTATTTTATAAAAGTTGTTCCTTACTACATGAACTATAGTTATATATATAGTTGCATTAAGTTATAGGAGTTGAGTGAAACCGTTGTTGCATTATTACCTTGGCCACCGGATTATCTTTCACCCTGTTAGGTCAGGATCGAGTAAATTGCTTAGCCATGCTTAGACCGGTAGAAGTCTTGTTTGATTCTGGATCATCTCATTTCTTTGTAAGTCAAGCATTTGTTAAGAGGTATGAGCAAAGGATAGTCGAATTGGAAGGTGCATATAAAATCAGTTCAGCTGGGGCTGATCTGTTGACTAATCAGATAGTTCAGGGAGTAACCCTAAACATATCAAACCGACAATATAAGCTTAATCTGATAGTCATGCCAGGGTTAGTTTTGGATGTGATCATGGGTATGAACTGGATGAATAAGATGGGGGTAGTAATTGATATTGGAGGAAGGAGTATCTCTCTTAAGGAACCAAGTGGGGAAGGCACCTTTCGGGTGGTCCTACCTCGGAAAGTAGACCTAGCTAGCACGACTTGTGCGGTCCAAACTACTTTGCTAGCCCAGATTCCAGTGGTCTGTGAGTTTCCAGATGTGTTTCCAGATGAGTTACCTGGACTTCCACCAGACCGAGATGTTGAGTTTGCCATTGAGTTAATTCCGGGAACAGCACCGATCTCGAGAAGGCCCTATCGGATGCCTCCCAATGAGTTAGCCGAATTGAAGAAGCAACTCCAGGACTTACTAAAGAAAGGTTTGATTCGTCCCAGCTCGTCTGAATGGGGATGCCCCGCTCTATTTGTGAAAAAGAAGAAGGATAACTCCTTATGCATGTGCGTGGATTATCGACCACTGAATGCAGTGATAATTAAAAACAAGTATCCTCTTCCTCGGATTGATATTTTGTTTGACCAATTGTCTAAAGCCAAAGTGTTCTCTAAGATAGATTTGAGATCAGGATACCATCAGATAAAGATTAGGCCGCAAGATGTGCCTAAGACTGCGTTCTCTACCAGATATGGCTTGTACGAGTATCTTGTCATGTCCTTCGGATTGACAAACGCTCCTGCATACTTTATGTATATGATGAATTCTGTTTTCGTGCCAGAGTTGGACAAGTTTGTGATTGTGTTCATTGATGACATTCTAATATATTCAGAGAATGAAGAAGATCATGCAGAGCACCTCAGGATTGTCTTGACTAGACTCAGAGAACATCGACTGTATGCGAAGTTCAGCAAGTGTGAGTTCTGGCTTAAGACAGTTCCTTTTCTCGGCCACGTGTTGTCTGAAAATGGCATTTCCATAGACCCTAGTAAGGTGCAAGAGGTTATGGACTGGAAGTCACCAACCTCAGTGCATGAAGTTCACAGTTTTCTTGGTTTAGCCGGTTACTATCGTCGCTTCATACCGGATTTCTCGAAGATTGCCAAACCAATGACACGCCTATTATAGAAGGATCATAAGTTTGTATGGACAGAGGAGTGCGAGGCAGCTTTCTACACCTTGCGAAAGTTGTTGACCACTGCTCCTGTTCTGGCCCAACCGGATATAGAAAAGTCTTTTGATGTGTTCTGTGACGCATCTAAGAATGGGTTAGGATGTGTACTAATACAAAATGGAAGGGTCATTGCCTATGCCTCATGTCAATTGAGGAAGCATGAAGTTAACTATCCTACACATGATTTGGAGCTTGCAGCAGTAGTGCATGCTCTAAAGATTTGGAGACACTACCTGCTGGGTAATGTGTGTAATCTCTTTATAGATCATAAGAGTCTCAAATACATTTTTATCCAATCTGAGTTGAACATGCGACAGAGAAGATGGTTAGAGCTGATAAAGGACTATAATCTAAACGTGCATTATCATCCTGGGAAGGCTAATGTAGTAGCAGATGCACTGAGCAGAAAATCACATGCTATTGATGTGCAACCGTTGTTTGAAGAAGGGTTTAAATTGTTACATCCTGCTGTGTTGCATAATATTCAAATCAGTTGTACTCTAGAAAACCAGATCATTGAAGGTCAGAAGACAGATAAGGGAATCTTTCATATCAAGGAGAAGATGAAGAGGGAACCCACCAAACACTTTCGATTGGATGACCAAGGAGTGTTATGGTTTAAGGATCGCCTGGTGGTACCTAAGGATAGAGAGCTTAAGAACAAGTTGATGAATGAGGCCCATCATTCCAAGCTATCTATTCACCCCGGAAGTAGTAAGATGTACCAAGATTTGCGACCCCGTTATTGGTGGACTAAGATGAAAAAAAGAAATTGCAGCATATGTTGCTCGTTGCGACATGTGTTGTAGAGTTAAAGCTCTTCACATGAGACCTGCAGGACTTCTGCAACCCTTGTCTGTACCCGATTGGAAATGGGATGATATAAGTATGGATTTCATCACTAGTCTTCCTACCACACAGAAGGGACATGATTCTATTTGGATAATAGTAGATCGTCTCACCAAGACAGCTCACTTTCTGCCAGTTAAGACAACATTCTGACCACCTCAATATGTAGAAAAGTACATTGCTGAGATTGTTCGATTACATGGTATACCAAAAACGATCATGTCTGATCGTGGTCCACAGTTTACCTCTCATTTTTGGGAACATCTTCATAAAGGTTTGGGTACTAGTTTGATTCGTAGTACGGCTTACCATCCACAGACAGACGGGCAGACAGAACGAGTTAATGCTGTACTTGAAGATATGCTTAGAGCTTGTGTACTGTCATCTAGAGGCTCATGGGAATCCTGGTTACCGTTGGCAGAATTCGCTTACAACAACAGTTACCAAGAGAGTATCAAGATGGCACCTTTTGAAGCTTTATATGGCAGGAAGTGCAGGACACCGTTAAATTGGGTAGAGCCTGGAGAAAGAAGGTTTTATGGAATTGATTTTGTAGATAAGGCAGAGAAGAAGGTCCGTATTATCCGGCAAAACATGCAAGCTGCACAGTCCCATCAGAAGAGTTATGCAGACAAGAGAAGGAGACCATTGGATTTCCAAGTGGGTGACTATGTCTATTTGAAGGTTACCCCCATGAAGAAGAAACAGTTTGGAATCAAGCAGAAACTATCTGCTAGATATATCGGACCATACCAGATCATAGAGAAAAAGGGTCCCGTGGCGTACAAGTTGTGATTGCCAGAAGGGATGAGTTCGATCTTTCCCGTCTTTCACGTATCCCAGTCGAAGAAATGTCTGCGTGTTCCAAAAGAGAGAATAGAACCGCAGGGTATTCGGATCAAGGCGGACTTGGAATATCATGAACAACCGGTTCGAGTTCTGGATACTAAGGACCGAGTCACTCGGAATAGAGTGGTAACAACCTACAAGATTCAGTGGAGCCATCATGATGAGAGTGATGCTTCATGGGAAACGGGAGAATATCTTCAAACCGCGTATAAAGATTTTTACGATAAATGGTTCGTAACTCGAAATCTCGGGACGAGATTCTTATAAGGGGGAGGGCTGTAACACCCCTAGGTGTTAAGCATGAATTAGCATTTCAAAGCATAAAGCATTCAGCATCATTTCATGACTAGCATTGCATGAAATATAGCTCTTTTAAATTTAAACTTGAAAAGCAAATAATTAGAACCCTAACTTTGATGTAAGTGCCAAAAAGGTAGTATACTTTTGGGTATTAACAATTTTAGGTAATCTAGAATAAATTAACATGATTTTTGGAGCAACTCTTGAATTCAAATCCCCTCAAATTTTGCTTTTAAAAATAGTATAGAAAAATGAATTTTTACTTAAAAATTTAGCTTTAAATCCCAAATTCAAAATCTATTTAGAATTTTGAAAAGTGCCCTACATGAAAGTTGTAGAGAATTAAATTTTGAACAACTTTTATTTTGGGCCAGAATTCTGAAAACCTCTTTTTCATCTTCAAATTCACTTTTGAAACAATGAAATAAATCTAAAAATATTTATTATAAAAGAAAAATCGGTTTTTCACTTTAGTGGGCCGCGGCCTCCCTTTCGGCCTAGCAGCGCTGGCAGCCCGGCCCGCGCCCCGCGCCGGCTTCCTCCCGCGCGCGACGCCGTGGCGCCGCGGCAGGACTCGGCCGCCGCGTGGCCGAGCGACGGCGACGCCGCGCGACACGCGCCCCGGTGGCCCCCGCGTCCCCCGCGCCCGCTTACCCCCTCCACGCGCTCGCCCGCCTCGGCTGCTCCCTCCATTCCCTCCTCTCGCTCCGCAGCAGCTCGCCAGCAGCAGCCGCGCCATTGCCGGCTCCCGGAGCTCCGCCACCGCCGTTGACCGCTACGGCCGCGCCCGTGTCCGATTCCTTGCGGCCATTGCTCCGCCTCCCTTCGCTCTACCTCGTGCTCCCTCCAGCGGTCGCCTTTGTCAAGGTGAGGAGGCCAATTTTGGCCGGCCGCTCTTCACCGCCGCTCGCCAGAGTTCGTGGCTACGGCAATCTCCCCGTTCCACCCTCCTTCCTCCCTCTCGCGGTCAGCAGTTTCGCCTCCCTCCCGCGAAGCCGTAGCGCCACCCTGCCCGCCTTGCCATGGCCGGAGTCGAGCTCCCGCCGACGAGCCGCACCGTCGTGCCGCCATGCGCGTCGGCGAGCTCGCTCCGGTAGGCCACCCGGCCAAGACCAAGCACCGGTCGGTGCGGCTCGTTGTGCTGAGCACACTGGTGCCGCCAGCGCCGCTCGTGGGCTCGCCGCCGGTGAGCTCCGGCCGGCGATGCCCCTGCTGGCCTCCCCTCTGGCTGACCTGTGGGTCCCGCTTGACTCCTGGGCCCGCCTGTCTGTCTTGGTGTTTTGGTTCGGTGTGTAGCAGCGGGGTGCACGTAGCGTTAAAGGCCGGATAGACTTTTAGTTTTAAAGAAAATGATTTTCAGAAATGTTGAAAAGGCTTTCAAAAATCATATCTCCAGATTTATAGCTCCAAAAATTGTGAAACAAATTTTGTAATGTTCCTCTTGAATAGATCTACAGTTTAAAAATATTTCATGATAAATTTGTGACACTTTTCTATGTAGGTTTATTTAATTGCTATAAATGCTGATATCTTAGAAAATATGTTGTAAATAAAATAATGACGGGAAAATGTGATTCTTGTTGCTTTAATCTTTATTAGTGATGTACTTTTTAGGAAAAATACTTGTGAAGTATGTTCTGTGAAAGATTTTTGAGGTGTAGTACAAATGTTTTTAATTGATAATCTTTGTTATTTTTAGTAGAAAGCTAAATTTGTATAGAACATACATGTGATAATTTTTATAGTATGTTAGTTTACTGTTAGTAACATAGAAAAAATATGAAATCTATTGTTTGATACTTTTGTTGATGCAAAAGTAGATCTGTAAACACAAAGGGCTAATACCCGAATTCGATATCCAAAGCGTGCCAGTCGATTTGACCTGTTAATCGACAAGGATAAAGATACGAGCACTTTGGTCCTGACAACAGCGATACGCCCGGAAGTCACGGCCAAGAGGTACTCACGCGGAACTCGAGGATTACCGAAGATTGCACTGGAGCAATGCAACTCGCCGAATCGATGAGAACTCGTAATAAAAAAGAAAAAATACGTAAATTGACGAAGTCGTCGAAAGTAGATGTAAATAAGAATAAAAGTTGTTTTTGATATATTGATTGATGTCTCTTACATTGCCCTTCACCCTATATTTATACCCTGATCTTCAGAAACATAACCAAATACGACTAGGACACTAAATCCACATCTATGGAAACACACGACTTTGACACAACTCAAACTCTATTAAACATATATAAGGAATTTAATTCCTATCTTATTCCATAGTCCGCCTCAGTCACGATGGTATTCTCATCGACTTCCTTTTTATCGGCAAAATTCCTATTCCATCAGCAGCAACCTTCAAACCATCTTTCATCGGCATTGGCAATAATACCCTTAACCCTATCGGCAACATTTCAACTTGAACCCATACGCCGTTACCACTCATAAGCAAACCCATTTTTCATCAGCTATCAATCTACACAATAATCTTTCCCCTGCTGATTAGCCTTTCTTGACCATCTTGACATGTGCTAAAAAATGATGTCAACACATGTCCCCCAATTTCAGAGTATAAGATATTAATGTTCCAAAATTTACTCCAGATAATGCCTGCCATTACCTATTTTTCAACCCATTCTCCAAGCATAACATGATCTGTTACCAAATTTAATCAAATCTAAATCTAATCCATGTATCTCAGTAAATATCGCACATTTTTCCCAAAATAACAATCCATCGGCAAGATCTTATCATAGTAACATCACCATTTTAAAACAGAAAGATCCTGTATCAGAATATCCTTCAAGTCATGATTACTTGCCATGCCATCAAATCTTCTGCACAATCCCTTGATTATCGTGCGAACAGTTACCATATCTATCTGAACCACCTTGATCCATCCGCGTACGGCATAGAGATAAGTCAAGAATACCCCTACCCCAAATGGCCTATAAATAGATTTCTCCAAACTGCTCATCTTCTACCTTCAAACTGCAACCTTTAGCATTCTCTCTCCGGCGACAACCCTAATTGCGCATCCTCAACCCACCAGAGCTCACTCCATCGTCATTTTCCAATCACCAGCTCGTGCCCTCATCCTTCTCGAAACAATGGCGGTCAACTTCAACGTCCCTGTGGTTCGTTTTCATTACTTTTACTTCGACCCTTTTAGCCCCTTGCGAATTCTTACAATTGGTATATATTTTTTTTACTTCTTCCATTTTCTTGATCTTCCAAACTCAGGAACTCCGCAACACACTGGTTATTCCAACCAATCAACCTCCCCTCCATTGCCTAGGTCCAATGGGTGATCCAGATCCAACTGACCTGATCAACGCAGAAGCTAATCGTATTTCCTTCAAAGCTCAAAACTTCTCTTTGAATCTATGGAAAGATACATTTCGATCTTGGCCCAAACCTACCAGAGGGTGGAAAAACTGGTACTTGAGAGTCAACAGATCAATGCAAGTGTTCTGGGCAGAACGGAAGATAGATCAATGTATCAGGCTATCCATTGCCGATATGCGAAGGAATGAATCCATGATGATAGCTGCCGCTTATTTTTGGTCAGATACCACAAACACCTTCATGTTCGATCATGGCCCATGTGCCCCTACTCTTGCCGATGTATATATGCTCATCGGCTTGGATATCTCAACTGTCGATGAAGGCCACATTTTTGGTAGAAAAACTGAGTATAGAGTAAATACACGCAACATTGGAGGCTGGACAGGATACATCCAAGAGTACCAAAAAACTGGTACTGTCAACCAAAGGGAACATGCCATATTCCTGAATATGTGGTTGGAGAAGTTTATCTTCTGTGGTCGATCGGTAGGACCAACTAACGCCTTCCTTCCAGCAGCGGAACTCTTGGCCAACGGTGTCAGATTCCCACTTGGCCGATACCTCCTGAGCTCATCTTACTACCTTCTCCACCAAGTGTCCCAGAAGCTTCTACTTGGTGAACCTATCGGCAATCTGGGAGGCCCGTGGTGGTTCATCAATATGTGGTTAAACGCTCACATGCATAAACGTCTACAATGGGATTTCTTTGCCCAAGAATTCACATGAGAGATCGCCGAAGATTACATCCTTGGAGATGATGAATCGGCAACACGCCCTCCTCTCAACTTCTGTGAAGCCATAATCGTCCTTCCTGGAACAGAATCCAATGAAGATCAAATTGGCAGGTTTTTTCAGAATTTCTACCATGGTCTCCCTCGTGATCTCAAAGCTTGGATACCCTATATCGATGAGGATAACAAGTTCCCTCTTCTTTTCAATTTTGCCGATAGTGATCTGAACCAAGATAATGATCTTATAATGGCTATTATTACCCCCAGAGCAATCCCAGTAAACACATTTGGCAGCGGGAAGAATTCCCATATCACTTATGAATTCTACAATCCATCGGCAGTGTCTCGCCAATTAGCCTTTGGGCAACTGCCGATCAAACTATGCTTTGCCGATGTAATTAAGCCCAGAGAAATTATTACAACTGGGACTGAATGGAGTAGAGTAGTAAGATTTGCTCCTGATGCCGATATTTCAAATGTTGATCTCTCCGCCTGGTCACCAGTGTCTTTCATCACAGAGTCATATAAGCAATGGTGGCAAGAGTGGAAAGAACAGTTATTTTCAACATCCGTTCATACATATCGGCACATGATCGATCCCGACTACGCTGTTCCTGATGATGCAGTGAGTTCCTTTTAACTTTCGTCTCTCTCCTTCCTTTTATATGTATATTGGTAACTAATCTTCCCTGAAACAGGCCGATAATCCAGTTTCATCAATAAGCAAAAGTGGAAGACCCTTCAACCTCCACCCTATTTCTCCAGCCTCAACAATTAGCTATAACGCCCCTACCTTAGAGGCCCTAACCTTCCAGAGGACTCGTGCCAAAACTATCACCTCCAGACCAAGACTAGCAACATCCAAGGCCACTCCAATGGCTACTGCTTCAAGTCTAATCAAGGTTTTTAAGGTAATAACCTTGCTTACTTTGTTTTTCTGTCGATGCATACTATATTAACATATAACTATCAGGACGTGAGAGCTGTAGCTGGATCGTCATCAGTAACTCTTCCAATATCAAGCACCACGACCTCTACTCCTTCTTCAGAGGTATTCTCTTATTTTTACATTGTTTCTGTTAAATATCCAATCTTATACTTGTTTTTGCAGCAACAAACGGGCACATCGGCAAGCACACTAAGTATGCAAGCTCCCCAATCAGCACATGTCAATGCCCCCAGCCAATTGTCGCTGAGGTCCAAACGAAGCGCAAAGCTTTAACCGATGCTGAAGCTCAACAAAAGCGACAGAAATCTACACCAGCTCCTTCATCCGTTCTAACATTTCAAGGGCTGACTACTGATGAAGTTGTAGAAGACATTCCATCGGCATCCCATGTCGATCCTTCGCATGATCTTTTTCAAACCGCTCCTTCAAGCCAAGTTCAAGAAATTGCCCTGAAGGAGGTAAACCGATTAACTGTTTGGTTTATAATATCCCCAGACATCACAAATAGGATTCCTAACTCCCTTTATTTCACAGGAACAAGATTCTCTCGATAGCTTGTTTTCTTTTGCTATTGACATCTCCGATGATGACGGAGAAGAAGCGAGCTCTTCCCTGGCATTGGGAGCAATATCGGCAGATACCTATGGCAAACTAGAAGTTCTCCTAAATCTGCTGCAACAAGATACTGCTCAACTGGTGATTGATTTAGATCCTGCAAGGACCATCTTTAAAACACTCTGTGGCCAAGTCCCTGCCGATGTTGAAGAAATCATCTTCCCAGCAGTCCATCTGGAGAGCAGACAACTTCAATATCAAAAGGCTATTCATCGTATTGCCGACAGAGCAGCTCAGGCTCAACTTAAGGAAAAAATGCTACAGCTGAAACAAACTGCTGATGAGAAGCATAAAAACATCAACAACTTGCAAGCCTCCGAAGCTGATCTTGAACAGAAAATTTTAGACCTATCGGCAAAAAGGGCAGCTCTGCTAGCTGAACTGAAAAAGGTTGAAATAGCCCTGACTCAGGTCAAGCAAGAAAAAGACCATCTTCCTGACGCTATCAAGACCCTTCAACAAGAACGAGACGTCCAAGCTCGCAAGGCCCTGGTTCTCAAGAAGAAACTCAAGCCTGTAGAAGGAAGTGCCGATGAAGATGCCAAAGAATTAAAAGAAACCGATGAAATTCGCCTGCGTGCGATATCAGCTATCCATGCTTTGTTAAATTAACGCATCGGCAATGCTTGATACTTTGTTTTGACTCTAGCCGATATGATTGTTATCGGCAATTACTCTTTTATGCATCCATCCAGATACTAGGATAATATTTCTTTAAATATTTTCCATTTAATGCTCTCGGAAATACAATTCCTTCAAGAGTTTCAAGAATATATGCATTACCAGGAACAAATTGATTTATCCGATATGGACCTTCCCAATTAGGTGACCATTTGCCAAACTTAGAACTTTTAGTCCCAATTGGTAAAATCAATTTCCAAACCAATTCTCCATCGACAAATTTCTTTACCTTCACCTTCTTGTCATACCATCTAGCTACTCTTTTCTTATTCTCCTCGATGCTAACTAAAGCTTTTAACCGATGACCTGCTACATCTTCCAACTCATCCTTCATAAGGATATCATAATCATGGTTGTCAATTGATCTTGAGAGCGTATTCGCCTAGAACCAATTTTAATTTCCCAAGGTAAGACTGTATCATGTCCATACACCAACTGATAAGGTGTTACCTTGGTTGCACCATGACACGCCATCCGATATGACCACAAAGCTTCATTTAATACTATATGCCACTTCTTAGGATACTCTTTAATCTTGCGCTTAATAAGTTTGATAATTCCTTTATTAGATGCTTCAGCCTGACCATTAGCCTGGGCATAATACGGTGAAGAATTCAAAACTTTAATCCCCATTCCTATAGCAAACTCATCAAATTCACCCGATGTAAACATAGTGCCCTGATCGGTAGTGATGGTTTGAGGAATGCCAAATCGGTAAACAATATGATCCTTCACAAAATCAATCATATTAGCTGATGTCACCTTTTTAAAGGAATTGCTTCAACCCACTTTGTGAAATAATCGGTAGCAACCAGAATAAACTTATGCCCTTTACTCGATGGTGGATAAATCTGACCGATGAGATCAATAGCCCAACCCCGGAACGGCCAAGGCTTAATTATAGGGTTCATAGCCGATGCGGGTGCTCTTTGAATATTACCAAATTTCTGACATTCCAGACATCCTTTAAAATATTTAAAACAATCTTCAAGAATAGTCGGCCAATAATATCCATTGCTTCTGATCATCCATTTCATCTTGAAGGCTGACTGATGAGCCCCACATACTCCTTCATGAATTTCACCCATCAGGCCTTTTGATTCCTCTATACTAACACACCTGAGTAAAACTCCATCTATGGTACGGTAATACAATTCATCATTGAGGAGTACATACTTGGTAGCTTGGAACCTTATACGTCTTTCAACCTTTTTAGATGGATTCTTCAAGTAATCAATAATTTCCTTCCTCCAGTCATCGGTATCAGCTGCCGATATTAATATTTCTTGAACAGGTTGATACCCTGAAGCATGCTGAGCCAATTGGTTAGCCTCTTCATTATGCATCCGAGAAATATATTCCAGATGAAAACTCCTGAACCCTTTTAATAATTTCAAACACTTTTCATGATATGAAATTAGAATTTCATTTCGGCATTCATAAACCCCAGTCAACTGATTTATAACTAACATAGAATCACCAAAGATCTCAACAGCATCAGCACGTACTTCCTTGAGCAATTCTAACCCTTTTATCAGGGCTTGGTACTCAGCTTGATTGTTTGTCGATGTAGCAACAATCGGCAATGAGAACTCATACTTCTTCCCCTGAGGGGAAATTAATACGATACCAATGCCTGCCCCTTCACCACAAGTAGACCCATCAAAGAAAAGTGTCCACGGAGCAATTTCCAGGTAATCCACCGTGTTGCAATGTTGAGTAACGAAATCGGTCATAACCTGTCCTTTAACTGCCTTAGCCGATTCATAACGTAGGTCAAATTCTAATAATGCCAAAATCCATTTACCAATCCTACCATTCAATATCGGCATTGACAACATATACTTGACCACGTCATCTTTGCATATGACACTACATTCAGCCGATAGTAAATAATGTCTCAGCTTAATACAAGAAAAGTATAAACATAGACATAATTTCTCAATGGCCGAATACCTGATTTCAGCATCTATTAACCGTCTGCTCAAATAATAGATAACACGCTCCTTTCCTTCAAACTCTTGAATAAGAGCTGAACCGATAACGGTATCTTCAGTTGATAAATACAATCTGAAAGGTTTTCCATGTTGGGGTGGAACTAACACTGGAGGATTTGTTAAATAACTCTTAATTTCATCTAAGGCTAATTGCTGTTCATCCCCCCATTTAAATTCCTGATCGGCTTTTAATTTCAATAATGGACTAAAAGCCTTGATCTTACCTGACAAATTAGATATGAATCTTCTGATGAAATTAATCTTACCGATCAAAGATTGTAATTCAGTTTTATCGGTAGGAGCAACAATCTTGTTGATTGCCTCAATAGATTTTCTACTAATTTCAATACCCCGCTGATGTACCATAAAACCCAAGAATTGTCCTGCCGATACACCAAATGCACATTTATTAGGATTCATCTTTAATCCATGTTTTCTTGTGCACTCCAATATCTTCTGTAGATCGGTTAGATGCTTTGTGATGTCTCCAGACTTAATTACTATGTCATCAATGTAGATTTCCACCAACGTGCCGATATATTCGTGGAAAATAAAGTTCATAGCTCTTTGATAAGTAGCACCGGCATTTTTCAAACCAAATGTGATAACTATCCACTCAAATAATCCCACATGTCCTGGACATCTAAAAGCAGTCTTAGAAATATCTTCTTCAGCCATGAATATTTGATTATAACCTGTATTACCGTCCATGAAACTGATAATCTGATGCCCTGCTGCAGCATCAATCAACAAGTCAGCAATCGGCATTGGGTATCCATCCATCGGTGTAGCCTTATTGAGATTCCTAAAATCAATACAAACACGAAGTTTCCCATTTTTCTTGTATACAGGAACTACATTAGAAATCCACTCTGCATATCGACATTGCCGAATAAACTTTGCCTCAATTAATTTAGTTATTTCGGCCATAATATCAGGAAGTATATTAGGATTGCAGCGGCGTGCTGGCTGCTGATGTGGCCAAAATCCAGATTTAATAGGCAACCGATGTTCAACTATAGATCGGTCTAACCCAGGCATTTCAGTATAATCCCAAGCAAAACAATCTTTATATTCTTCTAACAAATCAACTAGTTGCTGTTTACACTTGGAATATAACTTAGCGCTAATAAAAGTGGACCTTGGCCCATCGCCTTCACCAATATCTACTTCTATTAAATCATCTGCCGATGTAAATCTTTGACCTAATTTTCCATCATCGGCAAATCTATCCATTAAAACTCTTCTTCAGAACCGACTGCTTGGATCGGTAGAATTTCGTAATCGGCAACCTTGAGGAACTCTTTTTCCCAAGCTTCTCCTGATATGCATCTAGTCCGCTCATAAGTGTCTGATTCTGCCGATGCGATGATACAAGAAGAATCACCAGGAACAACTTCAATTTTGTCTCCAACCCATTGTATAAGACACTGATGCATTGTAGAAGGAACACAACAATTAGCATGAATCCAATCCCTTCCTAAAAGCAGATTATATGCACCCTTGCCATTATTAACAAAGAAAGTTGTCGGTAAGGTTTTACTGCCAATGGTCAATTCAACACACACTGCCCCTTTAGCTGGTGATACATTGCCTTCAAAATCCTTTAGCATCATATCAGTCTTAGTTAAGTCTTGATCTCCCTTACCAAGCTTCCGATACATCATATAAGGCATAATATTAATTGCAGCCCCTCCATCAATAAGTATCTCAGATATAGGCTGCCCATCAACTCTGCCTTTTACAAACAAAGCCTTGAGGTGTTGTCTCTCATCATCGGTAGGCTTCTCAAAAATATCCATCATTGGATCTAGTGTTAATTGAGCTATTTGGTCAGAGAAAACAACTTCTTCTTCGCTATCAGATAGAGCCAAAAATTCCATCGACAACATAAACACCATATTGATATCTGCCGATGGGCTTTTATTTTTGTGCCTTATCTGCCACTGCTGATTACCAGATTTCTTATTGGAGGGACTTCCTTCTTGGTAAAAGTCTTTTTGACGCTCTCGCTGCAATTTCCTCTTCTGTGTCTTTGTCAAACCCTCTGGACACCATTGAGGAAGTTTAGTTTTCCACACTGGCTGATAGGTCCTGGTTGTCTCTACACGACGTGTATTAGGATCCCTGTAAAATATTTCTTCATCAGGAACTCTTGCATTTGCCATCTCTTCAAGTTCCTCTTGGTTTCTCGGAAAATATGCACCGTGTTTACCAAGCCTTTCATGTACACTAAGCCTGCCCCCCAGCCGATCATATGCTGATGCTCTCCTTCTGATCGGCTCATTAATGGACAAACCTTGATTACTAGATCGAAATCTCCTTATAGGATGATTAACTCCATAATAACCATTGCACTCTGGGCAATCTTCAACAGTAGGTAACTTAATACCTTTCTCCCAACAATGAA
Organism: Saccharum hybrid cultivar R570; assembly: GCA_038087645.1. NCBI lineage: Eukaryota > Viridiplantae > Streptophyta > Magnoliopsida > Poales > Poaceae > Saccharum > Saccharum hybrid cultivar. The sequence goes on from JAQSUU010000433.1 coordinate 1,399,081, forward strand.
TAAAAAACGGACAATTCCAATGATCCTTATGCCGATTCCATTCTTCTTGACGTCTTTCCTCTTGCTGTTGTCGATATCGATCCCTTCGCTGACGCCAGCATTCCTGTTGTCTTTGAATAATCATGATGCCAGATCGAGGAGGCTTTCCAGAACTGCCACCTTCTATCAATAGCCCCTTGCCTTTTGCATTATCGGTAGTTATACGATGTTGGGGATCTACTGATGCATTCTTTTTAGCCGCTTCCGATGTCAACACCTTAATTTTACCTTCAGTATTCAACATATTTGCTGGAAAAGGATGTTGATCAATTTTCATCGGCTTCTGAATTTTGGAATTGCCAAATTTTATTCTCCCAGACTCAATAGCTAACTGTAATTGTTGTCTAAATACTTTGCACTCATTTGTACTGTGTGAAGTAGCATTATGCCATTTGCAATACAACATATGTTTCAATTCTTCTGCCGATGGGATCACATGATTAGGTGACAACTTAATCTGGCCCTCCTGAAGCAAAAGATCAAATATCTTATCGGCTTTGGTGACGTCGAAAGTAAACTTCTCCGGCTCTTTGTGACCAAAGGGACAAGATATCGGTTTTTTATTCTTAACCCACTCAGCCAAACCGATAACTGGTTCTTCATCCGAATCAGAATTTTCTACTTCTTCAACAAATAAAACTTTCTTATTCCAATTCCTTTTAGGTTCAAAAACCCTAGTATCTTGATCAGAAATTCTTTGCACTAGATGACTTAGGCTTTCGAACTCCTGAGAAGCATATTTATCCTTAAGATGTGGCAATAATCCCTGAAAGGCCAAATCAGCAAGCTGCCGATCATCCAACACTAGGCTATAACATTTGTTCTTTACATCTCATAGCCTTTGCACAAAGCCTTCTACCGATTCATCATTGCGTTGTTTCATCTTTACCAAATCGGTAAGCTTCTTTTCGTGAACCCCAGCAAAGAAATACTTATGAAATTGCTTTTCCAGATCAGCCCAAGTAATAATAGAATTTGGCGGTAGTGAGATAAACCATGTAAATGCTGATCCAGATAGAGATGATGAAAACAAATGAACTCTTAATCCATCTCTACAAGCTGTCTCTCCACATTGAATAATAAAACGATTAACATGCTCCATGGTTGATGTATCATCCTGCCCAGAAAACTTGGTAAAATCTAGCACCTTGTAACGATTTGGGAGAGGAATTAAATCATATGCCGGAGTATACGGAGTCCGATAAGAATAAGTATTAACTTTGGGCTTGATCCCAAACTGATCCTTCATGATCTCTGCTATTTTATCAGCTCAAAAAGCATCAACATCTTATTGACGATATGGTTGAATCTCCACTGGAGGTACTTGCTGATACCCTTCTGCATATCTTTGTGGTTCACGATCTCCAGCAATTGGCATATTTGTTACTATCTGGGGTCCATTAACCTGCTGAAAAGGGTTTATCGGTTGAGCTACCGATGTTTGATTCTGAAAAACAGCATGCATGTGACCTTGATGAACACCTGTGGTTTGCTGATTTGGCTGAACTGAATGTTTAGTGGGAAACTGCCCTGGCCAATTATTAGCGTTCATCGGTACAAAATTTGCCGATGGTTGGTAACTTGTTTGCATTGCCGGATAATTACAATTAACTTGAGGTAAAACCTGGACTCCAGGTTGACTTACGATTGGAGCCTTCTGTTGCATCGGTAACAAATTTGCCGATGGACTTGAACTAGATGTTTGTCCCAAAGACACCTGGAAACCCCCTAGAGTTGGTTGTACAGTAGTTGCTGTAGTATATTGAGGTACTTGAGCTATCGGTGAACCGGCCGATAGCATAGGAGCTTTTCCCGTTGCATCAAACACTTGAGGTGATCCGTGGTTAAAAGCAGATGGCTCTAGAGGCATACCATATCTCCACCAATTAGCAGGAGTCTAATTATTCTGTGGTACAGGGCCTGATAAAACCGATGCTGATAGATCTGTATTAAGCTGAACTCGTCCTGATAATGTTGAATCCGGACGCATCGGTGTAGATTGTACATTAGATAAACCTGCTGATACCGGAAGAGAAAAAATCTCTATACCTGCAACGGCCGGGGGAGTCGATGGAGCAATAGCAGATGCTGATTCTGGTTGATGATAAGCAGGTCCAACGTAACAAGGTAACGCTTGTCCTTCTTTGAAAGTTCGAATCACAGCATTATGAACAGTATTGGACAGCACATTGGAATGATTAATTAAAGCATGATTCACTGCAGAATTAACCATCTCTTGAAGTTTACCCGGATCAGAATCAAAGGTAACTTGCCGAGGCAACGACAAGTCTTGCTTCTGGATGACTTGTCCACTTTTGTTCAAACTGAATGACTTCAAGCAGAGCTGTCTGTATTCTTGTATAGCTCTTTCCATAGCCTGCTTCTGATCATCCTTAAGATCTTCTTCTGTCACCGCGATGATGTTCCCTGCATCGATCTCAGGATTAAGCATCTTGACTAGATCTATCCCACCGAGCGTGCCAAAAGATGTGTTGATGCAAAAGTAGATCTGCAAACACAAAGGGCTAATACCCGAATTCGATATCCAAAGCGTGCCAGTCGATTTGACCTGTTAATCGACAAGGATGAAGATATGAGCACTTTGGTCCTGACAACAGCGATACGCCCGGAAGTCACGGCCAAGAGGTACTCACGCGGAACTCGAGGATTACCGAAGATTGCACTGGAGCAATGCAACTCGCCGAATCGATGAGAACTCGTAATAAAAAAGAAAAAATACGTAAATTGATGAAGTCGTCGAAAGTAGATGTGAATAAGAATAAAAGTTGTTTTTGATATATTGATTGATGTCTCTTACATTGCCCTTCACCCTATATTTATACCCTGATCTTCAGAAACATAACCAAATACGACTAGGACACTAAATCCACATCTATGGAAACACACGACTTTGACACAACTCAAACTCTATTAAACATATATAAGGAATTTAATTCCTATCTTATTCCATAGTCCGCCTCAGTCACGATGGTATCCTCATCGACTTCCTTTTTATCGGCAAAATTCCTGTTCCATCAGCAGCAACGTTCAAACCATCTTTCATCGGCATCGGCAATAATACCCTTAACCCTATCGGTAACATTTCAACTTGAACCCATACGCCGTTACCACTCATAAGCAAACCCATTTTTCATCAGCTATCAATCTACACAATAATCTTTCTCCTGCTGATTAGCCTTTCTTGACCATCTTGACACGTGCTAAAAAACGATGTCAACAACTTTTTCTAGTACAAAATAATTTCATGCTCATATTTAGGCTATAACTTGTTTATTTTATACAAACAGTTTTACATAGGCAATTCTCATGAAAATTTAGTAGTAGGTTAGTTAGGGTAAGAGTAATCTACTATAATTTTTGTAGATTTTTATCTACACCAGAAATAGGTGTTACTGTGTAACCCTAGTTAAATAGGGAATAAAAGATTATTCTTTATGAGAAATTGAGAGTAATAAAATATGTTTGGTGTATCTTTGAAGCATCAATATGCATTGCTGATGTTGTTAGATGAGTTAGGTTGGTAAGATTTGACAACTTAGGATCACTTGTATGTGTAAGTTATGTGTTAATTAGTAGAATAACAAGGTGCATGTTTTAGGGTAAATGTTCTTGGATGACATGGACTACCTTGTAGAAGAAATAGTTATATTCAAACTGCTCATTCCATGTGCTCATTTGCATCTTATGTCATCAAAGCACTCCACCACAATCCGATGCATCATTCGCATGTTTACTTATGCACTTGCATCATACAGGATCACAGGAAGAGTCGCAGGTAGCAATACAGGAGGAGTAGGCTTGGACGGATCAGCAGGAGCCCCAGGCACAGGAGGTGCCCGAGGAGGAAGAGTCAGGCGAGGAGCTGCCAGAGTGCGTCGACCACCATCCTAGCTCGTTCGAAAGAGGCAAGCCCCGGAGCATTTTAAGTCTTCTATTTTATAAAAGTTGTTCCTTACTACATGAACTATAGTTATATATATAGTTGCATTAAGTTATAGGAGTTGAGTGAAACCGTTGTTGCATTATTACCTTGGCCACCGGATTATCTTTCACCCTATTAGGTCAGGATCGAGTAAATTGCTTAGCCATGCTTAGACCGGTAGAAGTCAGGTGATTTCCTGTCACCTGCGAGTTATAGGTGGATACCGGGTTATGGTTAGCTGTAATTGTGATCATAAAAAGTAACTAAGTGTTGATGGATAAACGAAGACCGGGCGGAGTCTTATAGGGTTTTGGACTATAGTGATTCCATCTGTGTCGATTAAGGTCCGATCGTTGCTCGTCTCTCTTGTCATGTTGAACACATACCTCACATTTAGCTGGCCGAATAAAGTACCTTTCGACCGTGAAGCTAGTGACACTTTTCGAGCTGGGATAAACTTGGGTTGCAGACTGGTGTTGAAGGGGGTGTAACGGGGATGCGAAGAGTGAGCCCAAGGTGCGTCCTGGCAGTCGGGCGGTCCCTGGGTAGTGCGATCCATGATTGTTATCCCGCGGCTTCTTGGAAAGTGTCATTGGTGATCTACGCGACCCTGACGGGGGAAGCAGGGTTTGTGTGAGGAATAAATCTCCAGCTGGATAGGAATTCGATTTGAATCGCCGTCGCTCCCGGTTAGTGAGCACTTGACTCGAGCTATGGCATCGTAGTAACATTAATGGAACACTGATGGTTAAGTGAATGATGTTGGAAATGCAAAACCTGATATGGTAATCTAGATTGTTAATGATGAATCAAGTGATTGTTTTAGCAATAGGTGCTTACCTAGCTTGAATAGGTTATACTAAAAGTGATGCAAAAAGTACTGGTATAATTTTTCATAACAACTTATGATTTTCGCAAATGAGTCAAGCCAGTCCAATCTATAAAGCCTTGCATGATCCTTGGTGTCCTTTATTTCTGGTTTATGACGGGTAAGTCTAGCTGAGTACATTTTCATACTCAGGGCGTTGTTCCCATTGTTGTTGCAGATGGTCAGATGTACTATGGGTACTGCTCTAACTGTCTGTATCCGGCGATGGGCGACAACTAGGACCTTGGGCAAGGGTCACTCTGTTTGTCTTATCTAATGCTTTTGTGGACCATGATTATCTACTGGCACTGTATTTGAACTAAGTGTGTGTGTAAAACTACTTGCTTCCGCTATGTTATTTTTAACTATGTTGTAATAACTTTTATTCCGAACTCCGATATACTCCACTTTTATTGTGAACTCTATGTATCATGTGAACTGTGGCTGCTAAATCAGTACGATCTTGGTTGTATGTTGGTTGGTTTGAAATCCCTCATGATTTCATGGAATCTCGGGTTATACGGGTTTAAGTTTGATAAATTAACCGTCTCGGTGGAAGATTTTCTTACTTAATCTCGTATAATTACGTTGATCTGTTACAGCGTCTGCCTCGCCTTAATCCACTTTCCCCGCTAGTGTGTTCCCTCCCTGGTGCGACCGCGGCCAGAGCTCAGTGCCGCCACCCAGCGGTTTAGCTAGCCACGGCTTCCTGGGCCGATTGCCCGTGCCATCAAGCGGTGTAGGGACGCCAGTTAGATGCTCTGCCCCTCCCCATTTCCAGCCGAGCTCCAATGATCTCAATTTTGGCAATTGTCGCCGCCGGCCATGTCCGCCGCTGTGACCGGGATTTTGGGAGGTGAGGAAGGCAGGGGCAGTAATAGTTAAATTGCTTGTAATCCGAGGCTCATCTTGCCCCTCTCTATCTGGTGCTCACGCTGCTTTGGCCAGGGCGCTCGCCGAATGGGAGGTGGCGCGTCAAGGCCAGCTCGGTGCGCCGCCGTCCCCTTCACCGCGCACATGGCCAGCATCGTTCGGGCCGCCTCCTATTCACCCATCATCTCGGATAGGCTCATGGTAATCCCTTGTTGCTCCCGCACCCCTCTGTTGTCCTCGCCACCACGCTAGCTCGTCGGAACGGCCCCGCTGCCACCATGAACTGGGTCACTCCAGCCGCCACCGTGGTCGAATAGGTTGTGATACCTCGCCGAGTCCCTAACCGCCACCCACCCTCGCGGGTTTGGCCGGTGACGGTGGTCGGCCCCTCACTTTGCGCGTAGCGGGCTAGTTGGCTCGGCGTGGCCGAGTTGTGCCGTTGGCCGCCACGCCGGTGAGAGTAGGGGAGTCCAGGGATCTCTCCGTGGTAAAGGCGAGAGCATTCGAGGGTTTGGTTGCAAACTGGATGACTATAGGAATAGTAGGTGTGGTGGTGGCGCGTTTGTGTAGAAGTGCAGGGCTTCTTTTGCAAAAATGCGCAGCCACGCCCAAGCGGGCCAGTTGGGCCGGCCTGCCTTGCGCGCGTCCGTGCCCCCTGCTGGGCCAACTGGACTGCCGGGCCAATTTGGGTTGTCGTTGGCTTTTCCTTTTCTAAAAGTGGTTTCTAATTTAGTTTTGAACTACTTCTAAAATCAGAATAGAATTGTGTAGAAACCCAAAAATTGTGAAACTAATTTTGTTAGGTTCCTAAAATCATGCTCTAACTATTAGTATGCTTTTATCCACATAGTTGTATAATATTTTTAGGAGTTCGCTAATTATTCTAAAATGCTTAATATTGTTAAAATAGAAACTAGTAGGAATTTTTGGAGCTAGATGATGGTAGTGTTATCTTTAAAATTTTTACCATAGCTTCATAGTATAGTTAGCTACTCACTGCTATTTTGGTAGCCACAGAATAATTATTGCGAAGGTAGTTATTAAGCCCTAGTTCGAATATATATATCAAATCAATGAAATAGATAAAGAAACACTTGGGCTTGTTTCACTAAAATACTTGCTGGAAAATGATGGTGTATTAGCCCATGGGGATACGTAGCTTAGATCGTTAGTTGAGAGACGCAATCGTATTTCAAGCGTTGTGGTTGACCGTGATTATTTACGTTTCCATGCATCCACGTATATCATATAGGAACACCGATGTTGGATCGTGGAGTCACCCGGAGGCAGCAAAAAAAATGGCACCATGATGATCGTGTCTTTGTGTTGGAATGCTAACTTTTGGTTATCTTTACCCAGGCAAGCCCCGGTGCATAACCCCTATTATTATGTACTTTAATTTATGCTTGTGCAATAAGTTTAAAGGAGTTGAATGAAACCCACTTGCATATACATCCTTATCCTATGGCTCTTACTAGTATGATAGGATCGTGTAGTGTGCTATGCTATAGGATTCCGGTAGAAGTCGAGTGATTACCTGTCACTCGCGAGAGATAGGAATTATAATATTGTTACTATTATCATGTTACTATCACATGGAATATAAATGAATATGGATAATTGGAGACTGGGCGGAACGGGTTGGATGGACTTGGACCTGGTTGGGCAACAGAGCGGGGCTCTGGTTGCAATTGTTCCGCCTATGTCAACTAAGGACCGTTCGTTGCATGGACCTTGGTCAAGTCACAGATTTATTGTCCCGAGCATATACTTGCTTATGGGGGCGGGAAGACTTATTTCTCTCTTATTATGGGTTCCGGCTCTTTCTGGACCAACTTTTTAGGGTGGTCATATATATTGGGTTGAGGAGGTCTAAGCAACGTACTGAGGCTGGACCTGCAGTGTTGGAGGTTTAGAGTCCGAGCTTGGACGGGGACCTAGACCCCTTGACAGGAGTGGAATGGGTTGGTCTTGCTTGTGCCCGGGGTACGAGCAAGACATGTATTTTCGGGGCACCCAGCTGGGCATATTGATTCGCGAATCGCCGTTTCTACGTGACAGTACAGCTTGACTACGCTCTGGCATCATAGTAAGAACTGACAGTTAAAAGATGAAGAAATGGTTCCTTTTGCTCAACCCTGCTTGATTATAGACTAGGTACTTACATAGAAGGTTGGATAAGAAATAAAATACGGCTATTAAAAGTAAGAAATTAAGACACACTCTTAGTGCTGCTTTTTGCTAACAAGAAACCCACAAGCCAGAATGCCTTGCATAATCCTTGGAGTCTTTTTCTTTCCTCCTGATGGGTAAGTCTTGCGGAGTACAATTGAGTACTCAGGGTTTGTTCTACCCTGTTGCAGGTAGCAGATGCTGATAAGCTAACACTTGTGTGTGAAAACCTCTTGGTGGGCTCAGCGAGGATTTCCTTTACGATGTGGAGTAGAGTTTATTTATTTTGAACTCTCACCAAAAGCGTTACAAAGAAAAAGCTAACAACTGGTTATCATTCAGGGTTATAAAAGTTCATCATGTTAATGTTTATCTCATGTTAATGTTTATTTTATTATTAAATGGTTTCATTTCTGCTATACTCTGATAATATTTTATATTCCGCTGTTATAATCAAATAATGAATTACTCTGATGTTGTACCAAAAGTGATGTAAGAAATGGTAAGGATGTTGTAAGCTTTACTCTCTCAATTGTGATCCTGATGTAAAAATGTGGATCTTCGAGTTCTCCCTTGCGGTGTGCTCGACGGAATCACTTAGTTTAATGTTCTTCCTTGGGTACTTAGGGTCTAATGGAAGACGAGTACTCTTGTGAGGGCATTAGATTAGGCGGTTCTGCCACATAATTGCAGGTGACCGGAAATCACCGATCGCTACCGGTCTAAGCAGGGCTAAGCAGTATTCGATCCTAAACCTATCATGGTAAGAATATCATAAGGTAGGCAAGGGTAGTAATAAATGCATCAACAGTTCACTCAACTCCTATAACTTAATGTAATAATATATAAACTCATATATATGAAGAATTGCTTTTATAAAGTAGGAGACTTAGAATGCTCTAGGGCTTGCCTAGGATCGTTTGTGTAGAAGTGCAGGGCTTCTTTTGCAAAAATGCGCAGCCACGCCCAAGCGGGCCAGTTGGGCCGACCTGCCTTGCGTGCGTCTGTGCCCCCCTGCTGGGCCGACTGGACTGTCGGGCCAATTTGGGTTGCCGCTGGCTTTTCCTTTTCTAAAAGTGGTTTCTAATTTAGTTTTGAACTACTTCTAAAATCAGAATAGAATTGTGTAGAAACCCAAAAATTGTGAAACTAATTTTGTTAGGTTCCTAAAATCATGCTCTAACTGTTAGTATGCTTTTATCCACATAGTTGTATAATATTTTTAGGAGTTCGCTAATTATTCTAAAATTCTTAATATTATTAAAATATAAACTTGTAGAAATTTTTGGAGCTAGATGATGGTAGTGTTATCTTTAAAATTTTTACCATAGCTTCATAGTATAGTTAGCTACTCACTGCTATTTTGGTAGCCACAGAATAATTATTGTGAAGGTAGTTATTAAGCCCTAGTTCGAATATATATATATATATATATCAAATCAATGGAATAGATAAAGAAACACTTAGGCTTGTATCACTAAAATACTTGCTGGAAAATGATGGTGTATTAGCCCATGGGGATACATAGCTTAGATCGTTAGTTGAGAGGCGCAATCGTATTTCAAGCGTTGCGGTTGACCATGATTATTTACGTTTCCATGCATCCACGTATATCGTATAGGAACACCGATGTTGGATTGTGGAGTCACTCGGAGGTAGCAAAAAAATGGCACCTTGATGATCATGTCTTTATGTTGGAATGCTAACTTTTGGTTATCTTTACCCAGGCAAGCCCCGATGCATAACCCCTATTATTATATACTTTAATTTATGCTTGTGCATTAAGTTTAAAGGAGTTGAATGAAACCCACTTGCATATACATCCTTATCCTATGGGTCTTACTAGTATGATAGGATCGTATAGTGTGCTATGCTATAGGATTTCGATAGAAGTCGAGTGATTACCTGTCACTCGCGAGAGATAGGAATTATAATATTGTTACTATTATCATGTTACTATCACATGGAATATAAATGAATATGGATAATTGGAGACTGGGCGGAACGAGTTGGATGGACTTGGACCTGGTTGGGCAACAGAGCGGGGCTCTGGTTGCAATTGTTCCACCTATGTCAACTAAGGACCGTTCGTTACATGGACCTTGGTCAAGTCACAGATTTATTATCCCGAGCATATACTTGCTTATAGGGGCGGGAAGACTTATTTCTCTCTTGTCATGGGTTCTGGCTCTTTTCGGACCGGCTTTTTAGGGTGGTCATATATATTAGGTTGAGGAGGTCTAAGCACCATACTGAGGCTGGACCTGCAGTGTTGGAGGCTTAGAGTCCGAGCTTGGACGGGACCTAGACCCCTTGACAGGAGTGGAACGGGTTGGTCTTACTTGTGCCCGGGGTACGAGCAAGACGTGTATTTTCGGGGCACCCAGCTGGGCATATTGATTTGCGAATCGCCGTTTCTACGTGACGGTACAGCTTGACTATGCTCTAGCATTGTATTAAGAACTGACAGTTGAAAGATGAAGAAATGGTTCCTTTTGCTCAACCCTGCTTGATTATAAACTATGTGCTTACATAGAAGGTTGGATAAGAAATAAAATACGACTATTAAAAGTAAGGAATTAAGGACACACTCTTAGTGCTGCTTTTCGCTAACAAGAAACCCACAAGCCAGAAAGCCTTGCATAATCCTTGGAGTCTTTTTCTTTCCTCCTGACGGGTAAGTCTTGCGGAGTACAATTGAGTACTCAGGGTTTGTTCTACCCTGTTGCAGGTGGCAGGTGTTGATAAGCTGACACTTATGTGTGGAAACCTCCTGGTGGGCTCAGCGAGGATTTCCTTTACGATGCGGAGTAGAGTTTATTTATTTTGAACTCTCACCAAAAGTGTTACAAAGAAAAAGTTGACAACTTGTTATCATTCAGGGTTATAAAAGTTCATCATGTTAATGTTTATCTCATGTTAATGTTTATTTTATTATTAAATGGTTTCATTTCTGCTATACTCTGATAACATTTTATATTCCGCTGTTATAATCAAATAATGAATTACTCTGATGTTATACCAAAAGTGATGTAAGAAATGGTAAGGATGTTGTAAGCTTTACTCTCTCAATTGTGATCCTGATGTAAAAATGTGGATCTTCGAGTTCTCCCTTGCGGTGTGCTCGACGGAATCACTTAGTTTAATGTTCTTCCTTAGGTACTTAGGGTCTAATGGAAGACGAGTACTCTTGGGAGGGCATTAGATTAGGCGGTTCTGCCACATAATTGTAGGTGACCGAAAATCACCGATCGCTACCGGTCTAAGCAGGGCTAAGCAGTATTCGATCCTAAACCTATCAGAGTAAGAATATCATAAGGTAGGCAAGGGTAGTAATAAATGCATCAACAGTTTCACTCAACTCCTATAACTTAATGCAACAATATATAAACTCATATATATGAAGAATTGCTTTTATAAAGTAGGAGACTTAGAATGCTCCAGGGCTTGCCTAGGATCGAACACTTAGGTTAGTGTTTGACAGATGACACTCGCTTGGCGAGCATCTCCCATCCCGGCACTTGCTTAGTCCTTCCATCTTCGGGATAGGTTCACCAAACACCGTCTTTAGGTTTGGCTTCAAAATCTCATCCTTCACATGGTGCATCTAGCATACCTAGATGAGATGCAAGATGCATGTGTATGAATATGATGAATAGTAGCACAAGATGCATCACATAAGCATTCCAGTAAACACAAGATTATGTAAGACCTAGACACCAATAGCTATTTAACTAGCATCACACAACCAATTATAGAGGGCAAGCACATCAAGCATAAAACAAGTTTAACAAGATCACAAGTATCTTAACTTGACTATCATCAAGAGCATAAGCCACACTTAGCAACACATGGAGTAAACAATCATAACTAGCATCTGACAATTTCTGGACTGCAAACAACCGCTGTATGTTTAGATCATAACTGGAGTTATACAAATCCAATAGCCATGTAACAAGAAATTCTGGAAAGCTTATGAAATTGTCTACAATTCATCTTTAATCATCTCAGTATGATTCTCAAGTTAACCAAGTCAAACATGCATATTTACAGAAACTGGTCTAGTGATCCAGAGAACAACCATTTGTGGAATCTAACTTGGAACAAGCATTACTCACAAATTATAAGGCCAAAAGCCACTAAAATTTAACACAAGTTAGATTAATGAGTTATCTACAACTTTGCTATAAGCATGTTTTCCAGCAAACATCATTTTCATGGTGCAATTACCAAAGTCCCAGAAACTGTCTAGGAAAGCATCAATTGCAAGAATAAATATTAACTTATATTCCAAACATATAATTGGATAAAACCAACTTTACAAACACATCACATATATTAAAATAACACCAGAAATCATGGTGTCACCATCTAAATAAATGCTTTGGAAGCATTTCTTAATTTATTTAGATGCCTAGGTGATTTAATGAACATATAACAAAAGTGCACCATAAATTATACAAAAATTATAGTAGCTAGCATATCATCACAATAGTCTACTGTACAAATTTTAAGCCATTTGGACATGTATATCAACCTCTATGAAAAAGATAAATTGCGATTACAAGAAATCATGTGAGAGCAAGATACACTAATAACTCACTTATACAGCAACTAAAATTCATGAACTTTTTACCACACATCAAAAATCACATGAGTAGCATGCCACAAAAATTTCACTTCATTTGGAGCCCTAGATCTTCAGTTATGAAAAATAACAAATTCAACTAGCATTACAACCCTGCTGCACAAATCTATTTTTACAGAGAAAACTTTAAACTAAAACATGCCATATTATAGATCTACTGCATAGATAATTTCACAAGGATTCCAAAAAGTCCTCATTTTCTATTTTTGGATTTTTCTACAATTTACTATGATTTTCCAAAATTTCATCCCTAATATGTATAAAAGAAAAAGAAAAAAGAAAAACTGCACTATGCGGCACTGTTCCTTTGAGTCACGACTTTTGCAGTTAGGCCCACGAAAGAAACTTGAATTAACCTGAGCAAACAAGTCCTTTATGCACTATTCAAATGAGTCTATAACGTTACATTTTAGCCCCTGCATTTCTCCCAATTTGTCGCCCGTGGTCCCCTCTCCTCTTCCCAAGACAGAGAACAGGGGAGACAGCGGGCCGGTCAGTAGCTGGCCGAAGAAGGGCCGGTGGCATCGGAGAGGGGCAGCGCGAGCATCATTGTGCCCGCTCGAACCCATGGCTGGTCGAGGAGCAGCAAGAGGCGGTCGGTAGCAGCCTAGCCACGTGCACAGGCGGCTCGACGGTGGCTGTGCCGGTGGCGGCGATGTAGGCAGCGGCAACGGCGGCGAGCGGCTTTGTGCAAGGCGGAGAGGGAGGTCGTAGGTCTGGTGGTCGGCTTGGCTCGGGCTTGTGAGCACGTGGGACTGCGGGGCGACGGGCAGCTCCGCTCGCGGCGGCCATGGCTACGGCAGTGGTTCCCGACGGGGCCAGCTTGGGCAAGCGCTCGTGAGGGATGGATGGAGGCGAGGCGGAGATGGTGGTGAGGTCGGCTCAGCCCGCAACCGAATGTAGCAGTAGGAACGAGCGACACCATGAGCTCAGTTGGCCGGCAATGGTGGTCGCGCCCGTGGCCGCGAGCAGCAGCGCGAGCACGGGGCGAGGACGGGGACTGAGAGGAGCGCGCGGGCGAGCTGAATGGAGAGCAGGGGCGCAGAGTTGAGGCTCGGCCTTTCCCCAACAAGCAGCAGGGAAGGGTAGAGGAGGTGGGGCGCACTGCAGATGCATGGAGGCCACGCGCTCATTTCATCGAACACCTGGCGGGCAACAGTAAGGGCAAGGCAGGCGACGTTCTTGGGCCGGCTACGGGCTGAGTTGGGTCATGGGCCCAAAATGATGTTTGCACACCTCGCCCTGCTCTACATTTTTCCTTTAAAGACCAAGATCATTAGAGCAGTAGATTAGCGATTAATCATGTCCGAAGTTGACACTGTCAACGTGTTGGCAGCGATTACGGAAACCCAAAATTGATGACCAAAACAGAGTCGAACTTAATCCAACTTCTTGTATGATCTTCTCCGATGATTTAGCTTCAACTTTTATTTTGGGACCAAATCAAGTTGCTTATCGAAAATTCGAGAACGTGGAATGCCAATGCAAATCTGAAAATGTCTCCAAACAACTGAAACTTACATCTTCGCCCTCTTGTATCTCTCCAATGGTTCAATGAATCACTCAACCAATTGAACCCTGTTGTAGAACTACATGAGTAGTACAACTTTGATTAAAGGAGGTTGGCCAAATTTGAAATGGTTTGCATACTAAAAATCCCCAAAGATGGCTTCATGAAAACTAAAAACCAAAAACTGCAGTTCCCACACTTAGCCAAATTTTGGAGCTTCAAAACAGCACTGAGTTCAATCTTTGAGCCTCGGTTTGACTGCCCTCCAAGCGGATCTAGCTCTTGATCCAAAATAAACTTTGTTCTACCCAACATGGACTACAACTTTCATTTAAGGTCGAACATCCAAACTGGTATAGAACCTACATTTCTACTTTGACCAAAGTAGTATCGCGATAGAGCTTGAATTGTCCTTTGTGATCCATTGGAGCATTTTATGGGCATTTGCTCAACATGAACCCTTCACGACTTTTGTTGTAGAGTTCATCTAGAGTCTTTTGGGCAAGATTGCAAGGTTTGATTGATGACCTACATTTCTATTCACTTAATAATGCAATTCAAGCACTTAGTAAAACCATTCCAACAAGAATATAACTTATCATTTCATGAGACTTTTTTATTCCAAACTTCATGAAACTTTTTGAGTGACCAATATAGATGGGTATTGATGTGAGACACATGAATATATTACCATATCACCACCCAAGCATATATCTTGAAAAGGGCCTATATGTAAAGCAATGGTGCAATATCCAAGTTTAGGTTAGGCTCATCTCCATAGGTTTGACCTGGACATCGTCATCTCCACTTAACCTATCATGTTTGAGCTCAAACCCACTGCTTAACTGGTGGCAAACACCTGGGGTGCTACAGTGCTGAGGCGAGACTCTTGCTCCCGGAGCTCCAAGACGAGGCGAATGAGGTCCACGGCGGGCGGGCCTGGTGGCAGCTCGGGCAGCCCAGTCGCACGCACCGGTTGCATTGCACGAAAGACCATGGGAAGTAGTGCAAGAATGGCATGTTGGGGCCGCACAGTCACCCGCCTGCTGGTATGTCCCCCTACTTTGCTGCATCAAGCTCCGCATCAATGAGCTTCCATTCATCCAAACAACAAGTAGATGCTATGCTGAAAGCGCATGTTGCAAGAGTATGTTTTAGTGTTTCAGATATTTCATAGGTATATTGCAAGTGTTGTATATTGATGTTGCAAAAGTAGATCGGGATGTTGCACATGTTGTAATGACTACACATGTATGTTTTAAGTGTATGTTCTAAATGTTTCATCTGTTCCAGATGTATGTTGCAAGTGTTTTATCTAGATGTTGCAGAAGTAGATCTAGATGTTGCATGTACATGCATGTTGCAAGCATATGTTTCAAGTGTTCCAGATATTTTCATACGCATGTTTGCAAGTGTTTCATCTGGATGTTGCATATGTTTGCAATTATTTTCAAGTGTTTTTTAGGCGTTTTCCACAAGTGTTTTAGACGCTTATTTTTAAGTGTTTCATTTGCCTTCACATGTATGTTGCAAGTGTTGCATCTCCATGTTTCAAAAGTAGATTGGATGTTTCATCTTCCTCTTCGCTTTCTGTTGTCTTGCCTCGATGTTTCCTCCTCCTTCCGGCGCTGACTGAGCATCTGTCGCCCCCTCTCCCTCTTTCTCGATGCTGGTGACTCTCGAGGTGGTGTGGAACTCACATGGACACGCGAAACAACATGAAAATGACTACATGCATGGGCGTCTGAAAGCATCTAGGCCCTAGTTGGATTTCGGTGATTAATGACAACACGAGATTACTGTGACTAACATGTGTTTTGTAGAGGCAATTTGAGTTAGGTCATGGTAATGATGATTGATTGGGCAATTATGGTTTTTATGCCTCTGTCGATGGAAATCATTTTGGTTTACAAAAGATGGACGACAAGGTTAAAGGGACTAGTTCTCGTGTCATTTGGTGTTGGAGAGACACTTAGAGTAGTTTAGGACTTTGTTCTTCCTTTGGCCGTACTATTAAGGGGGTATGAACTAGTAGCTTGACCTAAGCGAGTTTATTGGTTTAGGTGTGGTGTACACTTGTCAAACCTAGCATTAGGTAGCTCAGGGACAGCCTAAAGATCGTCAGGAGTCAACTTCGTTCACAAAGCCTTTCGAATTGGAAGTGAATGGAGGGTCATTTTACTGACCGAACGCAAAAGAAGCAGTGACCGGATGCTGGCTCCAGAGTCCGGTCAGTACACAGAGTGTGCAGCCAAGGGCCAATCATTGACCGAACGATGAACAATCAATTACACTGGATGCACAGATGATCGCAACTGTAGCAGCATGGACTCGCTGTTGACTAAGGACCGGATGCCGGCAGGTAAGTGACCGGACTTTGGTGAGCTAGCGTCCAGTCAACATCAATAAGGGTTCAGAGAGGAAATTTGAGGATCAGACGCGTCCGGTCATGAAGGACCAGACTCGGCCCTGCGTCCGGTCACTCTAACGGTCAATTTTGACAGCTGACGTGTTTATGGCCATTGGCCACTGACCGGCGTGTCCGGTCATCTTGAACTGCACGTCTGGTCACTACGTAAATGTGCTGAGTTGGATAGTAACGGTCATGTTTTGAAGAGGGGTGTATAAATACATCTCCTACTCGTCCAATTCAGCTCTCTTGCCTATTTGTTGAACTGAGGAAACATTTTCGAGTGCAAGGGAGAGCAAGAGCCTAGTGGAGTGATTGAGATTTGAGAATCCAATATTAAGGACCTCATTAGTGCATAGGGAGTAGCAAGTTTGCATCCACCTTTCTTATTAGGCTTGTTATGGTCAAGTGAGAGTTTGTGCTTATTACTCTTGGTGATCGCCATCACCTAGATGGCTCGGTGGTGATTGGAAGCTTGGTGATCATTCGGCGGAGCTTGTGGATGACCCAAGTCGTCTTATGAGCGGTTGTGGGCGATTCACCGCGATGGAGTGTCGAAGAACCAGCCCGTAGAGAGCACTTGATCCTTGTGTGGATCAAGGGGGAGCAACATCCTTGCGCGGGTGCTCCAACGAGAACTAGTGGGGAGTGGTGACTCTCTGATACCTCAGAAAAACATCATTGTGTCCCTCTCCCTCTCTTTACTTTGAGCATTTACATTTAATTCATATCTTTACATTCTTAGAATTGCCATGCTAGAGTAGGATTGAAACCTATAGTGCAAAACTTTTGTGCGGTAGAACAATAGAAACACTTTTAGGCACAAGGAGGTGAAATAGGCTAAGTGTAGGGCTTAATTATTGTAAGAATTTTAGAATTAGCCCAATTCACCCCCCCTCTTGGGCATCTCGATCATTTCAGCGTCCAGGCGCTAGCAAGCCCACAAGAACAATCCCCACTTGAGGCACTGAACAAAAGACATCTCCCTTGTGTCCATGTGCCGCCATGCCTCCAACGCGTCGTCGGCACTTTGCCGCTAACCCCGCCACGGGGAGTATTTCTTCTGCACGGTGTCCTCCTCGACCCAGACGTATGTGCATTTTTATTCTCTAGTCGCTCGTCGTTAAATCCATGATTTCAGTGAACCTCTCCGTCATCTTCATCTTCTCGGTGACTTGGGGCCATTAGTCAGTTTCTAGCCCTAGATTTAGGGTCAGTTTCTAGCCCTCCCTGATTTTGTGTTTCTGCAACGAGGGACTTCAGCACACCTTTGCGGTCGGTCAGCGCTATTCACTAGGCAAAGCCTTGTGTCGAAGCATGGCAAGTTAAGTTCAAGATGGGATTCTTCGATTATCCTAGTTTTGAACCAAACACGTGGATGTCAGTTGAAACCACTACCACGAGCAAACAAACAATCTTTGCTTCCCATTACAATGTAGTAAGCATTAGGCGTTGCAATTTGATCTCATTTACCTTACCATTTACAGAGTCGAACCAAACACCACTTTAGTTTCACGTGTTTGGCTCAAGGAACCAACTTATTATTGTAATGTGATGTGTCATAAGTTTATTTTATGAATTTAATGAAATTATCGGAGTAAATTGCACTCACCATACAACAACTATTCAAGTGGGTGCATGTTAGTCCAACACTTTGTAATTTGTCCAATTTAATACGGCAACTATCTAGGTGGGTCATGTTGGTCCAACATCTATATAATTTGATGTGAGAACTTGGTTCATTCACCATATGTGGTCCAAGCATTTGTAACAAGTGTCTTTGTACACTTTGAATCACTGCCATTGGGAGCTACACCCTAGCGAGCTCATCCCATCCATCGCTCAGCATGAAACATTGGGTGAGGAGGCAGTGCAAAGTGTGTTGAGGTGGCCTAGGATCTAGCGAGCGATGTTAGATTAATAAGCATTCAATTTTAGTTTTATATATTAATATAAAAACAATAGCAAATTTGTGATGACATGTATTGTATGTGTGATACAACTCACAACGGCGTATATGCACTTATAAGCCAAGTTCTCGTATCAGATGGAGCAGATTATAAGATTTTGGATCAATATGCACCCACTTGAAATAGTTGTCGCATTAAATTATACAAAATATAAAATGTTGGACTAACATGCACTCACTTAGATAGTTGTTGTATGGTAGATGCAATTTACTCTATAAATAATGTATTATAAAAAAACCAAAACGTCTTATAATCTAGAACATAGGTTGTATATTCTTATTTATTATAGTCTCTTATATTGTTTGAAATCCAATTTTCAAACTGAACTGAATGAGAAGAACCTAACAAAGTCGATCCAAAGTTGAATTTCATTCAAATCAGCTAGGAAGGAAAAACGAATACAATCAAAGCATTTCTGAGACGGGCCACCGTCATTTTTGAAGAAGAAGAAATATTTGGCCTAGCAGACTGGGCTTTAAACCGCCGGCCCAGTCAGATATCCGACCTTGACCTTACGCGGCGCCGGTCCGAACCGGCCCATGTACAAGGGCAAGGCAACCTCAGTTGTCAGATCAGATCCATGCCATGTGCTCGAGCACTACTCGACCACGCCGGCCGGCGTCGCCGAAAGCGGCAAAGGCGCCACGAAGCATCGTCACCACTCACGAGTCACACCAGAGAGGGGCAGAGAGAGCGCGCATCTCGGCAGAGCCCTCGCGTGCAATTATCACACTCGCACGACACTGCGTACCTGTTTGCAAAATTGCAGGACTGCGCACCGTGTTCCGGTCCGGGCAAATCGGTGACGCACACCGGCACACGCCCTGCTCCGTCCCTCCGTGTAGTCCGGACTCCCGCACCCCACGGCCCTTTACTACCCTCCCCACCTGCGACGCCGTTGCTTCGACTCGACTCCAGCACCCCTCGCCTCGTCTCCGCATCGCCGCGCCGCCGCCACTCCGCTCCGCTTTCGCTTCCGGAGACCCGGACCCCGCCGAGCCGCCATGGACGAGGAGTACGACGTGATCGTTCTGGGCACGGGGCTCAAGGAGTGCATCCTCAGCGGCCTCCTCTCCGTCGACGGCCTCAAGGTGAGCACCGACCACCCCGCCTCCCGGTAACGACACTCGGACCTCACCCCAAGCCCCCGAGTCCGATCCGCCACTCTCCCCCCGTACCCGGACGCCGCTCGGGGCCTGCGCGGTGGGTCTGGTAGAGTGCGTCGTGGTAGTAGATCAGGCGGCGCTGGTCTGGCCCCTCTCTGATCCGGGACTGGTGCGCTTGGGTGAGTGCTTGTCTAAGATATCTGCGCATCTGGATCCTGGCATTGGTCCGGGGAGTTAGCCAGTTGATGCAGACCATCGTGAAATCCTGCGAATGTTGCCACAATTTCTTGAATTCTGTAGACTGGAAAGATCAGGGCAAGCTTAGATTCTTAAATGGGGAGACAAACTAGTAACAACTATCTAGATTCAAGGGAGATTCATCATTGCTTTGAAGTCTGATCTATCGTAACTTCTTTGTTTCTGTGACTTCGAAATGCTGTTCCCATCCTGTAAGAGTGTAAGACGATAGATGGCATCTATCCTCTGATATCAATGCCGTGAGATGGGGGTAATTGAAAGGAGGGAGAAAGATGCTTAAGTTTAATAGTCAGCTACTCAGCTTGCTGCTTTAACTTGACCAATGGTGGATTCAATTTTAGTGGATTCTCAAGAGTTTTGTGTGATGCTTTTGCAGGTTCTACACATGGATAGAAATGACTACTATGGAGGAGATTCCACCTCCCTAAACCTGAACCAGGCAAGAACCTATAATAAGTCTATGATTTTTGTTCTTTTTGAAACTGAAACATGTACTGAGTAATATGATTCATTTTTTTTTGTGTGTGTTGGCAACTCATCCAGTTGGTTTGTATAGTTAATGACTGATGAAGTACTCTCTTATTTTCCATTGTTTTCCCTTTAACCACCCTTATCTTTTTTGTGAACAGCTCTGGAAGAGGTTTAGAGGGGAAGACAAGCCACCGGCACATCTAGGTGCGAGCAGAGATTACAATGTAGATATGGTTCCAAAGGTGTGATAATCCCCCATGGATTGTAGCTATCTATGTGCTTATTATTTCTTGCCACAGCCGTCATACTTGGCAAATATATGAACTAAAAACATATATTTTCTTATTCTTGCGCATTAATTAGTTCCTTAATTGTTTTATATATTCGTTACAATGCCATATACATCCTTTGCACTACTTAGTCTCGTCCTGCCTGGAACCCCGGCCTAGATAGTGTTTCATGTCAATGTATTTATTGTTGTTAAAGAACAATAGCTTTATTTAGAATTCAGCCCATGAAATGCTTCAGACCTACAATCAATATATGCTTATGTTAAATTCTTGATGATAAAGTATGTCTATATCAAACTCTCTTTCTCTCTGACCAGTTTATGATGGCGAACGGTACTTTGGTCCGTACTCTCATTCACACTGATGTGACAAAATATTTGTCATTCAAAGCTGTTGATGGAAGCTATGTCTTCAGCAAGGGGAAGGTAATGTCTTGAGTTTACACTCATCCATCCTAGTTCTATCTTGTAAGTTCAGCTTTTGCTGGTTTCTCACAAGTGGTTTCTATATTCTGATCATGCTGCCTTATTTCATTTTCATCAGATTCACAAGGTTCCTGCCACCGACATGGAGGCTCTAAAATCTCCTTTGATGGGTCTATTTGAGAAACGTAGAGCAAGGAACTTTTTTGTTTATGTCCAAAATTACAATGAAGCTGATCCAGTAACACATCAGGGGTTGGACCTCACAAGGATTACAACTAGAGAATTGATTTCGTGAGTATCTTGACCATCCTGGCATCGTAGTACTTGCTGTCATTGTTGTTCCTTGTTGCCATGTTATTATGTGTTGTATGATTCTTGTGTCACTCTGCCTCATGTTACTGCATGGATCTTATATGATTCTTCACCTACTTTGGCCTCTTTCTGCTTTCATACAGTATGATGATATTTTGTGCATCAATAATGTACACAAGTTAATTGTTTTAGTGTTATATTGATGAACAGCTAAACAAAACTGCTATAACCGTTCAACTTCTAAATGCTACATTTTTTCTTAAAACTTAAAGAGGATGTATAATACTTGGCATGTCCTCCTCCTGCTGTCCTGCATTATAAGTAACCTTATTTGTCATTTTGTTTTCAGGAAACATGGATTGAGTGATGACACTGTGGATTTTATTGGCCACGCACTCGCTCTGCACAGGGATGATCGTTACCTAAATGAACCAGCCCTTGATACTGTAAAAAGGATGAAGGTACGTTTTGAGCGAAGATTTCTTAAACTATTGTTCCTTTTTCATATTATATTGTAATTTTGTCAGATCTACTTCCTGGCGTATGCATCCTTTTATTATATTTCTGATTTCTAAGTATTCTTGGATGGGAATATGATAAAATTTAATTAGCTGTCTTCTCTTAGCTTTATGCTGAGTCTCTTGCACGTTTTCAAGGAGGCTCGCCTTATATTTATCCATTATATGGGTTGGGTGAGCTGCCACAGGTCAGTTGTTTCTCAATTCCTTGCACTGACTTTAGTCACTTTTATTGCACTTTGATGCTTCTAAGAAGCTATGCTAAGGTAATGTCTTATGGTTCAGGCTTTTGCACGTCTAAGTGCTGTTTATGGTGGTACATATATGTTAAATAAACCAGAGTGCAAGGTAGTGGCTTGACCTTTTTTTTACTCCTAATTGTCATAGTCTGCGAAAACAACTTATCGAATATGCTCTTTTCTGATTTCACTATATAATACGTTTGCAGGTTGAATTTGATATGGAAGGGAAAGTGTGTGGTGTTACTTCAGAAGGTGAAACGGCTAAATGCAAAAAAGTTGTCTGTGATCCTTCTTACTTGCCTAGCAAGGTAAATGCCACTGCCCATATAAAATTGAAGTACTTTGTTTATGTGTAGAAGGAATTCACTGAAACCTTGATATATGTCAACCAAATTTACTGGAATTTTAAACCTTCCTGCTACGATACCTCTGTTGACTGCTTTCCTATATGGTGCTCTCCTGTTTTGGGGTTCACTTTGTGTTTGTGAATAGGTAAGGAAGATTGGAAAAGTTGCACGTGCAATCGCTATTATGAGCCACCCAATTCCAAACACAAATGAGTCCCACTCGATTCAGATTATTTTGCCGCAGAAGCAACTTGGGCGCAAGTCAGACATGTGGGTCTCTTCCTCATATTTCAAATTGTTTTCATTTGCTGAGTGCCTTAATTCAGTTTGCATCGTTTGGTTGTGACATGCATTCTGAAAATGTTTCTTAGGTATGTGTTCTGTTGCTCATATACACATAATGTTGCGCCAAAAGGGAAGTTCATTGCATTTGTGTCTGCGGAAGCTGAGACCGATAATCCGCAGTCCGAACTAAAGCCTGGAATTGATCTACTTGGTCAAGTAGATGAACTGTTTTTTGATATGTATGACAGATACAAACCTGTCAATGAACCATCTCTTGATAATTGCTTTGTTTCAACGGTGAGTTTAGCATTCTGTAATAACAAAGTGATTACAAGTCCCAGATATTTTAGATGTTTATGGAAGTTTTCTTCTTTGCAGAGTTATGATGCTACTACACACTTTGAGACAACTGTGACAGATGTTCTTAGTATGTACACAGCGATTACTGGAAAGGTAAGGTTCATGTCGTATATCTTTTTACTTCTTTTTTGTGGCCAGCAAAGCAGATGTATGTATCAAATATTAATTTCTTCAATGTTGCATTGGGTCTGAGAGTTCAAAACCTACTAGTGAAATTTGCTAGCTTTACACTGAATGGTCAATTGTTTGTTAACCCTCTGTCAGCAATATATGGTTTGCCTCAAAACAAAATTAATCCCTAATGCGTCTCTTTATTATTGGCAATTTGACATTACTATTTTATGTTTACTGGTCCAAACATGGATTGCACATCTTTAACTATCTGCATGTCCGTCTCGCAGACCGTTGATCTCAGTGTCGACCTGAGTGCTGCCAGCGCTGCTGAAGAATACTAGAGATGAATTAAATGTTCATTTCCTCGAGATACATACTTTAAAGAAGAACGGCGTAAGACAGGCCATGCCTGGTGGCTTGCCAGGTTACCACAATACTGTGCTGCAGGTGCAGCCGATTAAACGGACAGAAACAGCATACCACCGTATATCATTTATATGGTGTTTAAACGGGCTGAAGACTGTTTATGCAAACAGTGGATGATGATGGTGGTTCCTTTGTTCCTTACATGATTGATCGGATGGTTAACTTTAAACTGTGTTAACGTTTGCTAGAACCAGCTCGTTGTCAGTGATGTATCGTGATCACTTCTCAGATATGCATATCAGCATTTCCGTTTCTTGCTCGCTGCTAAATGCCTCAGTAGTTAATGGGAGAGGGGAGACCCAAAGCACCCTAGTTCCGTTTCATGAATTCAAGATGATTTTGGGACTTCTTGTATCACCTAGATGTTGTGGGTCTTTTTTTTAAAAAAAAACTAAAGGTAGTCAAAGAAGTGTCTATATATATATATATATATATATATATATATATATATATATATATATATATATATATATATATATATATATATATATATATATATATATATATATATATATATATATATATATATATATGACCTAAGAAATAAAAGTACGTGAAAAGACCTTGATGTTGCCTGTAGGGGTAAATAGGTGTTTATGAAATTTAACAACAAACCAAACTTTGCAACAGTTAGTATAGTGTGGAACTCTTGTGCAATGTTGCAACAGTTAATATAGTGTGGAACTTTCGCGTAATGTTGGCACACAACAGAATAACATGAAGTTCATCAAGTCTAGAGAGTTGAAACACAAACTGTACATGTGTTTGGACATGTCCAATAACAAGTTCACGAAGTGTACGCATTTACAAAACATATACAACTAAGTAGATCGAGTGAAAAGAGAATATTGCAATTCAAAATATAAGAGAGATCAAGTGAAAAGGGAATATTGCAATTCAAAATATAAGAGAGATCGAGTGAAAGGGGAACATTGCAATTCAAAGTTTGGCTTATGCAGAAATTTGTCTTGTGCTGATTTGCTGCAGGAGGAAAACACTCTCGGAGGCTGAAAAACAGTTCAAACGAACAGGGTGACGAGAGACATGGTTTGTTTAACTGAAGTTCGGGTTCCCATTTGATAGTAAAGCGACCAGTTGCATCCCATCCCATCCGGCGTCCGGCATCTGGCTCCTCCCTCTCGGATTCCCAGACGCCAAAATCCCATTCCCACCCCACACGCACCGCACCGTTCGCTTCCTTTCGTCAACTCCACTTCTCTTCTCCGCCGCGTCATCTCCTCTTCACCGCCGTCGCCGCCGCTTCACCGGGCAGCCAGCCATGGATGAGGAGTACGACGTGATCGTGCTAGGCACGGGGCTCAAGGAGTGCATCCTCAGCGGTCTCCTCTCCGTCGACGGCCTCAAGGTGAGCCCGCCGCTCGCCCGCTCGCTTCCTCTACAGCCGCCGCTAGTATGATCCGTAGCTGCCGTGCTCGGATTTCGGGTCCTCGTAAAAGTCCGGTGCTTCAAGGTCGCTTTCATCACTTGGAGTGAACTGGGTCGCTGGAGCACACGAGCTCCTAGATCGGGTGCCCCAGCCCCTTTGATCTGGACGTCGCGCGCCGCGATTAGATGCATGCTTCGCTTTGCTGTCGTATGCTGATATATAGTGTTCGTCTACCTACGAGCCCCCCAGCTCCTTAAGCCCTATAGGGGCGGACCAGCCATTGATGCAATTGAGTATAGTCTGAGCTTAGCAAGGAGTGGTTCTCTAGATCGGGACTGCGAGCAGCCGTGTTTAATCGGGAAGTGGCACTTAATCGTACTGTTTACCAGCAATTCGGTGGAAGAACATGTAATACGAATTAAAGTGAGGATTAAGGAGAGGGAGAAGGGTGGCCATTCTTGCCCAAACTAATTGTACTTTGTTGTGTTGCTTGCCCACTTGTTGCTTTTCATAAACCAATGTTTTTCAATTTCCATATTAGCCTAATAAGTGGGCTTCCCTATTTGTCGCACATACACAGGTGGCAGCATGTAGCTTGCAAAATGGCGGCGATGATAGAAGTAATAAGTTAGGGTTAGGATTTCTGGGTTTCCCAAGCCACCCTGACCTTTGGCCTCAGCTTCAAGGAGGAAGCTGGACTGTGGTTGGTATTGGCGCTGCTGTGGCAGGGGCAGCAAGGGTGTTGACAACCATAGGTTTGCTGCTGAGCAACTGTCGGGCAGCTGTAGACTGGGTGCTTCCTGTTAGCAGCCTGGCTGTTAAGGGGTAACGTAGCAGAGTTGTAGGGCATGCCAGGTGCCTTCAACTGCTGACGGTAGCGGTGGAGCCGGTAACAGTAGCCACCTGCAGCTGGTACCAGCTAGGGGCATGGTAGATGGGTTGTGGGAGGAGGTCATCAAGGGCAATGGAACACTGGAGATTAAGGGTGGTTTGTTTTGCTTCCCAACAACACCAAGCCGCAAGTGTGGCCATGCCAGAAGTTTGGCGGACAAAATGTCCGCCACACTTTTGACGGGCTTTTTCAGCCAAATGCACTAACAAAACAGCCAAGCATGGTGCAACAGTCAAATGTTTGGTCACAAAACAAATAACAGCCTAATCGAGTGTGGCGCACTGATCTTGCAGCATGGCAACCTTTGGATGCCATGCAAACACGCCTAGTCTCTACAGTAATAAGCAAGCTACCAAGAGTCCAAACCAAGAAGGATGGAATTAAAAAGTCCCTTTCATTAAACAGTGAACCCTTATGATGTAGAGATGCTTTGGCCCTGTTTAGCAGGGCTCCAGCTCCAATAAATCTGTGGACCTTTTGGAGCTAGGTATTCCTAGCTCCATAATCTGTGAATCTGGAGCTGTGGGTACATTTAAGTTGTTCGGATGAGTTGTTTCTCTCAGTTCTAGACAAATTATAGTCTTGAGGTTTTTGATTTTAGTATACAAACTCCACATCTGAGGTGAATCTTGGAGCTAGAGTTGTGCCAACAGGCAATGGGGCCTTGTATTAGAGAGCTTTTAAGTGGATGTATAATGAGAATGCTGTATGAGGAGTCAATTTAAGAGTACATAACCAGAAGTTGCCACAACCCCTCGCAAACACCTCTCTTTTGTCAGTGCATTATGCATGTATGCATGAGTTGATATTCTGTGCCACCTGGTCTGTAATTTCTTTTGATCCTTATGCCATTTTTAGGACCTTCCTTTAAGGTGTGGTATTTGAAGTCTACATGTAACTGTAGGAAATTCACTTTTGAGGTCGTGTGTTTCGATGATATTGTAGGTTTTGCATATGGACAGAAATGACTACTATGGAGGAGATTCCACCTCGCTCAACCTTAATCAGGTAAGCAACTCCTACAACTTCTGTTTAAGTACAGAGGGTTCTAGATTTGCATTGATTTCTTTTCATAACAAAGCTTTTGATTGATTTTGCTTGAACTTTTAGACTGACATGCTTTTCACTCTACCTTTTGGAATAGCTCTGGAAGAGGTTTAGAGGGGAAGACAAGCCCCCAGCACATCTAGGTGCAAGCAGAGACTACAATGTGGACATGGTGCCAAAGGTGCAACGCTTTATCCTATGGAAACATGTCTTTCTAGCACCTTTATCAGCACAGCTGATATTTGCGGAAATACCTGCGAGATGATAAATATAACACAAACCCTGTGATCATGCATTATTTTGACTTGGCAGGAATCATTTGTAGTCTTTTAATGTGATTTATGTGTTGATTTTCGCTTCAGCAAGTTATGAAAATCCCTTGCAGAACTGTTTGTAAAAAGAAGCCTATGAAGTACTCCTGCTAGATTTATGACTTATTTGTTAATAGTTTGCCTTTTTTACTATTTATATACTACTGTGTACCATAATTATGTTTTTGTTGATTTAGTCGATTCATTGTTAAAAAAAAGACTGTTTCTATTATCAGTTTATGATGGCAAATGGGACATTGGTTCGAACCCTCATCCACACTGATGTGACAAAGTACTTGTCATTCAAAGCTGTTGATGGGAGCTTTGTTTTCAGCAAAGGGAAGGTAGTCATCAGGCTATGTTCTCGTCCTGTTTTTCATCAACATTAAGTTTCCTAAATTTTCTTAGATCTAGTAGGGTAACATGCCTTTTCTCTGTTATTATATTCTATCAGATTTACAAGGTCCCTGCCACTGATATGGAGGCTCTGAAGTCCCCTTTGATGGGCCTATTTGAGAAGCGCAGAGCAAGGAACTTCTTCATTTATGTCCAAGATTACAATGAAGCTGATCCAAGGACACATCAAGGATTGGACCTTACTAGGGTGACAACTAGAGAACTTATAGCGTAAGTACCTCTCTGCTTGTTGCATCATACTCATTCCATTGCTAGTTTACTCTAATAGACAAACAGTAACCCCCCCCCCCCCCCCCCCCCCCACAATACACAGACCCACACACACCCCCAGCACCCACCCGGCATAGACAAAATAAAAAGAATAACATACCTGGATAACCCTTTTAAAGGTGTGAGTTATGACTTACCTGTAGTATTAGGGTGTCTCACCAATATGATTCTTACTGTGAATTTTCAAATCCATTGTAGACATTGCTTGGCGTTGCATCTTACAGTACCTACGAACTAAATTTGTTGTAGTTAGCATCTAGGTTTTTCCTAGTGCACTCTTGCTACGTTCAGCCATTCAGGGTTGTGCTTCTACAAGATCCATTGTGAACTTTGCTGCCTCGCAGATTATACATGGATACCAGTTTATTCCATATGTTGTGCAAAGATATTTCTTTTGCATGTTGCTTTTATGTTCTTGTGTAAAATTCAACCTATGCATGTTCCAATCCCCTTAATTTGTTCATGACATGTGGGTCCATGATCCACATGTCAGTGACACATTTTGGGATTGCAATTTTGCAATGGCAAATAACTAACCTCTTTCTGCACAAAGGTAACTCCATGTTCCATGTGTATTTCAGAAAATATGGTTTAAGTGATGATACAGTGGATTTCATTGGACATGCACTTGCTCTTCATAGAGATGATCGTTATCTTGATGAACCAGCACTTGATACAGTGAAAAGGATGAAAGTAAGTCTTGGCCAAAGCTGCTTCCTTGTTGCTATAGATAAACTTGTGTGCTTCCTAATGGTTTGAATATGATTCCTTTATATAGTGCAGTTATATTTACCTATTATGTGCTTTTAGCTCTATGCAGAGTCTCTTGCACGCTTTCAAGGAGGCTCGCCATATATCTATCCACTATATGGGCTGGGTGAGCTACCACAGGTCAGTCAAAATCGAATCTGTTAATACAATACTTCTTGAGTGGGCATTGTGTTCCTTGTTGATGATACAGTGCTTGTTTTGGGATACAGGGTTTTGCGCGACTGAGTGCTGTTTATGGTGGTACTTACATGTTAAACAAGCCAGAGTGCAAGGTCTTCTTTTTCACCTCTCTTCACATAATTTGGATGACTAGAAAATGCTCTCCTTTTTACCTGTGTTGCCTCATTTTATAGGTTGAATTCGATATGGAGGGGAAAGTGTGTGGTGTCACATCTGAAGGTGAAACTGCAAAGTGCAAGAAGGTGGTCTGTGATCCTTCGTATTTACCAAACAAGGTGAATACTCTCTATATCCAGATTTTAAAGGGCTCGGTCATTTTGGTGCCAAATACTTATATTTTGTTAGATGACAAGCTAATTTACTGAACTTCTTTTTTTCCCCCATCTTGCGAAGGTATTTGTTATTATATGGCCTTCTGGTGTTTTTGCTAAACTTTTTTTTTCTCGTTTTTTTTGCCACCCTAATGTTTCTCAACAGGTTAGGAAGATCGGTAGAGTTGTACGAGCAATTGCTATCATGAGCCACCCAATCCCTAATACAAATGAGTCCCACTCGGTTCAAATTATTTTGCCTCAGAAACAACTTGGACGCAGATCAGACATGTGAGGCCTTCTCTCATGCTGAAATAGTTTTCATTTCATTAATCATTAGATTTACTTGAACACTTTTATCAAGTGGATCACTATGCTTGACACAATTATGATATTTCTGTCCATATCCTCCTTTTAGGTATGTTTTCTGTTGCTCATACACGCACAATGTTGCACCCAGAGGGAAGTTCATTGCATTTGTGTCTGCAGAAGCAGAGACTGATAATCCCCAGTCTGAGCTAAAGCCTGGAATTGATCTACTTGGTTCTGTAGATGAGATATTCTATGATATTTATGACAGATATGAACCAGTGAATGAACCATCTCTTGACAATTGCTTTGTCTCGACGGTAAGATGTACAGTATATGTTAATAGAATGAACATTTAACTTCACTGATTAAACATTCTACTAAATCTTTGTGGCATCTTTGTGGCTGTTTCACCGTGCAGAGCTATGATGCCACCACACATTTTGAAACAACTGTAACAGATGTTCTGAACATGTATACAATGATTACTGGAAAGGTAACATGGACTTCATCTTTATTTTTATGATTGGAGTGATGTAGCCTGCAGTAGTCTTTGGTTAGTGTACTGTGCTAAAATGTTGGTCAAACGTAAATCCAATTTTTTTAGAGTTTTAACTTAAAGTCCAATTAAATGAAGACTTGTGAATCTGTGATATTTTTGTCGAGTAGTTACAACTAACTGAGCTTTTTTTAATCATGACTTGAAGCACACCTTCTTTTGAGCGGAGCTAGATACCTAGAGTTGGAACTGTGTGTGTTCCATACTTCCACTGTTTATATTTGCTAACAAAAAAAGTCGCCTATGCTGTAATTTCAAGATTTAATGAATCTAGTTCCTCGATCTACTACTTTATGTTGCAAATATGGATCAAATATGTGCATCCTAACTCTGATCTCATTGCAGACTGTGGATCTTAGTGTGGATCTGAGTGCTGCTAGTGCTGCTGAAGAATACTGATTTCAGTCGTAATGTCATGTTTATCAAAGATCACATCGTCGGGGACAGCACATGGAAACTTTAATGAATGGCTGGTATGAGTTTATTCCGGTCCAGATTATATATCATGCCCCTTCTACTGTTCTGCGAAATGTCTACTGGGTACTTGTTGCTGGCAGAACTATGCACAATATTGACTCAAGTTGATGGTTCTATTATTTACTAGTTGATCGAATGGTGTAAAACGTTATACAGTGACCATCATGGTTGTGATGTATCATAACTGTTCAGTAAATTTGGGTTTTTCACTGTCGAGTTCTGCTTGATGCTATCGAACGCTGCCTGTTCTTCTGTGTCTACTGGGTACTTGTTGCTGGCAGAACTATGCACAATATTGAATCAAGTTGACGGTGGTGGTTCTATTATTTACTAGTTGATCGAATGGTGTAAAACGTTATACTGTCGAGTTCTGCTTGATGCTATTGAATGAAGTTTGTCACCCATCGAGTTCTTCAAAGATTTTTTAGGGACGAATGCCAAATATCTTTTTGGTCTGATGTGTCAGAACATGACCTTTGGCTCTTGTGATGGGGGTATTGTTTGCCAACTTATGTGATTTTTTTTTCTGGCAGGTGGTGTCTGGCAACTGAATTTTGTGGCACATGAATGTCATCGCAATCAAAAGGCCATTTTGTTGTGTCAAGCAAAGGGATGAGAGCTGCAGCTGTGTAGATAATGATCGATTCTTGTCTTACCTCCATGGTTAGATTGGGAAAGACCAACGAAGAATACGGATTGCGTAGGTAACTTTCATTATTCTTGTACCATGAAAGTTATGAGCCACAGCATTTGGACCATATGTTTTGCGGAGTCACTGTGATGGCTAGATATTATAAATATATCAGCTGTCTTTTCTGGCTGCCATGAGTGATGCTATCTGCAAAAACGCTAGTACGTTATTAAAAGAAAAATTAAGGAACCTAGGAAGAACTAGACATTCTTTTAATTATGAATCATTTAGAAGAAAAAAAAAGTAGACATCAAATTCTGAATTGATGAGAACTCGAAACTGAATGGTCGGATGTATAACCTCATTTCTCACTCAATTAGATGAGCTAGGCTCACATTCTATGCTGGTTACAAGCCACTGTCGTGTAGAGTGCACATGTTTTGGCAGGATGAAGTATTGTGGCAGAAAGAATTTTGCGGCAGTAATGAAATGACGTTGAGAGCTTTGGTTCTTGCTGAATTTCTGTGGCAACAGTGGTATGATGTTGGAAGATTCGTTTCTTGTTGAATTAATGAATTTCGTTTCTACCTCACCAGACCAGAGTTTGGTCTCATCATAATACAAAGATACGCAGCTCTCATCTGTTCCAGAGAGAAAAAAAAGAAGCTCGGTCTCATCGTAACCAGAGGCGTTGTTGCTGTTGCTGCCTGCCTGGCTGGTGCGATAATCTGAGCGCTGTCGTGCTACTCCCAGAGCCAGAGGCCAGAGTGATCCATTCTTATCTTTACCACCGCATGGTCATTGTCACATTGCTTGCAAAAGGTAACGCTGCGGCGTTATCAAGTTCAGGATCTTCTGAGGAATTTTGGGCACAGATGACTGACTACTCGTATCGGATTTAGAAGTCGTTTTGAACAAGTTTTGGATCAATCATTGGAAATATAAATCATCAATAACTTTTAAGTGGTTGAGTTTGCAAATGTAAAAATTATATGAATAGATTTGTCTTGAAAAATACTTTCATAAAAGTATACATAAATCACTTTTCCATAAATATTTTTTATAAAAACAAGAGGTCAAAGTTGTGTATTGGAGACTGTGTCGCTATCCTAAACGACTTCTAAATCCGATATGGAGGGAGTACCCTAATACCAGCAGTGTTTTCCACTTTTACGGCCGCTCCGAGTGAAGCTGTCTGCAAAAATTACAGCTCCTCTGTGCTTTACAGCAGAAAAACCACACACGATAGTATGATACGTACAAGCCATTGCTGTAGAGCAAACGAAACATGTCATTACTATCGCTTTCTCTCTGTTTGCAAGTGCAACTGCTGCCTCATTGTCCTCCCCAGATACCAGTTAGCCTCACCGTTCCAATCCTAGGCCGCATCTTCGCCGTGCATGGATTCGGCGGTCGGGGAGCTGCCGCCCTCCTTGAACCCCGATCTCTTCTTGGCCTTCTCTGCCCAGCCCAGGACGCCGTGCTGCACATGCTCGTTGAAGATCTCCATCTTGTAGTAGCTCCCCATCTTTGAGCACAGAGGGAGACCAGCCCATCAATCAGTGTTCGTGTTTGTGTTTCAAGGATATATAACAAGTGCATAGACGTCAAACGGATATATATATATATATATATATATATATATATATATATATATATATATATATATATATATATATATATATATATATATATATATATATATATATATATATATATATATATAGGAAAAAGTCTACTTAACCCCTGAACTATCAGCTAGTGTCTAACTTACACCTTCAACTATAAAACTATCTGTTTTACACCCTGAACTTTTTAAAACCGTTCAAATTACGCCCAGGAGCGGTTTTGGACGGCGGTTTTGCTACCTTAAATATGATTTTGCTACAGTAACATCGGTTTTGACTTTTCTTTTTCTATTTATTTTCGCTGAATCTTTGAAAAATCATAGTAAATCACAGAAAAAATCATAAAATAGAAAATCTAATTTTATTGGACTCCGTATGAGTAGATCTACACAATAAACATATAATATAGTATGCTTTAGTACAATTTTTTTTGTACCTTTAAATTAGTTAGAAAATCAAATTTTGTATGTAATTAATTGGAATAATTCATAGCTACAGCTTTTATGGTCCAATTGTGGTTAAATTTTTATAGTAAACTAATTATTATATACTTGAACTATAGTAAAAATTTCATACTGATTGGATCATGTATAATTTAGTTATAGATTTATTTATATTTAACAAGCATAAACCTAAATAAATCTATAACTAAGTTATATATGATCCAATGAGTATGAATTTTTTGCTATAGTTCAAGCATATAATAATAACCCCATCATAAAAATTTCAACACAATTGGACCATAGAAGTTGTAGCTATGAATTATTCCAATTAATTACAGATAAAATTTGATTTTCTAACTAATTTAAAGTTACAGAAAAAATTTGTACTAAAGCATACTATATTATATGTTTATTGTATAAATCTACTCATGTGGAGTCCAATAAAATTAGATTTTCTATTTTATGATTTTTCTGTGATTTACTATGATTTTTCAAAGATTCAGTGAAAATAAATAGAAAAAGAAAAAGTCAAAACCGCTGTTACCGTAGCAAAACCATGGTTACTGTAGCAAACCCGCCGTCCAAAACCGCTCCGGGGTGTAATTTGGACGGTTTTGAAAAGTTCAGGGTGTAAACCAGACGATTTTATAGTTGAGGTGTAAGGGGTTAAGTAGACTTTTTCATATATATATATATATATATATATATATATATATATATATATATATATATATATATATATATATATGGAGATGAAAACTGCCAACGCACGCACCTGGGTTACAATTGCATAAAGAGGCAGTGTGCTATAGCTGCAGAGAAGCTGAATGACGACCCTGCAGGTACATACAAGGAGATGGATGCAAGAGTCAGAATGAAGAACATGCTCATGTACATGCACAGCTGCCATTTGAATTCCTGTGAGATGTACTGGAGGGAGGCCATGCGAATTACCCGAGAACGAGCCTGGGCACCAGGAAACCGATATTGTCCATGAAGCAGGACTCGAATCCATACGTCATCTTCAAAAGGAAAGTTACACAGTGTCGTTGCGTTCAGTTTCAGTCATGGGCATCGGAGCACAATTCAGAATCAGAAATGGTGTGTCGTAGTAATGATTTTTTGTTTACCAGTATCCAGAAGAAGAAGGCGAGCTCAAACGCGTTCTGAAAGAGGATGAAGTGGATGAGGTGCAGGATGATCCGCGGCCGCCCGAACCAGAAGTGCTGGTCCGATGGCGTCACAACCAAATCGCCCTCGATCGCTGTCTGCTTCTCGGCTACGTCGTAGGC
Organism: Saccharum hybrid cultivar R570; assembly: GCA_038087645.1. NCBI lineage: Eukaryota > Viridiplantae > Streptophyta > Magnoliopsida > Poales > Poaceae > Saccharum > Saccharum hybrid cultivar. The sequence goes on from JAQSUU010000433.1 coordinate 1,433,593, forward strand.
TAACTGAGCTATCACGTGCTCCAGCTTTGTGCCAACAGCTAACAGAAGCTGCAACAAGTAATTAGACGCCCTTAATTAAGCACCCAAGTCCCTGACTGAATGCTTATACTTCAGAACTTGCTTCAAAGTCTGCACTTACAACAAGGGGAAGGAAAGCCATCCAAAAGTATGCGTGCCAACCTGCAGATTAACGAAGTGAAGCGTGAGTAGTTTGAGAAGCTTAAATAAATACTGAAATATTGCTACAGGACCTAGCTGCCTGTTAAAAAGGAAAACTAGTTCCAGGGAAGAATTTACAGTAACAGAAAAAAACTATGGAAGTATTTTTTTTTACAAAGGTTGAAATGAAATAAGGGACGGTTTACCATTGACATTGAGCAACAGAAATATCACCACGAAGATCCACAAGCACCAGCTAAAAGGCGACAAAAACGACAGCATGGTTATCATTCATGAAGCAAATTTCCCTCAAAATTTAAAATTGAATTATTGGAATTATTACCTTGTACCAACTATTTTTTTAAAATCAGACTCTAAAACCCTCACCATGTATTTGTGGAAATCAAATTTCGGGTTTCCGCGACAGTGAGTCTGCAATCCAAAAGAATGCAAGTTTACATATAAAGAATATAACAGAACATTATCTTGACATCCAGTGGTGCTTACCATGATAAAACCAAGACGCATTGCGGCATAGTCTGATTTAGCTACTGAACCATAAAACTGCTTACGAAATGAGTGCTGTATGGGAAAAAGCAAGAGGAAGGCTATTAGTTCACCAATACCTACTGATTGCTTTCAGTAATAACCCAAGAAAAAGCATAATTAAGTAAGTTCCACCATAGGTGCCAAAAAAATGTGCATGCCAAATTGAGAACTTAGATAATAATCGCCCCTGTGAAAAAAGAGAGTCATTTTGGACATTCACGTGGCCTCTAAAACATATAATTCTATTGTGATATACTGATATATACATCAGAACATAAAAGGTGCCTTTTAAAAAATATCTCATCATATAATTTTCAAATGTTTAATCTCTGTGTGTAAAAGGATATAGATGCCCAAACATCACATATAGTTTGACGGCTTTTGTAAGAAAAATACACACTATAGTTTAAAACGTCAGTTTTTTTTCTTTGGAGTAAATATTATTTTTCAATGTACAGGTAATATATGACAGTAGAACACATGAATGTAGTACACCTTACCAGCCAACACAACGTCTTAGAATATGTGCCAATAACCTCGTAATGTTCTCTGATAAATGAAACTTGATGCATAGGTAACACCTTCTTAGATCCTGCAGTTTTACATATCGGATTTCATCAATCCTATCAACAAACAGGCCTCTGTCTTACGAAGATAACAAACAACTGTTCCTTTTTCTTGTGAAGAGAAAATAACCAGATCATAAACATATCTTTTGTTTTCACAACGATTTACATGTTTCCAGTTTCCGCAGAATAAAAAAAGATGTTCAAACCAATGAGTGTCATTGCACTAAAATACTCCTATGAGCAACGACAACAACAAGCTGGGTCGTGATACCGTTTCCTGCAGCGTTTTTCTGAATTTCCTCCTCCCACTTTTTCCATCTGTGTATCTGAGTAAAAAAAAAAAGAACAGTGAGAAGCAGCCGGCAGAAGAAGCAACAAGAGTTCCACAGTTTATTAACTGCAACTCTGCAGCCTTATGTCATAAGCAGCTAAATTAATTACCTTTGCACCTCCTAAAAGCATAGTTGTAGCACAGAAAAATACATGCGAGACAGCCAGAACAAATATGAAGATGTGCAGCTGATGCAAGGCTTCTTGGGACAGCAGTGGAACTTTCCCCTGTCAGGACAAACGCATACCAAAAAAGAAGGAAACATCAAGACGCCATGTTGTTCGTTTGATTAATTCTATATATTATTAGCTGTATTATGAATAAAACATCGACAGCCAATGTCTTGCAAAAACTAAAATATATGAACAGCGAGTGCTATATATCCGAGTCGCAGGATTATTCAGTCAGTTCACCTCCTTTCCGCACAGCCCGGCCTCGGCCCCAGCCTCGCTGAGCATCCGTGCCCGACTGATCCCACCGAGGATATCGGCGGCGACAAGACGCGCCGCCATGGCGGCCGCCGCAGGAGCCTCTGCCTCGTCGTGCCCCGGTCTTTCGCACGGCAGCATGTAGTCTGTCCAGCTGGATGGAATGCATGTCCTCTGGATCGTCCCCTGCAACACCGTCAGCAGCAGGGAGATGAACCCCAGAAGCATCAGCTCTGCAACAATACACACCAACACACAGAAGAGCTCAAATCACTGAAGACGACGCACGTACGTCTCTGAGTAGAAGAACAAATAAAAAAACTTTTTTTTCTAGGAGTAGTACCTTCTTTGATCTTGAGGAGCGCCTCGTAGAGCGGCCTCTGATGGTTCTTCTTGAGCGTCTGCATGCATGCGGACCCAAGAACAGCAGAGTTAGTGAAGCTCTCAGCTCATCAGCATCACCGTCACAGCTCGTAGCAGCTAGCAGCTGAAAAGCAAGCAAGAGGTCCAGCTCCGCCTACGGCCTATACGTACCTTGCCGAGGTGATGGAGGCCCCGCTCGGCGGCGAGGGAGATGAGCACGAGGATGGTGCAGACCGCCGCCACGATCCACGTCGGTGTGAACTGCAGCGCCGCCGCCTCGTCGGCCACCGCCATTGTCCGTCCGCCCGTCCACTTGTTCTCGACCCTGCTCCTCCCTATCTCCTCCTCAGACTGGCTGATTGGTTGCCCGTCCAGGCCTCCAGGAGCGCGCGCTCGGCGCTTCTGCCGTTTCCTTGGTTTCGTTTTATGCCGTCGAACTCGAAACGCCACCGGACGTCCGGACGCACGTGGCGCCGTGGCGACAGTAGGGGGGAAGGCGACAGTGGGGCCCACTGCCCCAGGAGCGAAGAGCTTTCAGGTGGGCCCGGGAATATGAGACCAGTGGACGGCAGCTCACTGTTGGGGTGCCGTTGTCTCGGAGCTTTAAACGGTGGTGGATGCAGCTTCGTAGCATGGCCACATAACTCGAGAAACAAAATTCTATCCAAAACTCCTAAATTTATCTTTTTATACTAATATAAAAACAGATGGGTCATGGATCTCTTCATCAACTTTCATAAATCCACTTTCATCCCTTTGAAACATTGATGTCAATGCCAGTGCCATGGCCTAGTTCCTGGGCTGTTCTATTTCCTCTTTTCCTCAACTTTATGTGGGTCCTCTGATTTTCAACCTCTCATTTGCTCTTTTGATCGGTAACTCTCTGGTTGGAAATCCCGTCTTCTCAGCTATGGTGGTCGAGTTGTGCTAGGTAATGCTGCCCTGGGAAGTCTACCGATTCGCCATATATGCTCTCCATGTTTCTTCGCAAGATGTTAGAGAGATCATTGACGGTAAGCGTCGTTCCTTTCTTTGGACATGCACTGACAAATGCCACAAGCCTCAATGTCTTGTTTCGTGGGACTTGGTGTGCCTGCCTTTCTAAAGGTGTTGGTGGGGCTTAGTGTGCGTAATTTGGAAGATCAGAACTGAAAGGACCACGAATGTTGCCTAGAGGGAAGATGAATAGACGAATCTAAAATTTACAACCACGAACATTGCCGACTAGAGGGAAGATGAAATAGACGAATTTAAAATTTACAGCTTAAACTGTGGAGGCCGTTAGTTAGGAGGTTTCCGATTTCTTGGAAAACCAAAATAAGAGAAAACAAAAACTCGAACATATGTCCCTCCCTAACATAAACTTCACTCCTACGGGGACCGTGGCACACAGCCCCTGACGGTCAAGTGCTAGGCGACGACAACAGGGTCAGGTGGAGCCAGCAGCTCCTCCAGCTCCTCCCTACACGACGAAGCCGAGGTCCATCCACGCCATGGCAGCACCTCCTGCACCCCGCGCATGAAGACCATAGTCGAAACCCCAAACTGTGACTTGTACCCGACCTTCTTCAGAATATAAGGGGAGGGCCGGCTCCCATAGAGAGGGAAGGGGGCAACAGAATAGAGCTAAGAGCCCGATTGGACACTAGAGAGAGATCCCATCTGGGAAGCAGAGGAACAACAGAGTGTTTCCCCCACCACCTGCTAGAGAGAGGTCAGTTCCTCACTCGCTGGGAAGAAACCTCATCGCCGACGAGCCATAGGATAGCACCGAGCGATCCTCTACCAAATCCCCGTTCTCCTCCGTTGTAACCCCTCCGATTTGGGTGCTCCTGAACACGAAGAAAACCTCACTGCTAGACGTAGGGCCTCGATAGCACGAACCAGGATAAACCGTTGTGTCTCCCTCATGTTTTTGAGTACCCGAGCCACCGAAGACCCACACTTCCGACATCCGATGAACAACCACGATGATTGCCACGGCAACAAACCCGCGACAACTGGCGCGCCAGGTAGGGGAGTGTGTCGAGTGTGATTACGGCTCTACGGTGGTCGGAGCCACCCGTCTCGTCGCGCGGAGCAGGCAGTGTTGCCCTAGAAGGTGGCGTTCGCTTCTTCGGCGAGGTCGCTGCCGCCGCCGGTGCCTTCGCCCCGGGCCAAGTTCTCAACTTTGGGAGCTTGGCCTACATCGCCGAATGCTACAGCGAACTCCACCCCCTCATGGAGACCATGCCGGTAGACAACGAGTCTCTGGCGTCGTGTCCCCCCACCGGGGCTCCTAGGAGCGGACCTTTGAAAGGTCCTAAATGGCTAGAGTGGGGTGAATAGCCTAATAAAAATTCTATAAAAACACTAGAGCAAATTGTTAGACAACAATAAGGCGATAAAACAGTTTTGCTCTAGCTCTACAAAGTGCTATGCAAGCCACCTACCAAATGCATGTATATGATCTCTATGTCAATCACACGAACAAACTTGCTATGTCACTACTTCTACCACTAGTGAGTTAGCAAGAAACAAGATACAATAAATATATTACTTCTAGCTACTGAACTAATAAGATAAGCTACTACTACACAAGAGATGTGTATCAATGAATGTAATGCCAGTGAAGTTGAGGGTGATATACTGATCTGGGCAAGAGATAAACCAATCAAATGAATACCAAGATGACACAATGATTTATCCCGTGGTTCTGTTGCTTGTCTGCAACTTAGTCCACGTTGTGACAACACACTCACTTGGTGGCTCACGCGCTAAGACTTCGCACGCCTAACCCAACACTTGGGCTCCGTAAGAACCAACACAATATGAGGGCACACAAGTCACGAACAATCCACTAGAGTTGCCTTTCGCGGCTCCCGCAGGGAATAGGCACAGGAACCTCACAATCGATCGATCGATCGGCCGGAAACAACCACCACTTCGGCTCAATGATCCTCCAAACTCCGGACCGGCTAGGTGACGGCAATCACCAATAATAATAAGAGCACCACCAGCTCAACTTGCCCTTCCCAGTACCACAAGATGCAAGAACTCGATGCAATGCACTAGAGACTCTCAATCTCACTCTACAATGTGATCTCAACTGATGCAATGGAGTGGATCGTGTTCTTTTGCTCACAATAGGTTTTCTCAACAGTTTGGGGGTCCAAGAGAGTGGACATGGCCGGTCAAGGGGGTATTTATAACTCCTACCACGAAATAGAGTCGTTACCCCTTGGAGCTGAAAACTACGTGGGCATTGGACAGCAGCGGTGGCACCTCCAACGGCTAGTTTCAACGGTTGAAAAATCGACCGTTGTCGGTGTTAGTGGCACCGGACACCATGTCCGGTTCACCGGATAGCCAGTCCGGTGACCCAAAGAAGCGACGATCACGTTTTCCTCCCTCTCTAAAAAAATAGGGCGGTGCACCGGACAACCTATCCAGTGCCCTGTCCCATGACCATTTTCATTGAGTTTCCGAAAACGCTACTCTCTGGAAAAATAGGGCGGTGCATCGGACAGCCTGTCCGGTGCACCTTACATCAAGGTGCCAAGCAGACGCACGCGCGTGCCGTGGCGTCTCATGGACCCTGTTCGGACCCACCAGACAGGCAGTCCGGTGCCACCCATTGGCAGCACCAAGAGCCCGAACATGCCCTGGCAAGCGATGCTAACTCTCAAATATACTCTATTGTGTCTTCACCGGCAAAACAAAATCCCTATTTACACCTTTGTCTTGATCTCCGTACGATTTTGTTTTTCTCTTTCTTCTTTTCCAAGTTGGAGCACTTGATCTCATCTTTTGGCCATCTCCATCACTTGAGTGTCATCTAGCTCCATCACTTGGACTTGGACCAACCTATATCATAATCACATTTAGACATAGAGTTAGTCCAATAAGTTTCATCAATTAGCCAAAACCAAACTAGGGTTTTCAACCTCAAGGTCCTCGCCCGGTAGGTCCAACTCGGTTTGGGTCCAAACCCACCGTGTTGGAGCGTCGCTAGATGTTTTACATGCTAGTGAACATCCACTACCAAATCATCACCACCGAGGTTCTACCGCTGCCTGACCGCTTCTGGTACTACCTACTGGACATCCCGTACGGGATCCAGAACGCGTTGGCGTCGTTCTAGCTCGATGGATGGGCTGCCAGATGGGGCCAGACTATTTTGCACAACAGAGGCAATAGTACAAAGGGAACGGTCAGGAATAGGAGAGGGCATTGATGATTATATTGAGCGAACCAGACACATATCTCCATCTCCAGTGTAATGTTTATCTTCCTCTTCTAGTCCTCCCTCATGTACCCAAATCTCTTACTTCCGGTATCTTCTAGAACGTCCTAGTGTCTTCTTCCTAGCACCTACTGTACTGCTTGCTGCTTGTTCCCAAATTGATCCTAGTTGATAGTTGTATCAGACTATTGAGGGCTTGTTATTAGAGAAGTGATTAAGGTTGCTAATAATCTCTTAGCAGGATACCGTTGGATCTTCAACAATACTAGATATTAGTTCCAATATATCCAATGTATGTGTGACCTTTATATTTTATGAGACTTTATTTTTTATTAGAAGGAAAACATACACATGAGAACTGAGCCTTCCTTGTGGTGGAACCTGTCCACCCGGGTTCTCCTCAACTTAGCACGAGTGTTCGTATTTTCTTGGATTTATTTCAGGATTTAACGGCGTTGTGCTTTTAGTGGTAGATAATGTTCCCATCGACAACGAGGCGCATGTGGTGACTTTGTCAATCTCGAGACGTACCGACATAGTCTTTTGGAGGTGCTCATAGAGGTAGGGTTTACGTACGTGTGTTCATAGGGGTGAGTGTGCGTGCGTGTTAAGCGTCTGCATATGTACTTGTGTAATTTGCAAAAAAAAAGTTACACACAAACGTACTTGTATCAAAAAAAAGTGTACGCCGTCTACTTATGTACACATATATATTAGTATTGTGTAGGCCTACGTTGAAAACAACAAAGGTCCACTCATATGTGCTATAAATCTCATATCATGACCATGGGTCGGATGCGCGTGCGTCGCTAACTGAAGCGGCAGACACGTCGCCGGAACCGAGGAAGAAGGGGGCAGGGGCTGGGGATGGGCAGAATGGCCAGCGGCGAGGCCAGGGGCGAGGTCGTCGCGGGCTCGCGGCCAGTGCGGTGGTCGAGGCAGCGGTGGCGGCGCAGGTAGTGGTTAGGGTTTCAATATTTGCGACCATCCATGGCCGACAGCCTTAGAAGGAGGTGCCTGGGGCGGCGGCCGGCTAGGCTGTGGTGGCGGGTTGAGGGGTGTTGAGCGAGGCGACGGTGGCGCCGCCGAGCGGGCGAAGGGAGACAACCGAATGGGCAGTGCCGGTGGCTGGGGCGAGGAGTTGCTCACGAACTCCTAGATTGGGATTAGGGACGGGCAGGTTCGTCTGGCGGCAGTGGTAGGTGGGCAGTGAGGTCGCCGGCGACCTGGGCGGCGGGCGGGAGGAGGAAGATGGGTACGGGGAGTTTGAGAGAGAGGGGGGAAGAAGATGTGTATGCCGCTATCCCTACTAGCACGCGTGCGTCAAGAAACTATGATAGCTAAGATATATCATATATGGTCAATATATTGCTAGTCACAGAGATTGAATATGAAAGTAGTGGATGGCAATGGATAAAAGGCAATATTCTCCTTATCCTTTGGATTTATTATAGACCGGTTGACACAGCCCCGACAGGATTCGTTGATGCGACATCGACAAGATTTTTTAGCAACGCTACATATTATGTTTATGATGAAATACCAGGGTCAGGCCTAGGATGTGCAACTTGTGTATTCAAATTTCAAAGGGTATTTTTTATTTATAGCCTAAATCCTTATATGTGCTTCAAGATATTAAGGCAAACTAAGACACTTATCCGCGGCTGCTGCGACAGTAAAAATGATGACATATGAACCTGTTGCATCACTACAACACGGGCACCCTGCTGTCCCATCATCTGATTATTCTATGTTTCCAACGACCTCAGCTCCTCCCCAGCCTTCGCCATTTCAATCTTAACAGAAGGTTCTGCGGAATCGCCATTGTTCGTCGATTCCTTCTTGCTAGCAGCGCCAAATCCCTTCAACCCCCTCCCCGACGTCCTCTTACTCGTCTTCGCCCACACTAGGACGCCCTTCTGCACATGCTCGTTGAAGATCTCCTTCTTGTAGTGGCTCCCCATCTTTTGTGCAAAAGGGAGCAAAGCGTTTAATCATCGGAATAGGAGTTTTGAGGATAACAGTTTGTATAACAATCCATATCTGAAGTCTGAACGCTGGCGCACCTGAGTCACAATTGCATACAGAGGCAGGGTGACGTAGCTACAGATAAGCTGGATAAGAACCCTGCAAGTGTCAAGAGAACATACTGAGACTTGCATTTTCCCTATGGCATGAATGGGCAATAAGCTGGAAGATTCTGAAATGATTAAATTACCCCATGACAAGCCTCGGCACGATAAAACCAACAGATTCCATGATGCATGCGTCGAATCCGTAAGTTGTCTAGAAACATTAAGGAGGGTCAACAATGCTGTTTGCGATGAGTTATCACATCTCTGTGCGCTTTACAAATGGTGCATAAAAATACTTACCAGTATCCAGAAGAAAAACGCAATCTCAAATGAGTTCTGAAAGAGGATGAAGTGGATCAGGTAAAGGATAATCTTAGGCTTGCCGAACCAGAAGTGCCTATCTGATAGTTTTACGATCACATCGCCATCGATAGCTGTGTGCTTCTTAGCTACATCATGGACTAACTCAGCTATGATGTGCTCCAGCTTAGTGCCAACAGCTAACAGAAGCTGAAACAAGTAAAGAGCTGTCCAGTAAGCACGTAATACTAACTAGGCACGCGGTGGTCAAGGACCAATAGACAACAGTTAATCGTATTGTTTAGAGTATGTACAAGGACCAGCCAATAATTAAAGCAAATAATTCACTTCATCAGGACGTTGAGAAAATCAATACATGGTGAAAGGGTACCAGGTTTGGTTCCCCTGTAAAGGCCAAGCAAAAATGGTGAACATCAGGCAACTATGACATATTTCTCCAATGCAAGAGTTTATGGGTCCTTTTTAGCGATCTTCATAATTTAGACATTAGAGAAAAAACTACTCAGGAGACCTGCATATGCCATTGTATTAAGAAAGGAAGAAAAATACGAGATACGAAGCAGTAGTGTGCGGAGAAAAGAAAAATATAAGCACTTACAAAAAGGGGAAGGAAAGAAATCCAAAAGTATACGTGCCAACCTGCAGATTAATGGAAAGGAGTGGTAAGTTGTTTTTAGAAGCTTAAATACATACTGAAATACTACAACAATACCGAGCTGTCAGTTGAACAGGACAAATTAACTCGTCCTGCACAAAGACTGGGCAGGAAAATAGAAATAATAATGGTCTTTTGTGTTAATATAGGATAGCCCAGTTTTACCGTCAACATTCAGCAATAGAAATATCACCACGAAGATCCACAAGTACCAGCTAAAAAAAGGAATAGAAACAACATGGTTATGTTTATTCTGGAAAGAAGATCTGCATCAAACTTTAAAAATAATATATAGACATGTGTACCATTTACCTGATGCCTACCACTTTCCTAAAATCAGCCTCTAATGCCCTTACCATGTATCCATAGAAATCAAATTTTGGGTTGGAAGGGCAGTGAGTCTGTAATGAGGGGGAAAAACCCATGTTTACAGCCCAGGAAAGAACACAATATCAGCTTATCATTTGGGCAGATGCTTACCATGATAAAACCAAGACGCATTGTGGTGTAATCTGATTTAGATACTGATCTATAAAACTGCTTAACAAAAGAATGCTGAAAAAGAAAGGAAAGTGAAGGCTAATAAGTTCACCAATAGAGTCCTTTGTAAGAAGTTCACCAATAGTAATAGAAAGCAATTGCCACAAGATAAAAAAAAACATGTATGCAAACGTGACTAATAAATGAAGTTATGCGACATAAGATAGAAGATAAAAGAAGACATGAAATGCATTACTTACCAGCCAACTCGATATTACAGTTCGTTTCTTGATAAATTCGTCATGATGTACATTGGTTACCTTCTTAGGCCCTGAAATTTCAGTCCATTTTATAGTTTAACAAAAATATAAGTGACCCTATTTTTACGAGTAAAAATAAATCATGAAGAACATTTAAATGAACCAGGCAGAAGACCTGCTGGTTATATTAAAAAGAAGTTCAATCCAGACTGGATATAATAAAACAAAAGAAGCACATCAGAGCAACATGACTCCATTGACAACTAAAAACAACAACTGCACCAAATGGTTGGATCGAGACATCAACACAGCCCAAACAACATATACTAGTGAGGCTGTTTATATCCTCATGGAAGTACCAAGAGGGCAAGAGGTACCGCTAATTATAATTAGGGAGACATCAACACCAGAATGTACTGTAGTAACTAGCACCGGAAATCAGTACCGCATATACTAAGTTTTGGTACCTCCCGTGTTATAGTTTTGGTACCTTTTCAAGGACCATAAAAGACCACGGAAACAAAGAAGCTCCTTAAATCAATTTGCAGTCACACAAGAAGATTAAGACCATGTTGGATCCCCTGGGCTAAACTAGCCCAGGGCTAAATATTAGCCCTTAGAATGAAGGGGCTAAAAATTAGCCCATGGGACTGTTTGGATCCAGAGGCTAAAAATTAGCCTCTTATCATACAATGATCCATTTGCCTCTAATTTATTACCTATGCACAGCCATGCGTCGGGATACAATGAGGGGTAATATGAGTCTTTTACCAACAGGACCACTTTTAGCCCTCTTTAGTCCCACCTTAGAGGGTCTAATGAAAAAGTGGTGGGCTAAAGTTTGGCCCTCATGTTTAGCTCCCCCTGTTTGGATCCCTAGAAGTCTAAAAGTGACTAAAAGAGGCGGGCTAAACTTTAGTCCCATGCCAAACAGAGAGTAAAGACCAGTTCAAATGCAAGTGTGGCACCGCAATAAAATACGAGTAACAAGCTAGATCCTGATACCATTTTCAGTAGCATCTTTCTGAATTTCATCCTCCCACTGTTTCCATTGGTGTATCTGAGTAATTAAATACAGTAAGAAACAGACAGCAAAAGTAGAAAGAGTTCTGCTGCTAAACTGCGAGGCATACCAAAAGCTGCATACCTGTACACCTCCTAAAAGCATAGTTGTGCAGCTGAAAATAACATGTGTGATTGCCATAACAAATATGAAAATGTGCAGCTGATGTGTGGCTTCAAGGGAGAGAAGTGGAACTTTTCCCTGTAAAAAACAAACAGTACAACTTAGATATACCATTAAAATTAAAACATAAGTAAAAAGAAACACCTCGATTGACGAATCCTTCTAGTATCATTTACTAGTTAATTAAGAGAGAGAAAATAAGGTATGAGTTTGTAGGCAGGTTGTTTTCAATCTAGGACTACGCTAAAAAGGGGTAACAACATAAGCAAAGCAAGTACATCATGATAAAACACTTGTTTTAACCAACCATGTGCCCAACTGATCTTAGAAAATATAGTTAGCCTCTGAAAAATAGTACTGTAATCATCAGTTCGAATTGTCTAAATAAATTCCCAATCTAATAGAAACTGACATAATTTATACTAGAGAAAGGCATCATGCCAACTCTCTTTTTTCTATCTACGGTGCCAATTATGCCCAAGTCTTATGTCCTGTCTCTCCACATGAATCATAGTATTCCAACTGAGGCCTTGTTTGATCCACCCAACAAAAGTTTATAGCTAGCTAAAATTTCAAAACTAAACTTTAGCCAGCTAAAAGTTCTTCTAGCTAAATTTTAATTGGGGTGTTTGGATGCACCAGCTAATAGACTCAGCTAAGCTTTAGCTGGGTTTAGCTAGGTTGAAACAGCTAAACCCAGCTAAACTTTAGCCGGTAGCTATGCCATTTGAATCCCCAGCAGCTAAATTTAGCCGGCTAAAGTTTATCCAAACACGTGCTTAGAAGTTAGCCCAATGCCCTAAACATAGAAAATTTATAAATTGACAGCAGAACATGGCATCATCACATTCTCAGACTAAAAAAAACATTTATATTGTTTAGTTGGTCTAGCCAACACGTGGCTATCATGACCGTCAACTCGAGTGGCTAAGTTTGGGCTCTTAGCTTTTATGTTTGGCTTTCGTTTTGGGCCTTTGGCTAACTCGGTCAGCCCAGGTGGCCTTGTAATGGTTTGGGCCGGAAATATAAGGCGCCGGACGCGTCTGTGAGTCGTTATGGAATAACAGAATCTTGAACTCGTCTTCCCGTCTAACAAATTAGCTGGTGGACGCAAATAAAAATCATATCTTACTAAATTTCATCTAACTGACCACCATGGCTCAAACAAAAAAAATTTGTAATGGACAATAAGGTTTATTCCAAAATTCTAATTCCGGAGTCTGATCACCTTATTATGGCAGTGCTCAGACCCAACGCCTTCACTCAGCAGCCGCCTACCGATCCTGCCAAGGGTAGTCCCGACAGCAACGAAATGCTTCTTGGTGGCATGTCGCCTACCGGCGTGCTCATCTGGCTTCTTGCATGGCAGCATGTCGAATGTCCATCCTTCAGGGATGCATGTCTTCTGGATGCTCCCCTGGAACACCGTCAACAGCAGGGAGATGAACCCCAGAAGCATCAACTCTGCATCACACCACACAAAGACAGAGCTAAGGTTTGTGCGGTAAACGTCATATCTTTATCTTATCCTAGCCGTATAGTACTTCTGTAACATCGATGGGTAAGGCCGTTTGAATGGTTGCCGTTCGCTTGCTCTCACAGTTGTAACACAAAATTCCTGTCTTCTCTTCTTAATGAAATACGGGCCTCCATCTGCTCGTGAAAAAAAATCTTTATCCGGAATCATAGAGAAAAGGAAAGAAACACTTCCAAGAGCCTTTTTATATTCTTCCTTTTTGCTAGGAATTAATATTCTGGTGAAAATACGCTCCAACGTCTTTTTATTTAGATCTCCAAATATTGTCGAGATTGTCATACTCTATTCCAGATTTCTCGTTAGTCAAATATAGAGAGCAGGATTGGCTCTCTTGAGTGGCATAAAATATAGAAAAGTTGTTGAAGGGTGGAATGATATACAAAACAAGTTTTATTTAAATGGTTCTCCAAATGATGATTTAAAAAGTGGATTTAAAAACACTCTTAGAGATGCTCTAAGATTTTGCACCAGGGTCATCACATACATGGAAAAAGTAGCTTCCTTTTGCTGTTAAATCACAAAAGTTTTTTAAGATGCATTTTTTTAAATAACCAATCACCCGGTTTCTTTCTGGTCCTCTTCTCCAAACGACAATCAGTCCTGGGTGTTCTTAGTAATCGAACCAAGATGCGGAAGACTTAAGTTTCATCCCTATAAAAACTTATTTTATCTACAAAATTTCCATCCTCTCTTTTCATCTATACTATGTCATTATTAATTATCCCGAAGTGAAAAACAAGGAGGAGAAATGGAGGCACCTTCTTTGACCTTGAGCAGCGCCTCGTAGAGCGGGCGCCTCTGGTTCTTCTTCTGCAGCTTCTGCAGGACACGACAGGCCGGCGGGTCACCCAGATTAGCGCCATGGCCGTCAGCGGGAGATCGAGTATAAAATAAACCCCTATCCTATCCAACAGAACGGCTGAGTGAATCCAGGAAAGTAGAGCATACACATACACACCTTGCCGAGGTAGTGGAGGCCTCGCTCGGCCAAGAGCGAGAGGACCACAATGAGCGAGCAGACCGCCGCGACGATCCACGTCGGTGTGAACTCCAGCGCCGTCGCCTCGGTCTCCTCGTGCGCCATTCAGCCCCCGTCCGGCCTCCGCTACTCTTGCAGAAAGCGTCGAAATAAAGGAAACGTGAACCGTCTCGCCTCTCCCGGAAGGAAACGCTTCTGCTATTTGGCCCTGTGCTGCAGCTGCTGTACCCGTATGTGTATATATATATCCCAAGTTTCCAACTGCTGCTATTCAGCAGCTTGAATAGCTGTTACTTAGCAGCTTGGATGTGTGCAGCTATTATTACTACATATTAGTCGACGTTAGAGCTGATGATTGCAGCTTGGATGTGTCCCAAGTTTCCACTTCCACCTGCATATTCGAGGTTCGAGCTCATCGCAGCGTCCGGGCTGCTTAAGGCGAGCCGATCTTCCAGAGATACATATCCAGACGACCCGGCCGCATAGATGATTGGATAATATGAGTAATTACTGGAGTTGATTAGACGATCGTTTCGGGAATTCTACGTTGCGGCATGCATGTAAGCTACTGGACTACTATATATGGATTACTAGAATATCTACACTGTAAGTGGTTTTTGTTTTTTTGAAAGCCTGCAAGTGGTTTAGTTCATACGTGGACGTTCGAGAATCCAAGAATGAGAGCGTGTATATATGTTTTGTTCTAAAAATGCATGCAAAGTATGGTAGAATATTGAGATAGCTACTAGAATACATGCATGAGCTATGATGAGACCAATTTACATTTACATTGTATTAAACTAATTATGATCACTACACTAGAACACGCAGTCACTGCCGGTTATACTAGAGCCTGCAGTGACCGCTTATCACTGCCGGGTGGTAAGTCTAGAATCCAGAAAATTGACAAGAAGCTAAACACTAAGCAGTGATGGCGCCTATCACTGTCGGGTTAAGCCACTACCCGGCGGTGTTATATCACTGCTCAAGAAGCTACGACCGACAATGATAGCAGATATCACTACCAGCCCATGTTATGACCTGGCAGTGATATGTCACTGACCGGTCAAGCCACTAACCGATAGTGATATTTTGCATATCACTGCCAGTTTTTGTTGTGGCCCGTCAATATTCTTCCCAGTCGTTGGATCCACCTAACTATCGTAACATTGATTCTTCACGTCGTTGCTTCCGGTTATAAAAGCGGCGTCCGGATGTGTCCACGGACAAATATGAGGTCCCCCAACTGGCCAATTTATAGTATGCAAGAGAGATGTAGCTCATATTGTTTCACCACTTACAGTATCCGCATATATGAGCTCTCTGTGGGAGAAAGCCCTTCACATACACATTTCCTTATGAGTCGTCAAGATGATGCACATGAGAGGTACTAGAAGAATGTTTGTGAAGATAGAGCTATGTTAAATCTCAGGGACACTAGGAGCTATTCTCGGGCACCCTCGTTGTAGCATGGGCCGCCTAGTTTGTTGATGGGCAGATCCTCAAAGTTGACATGCCCTTCAATTCAAGCTGTTCTTAGATCCACCGCTAGAGGCACAGACTCATCACAGCTTGCAGCCATCATGGATCCTCCACCCCCTCGGGCATCCTCTTCCACCTTCGAGATCCCACTTGCATAGGTTCTAGAAGAGTGTTTGTCAGGTGGTCATGTTATATGTGTTTGTAGACTTCGATGCTAACATTTATATAATCGGAAAAAGATCTTTGTTATCATATATGTAATTTTATTCTAAAATCTTTGTTATTGTATATCAGTATCCTATATATACAAATATTTTTAATAATTTCTATGGTCCTTTGTTACCATTTTTACCGGCCGACTAGTATTTTGGAACATTTTCACATACCTTTACTTTTTTATGAGAATGAATAAGGATTAAAATAAATTATCTGCTAACACGGATAGGTGTATTATCCAATGGGGGACACCTCGATCATGATTGTGTCCAACTATTGGGACTATCATAGCTGCATCAGAGACAAGCCAACAGTGTTGTATTGTCCATCCAGATAATGATTAGGATTGTGTATACATCGCAAGTGTTGAGAGTGCAAACCAATGAGGGCAAGTGATACATAGATTTTTTCCCCGAGGTTTGGTTGCTTGCCAGCCACCTACGTCCACGTTAGCGTGGATCCTTAGATCACCATTCACTAAGAAGCCGGTAGATCACCGAGGACCTCTCCAAACATGGATTTGAATTGACTAGAGTCACTCTTTTGCAACACGTGCAAAGATTCACGAACACTAGTAATGTTTCTACGGTGAAATTTAGAAAGCGATAACAGGAAGACTAGTGAACCAAATCAATGTAAGCCTGTACGGTGAGAGAACACGGGCGGAGCACGCAAGGACCGTCAGATAGATGCTATTACCGGCTTACCTAGACCTAGGCACCGCCGCAGTCTCTTGTGCAGTTTTGTGCTTGTGGGAACAACACTTTTTCTTTTTTGGAAAAATTGGGAACAGCAGTTATCAATCCCGCCGTAGAATAATAGACGCATCTGTTTGGAAATTGGAATGGCACAGCAACAGCCAGCACTCTAGCAGTATAGTCACGTATAAACCTAAGACAAGAATGTGCAAGAACACAAAAGGACATCATATCTAGCCTGAATGCCTTGAGCGCAACACCGCTTGACACACATCCGGCCAATGTACGGTGCCAATGATGAGGTGAGTGGTGTCCCCAGTTCGCCTTGACGATTTTCATTCGGACGGTGAGGGCAACGGCCAGCGAAAGGCTTTGGAAGACAGGAAGAGACTGGATCCAGATCACTCACCACCGGAGCATGAGGCAGACTGGAGTCAGCTTTCTCCCAGCAAACGAAAAGGTTTGGGTCATGGTCGACGCGACGACCAAGGTCGCTGATTGCCCGTCAGCGAGTAAGGGGGTGTTTGGTTTGAGGTGTTAAAGTTTAACAAACACTGTAGTACTTTCGTCTTATTTGATAAAAAGTTTCTAATCTTGGACTAATTATGCTTAATAGATTCGTCTCATAAATTACTCCTAAGCTGTGTCGACATGCATGCAATTAGTCTACATTTAGTACTCCATGCATTTAAGGGAACATTGATGTGATGGGAGTTAAACTTTAACAAAACGTAACCAAACAGGCCCTAAAGCTTGTCTTTGGATGTTTGTTTATTAGGCCAGGGCCCTGTTTAGTTCCCCAAAAATTTTGCAAAATTTTTTAGATTCCCCGTCACATCGAATCTTTAGACACATGCATGAAGCATTAAATATAGATAAAAAATAAAACTAATTACACAGTTTAGACGAAATGGACGAGACGAATCTTTTAAGCCTAATTAGACCATGATTGGACACTAATTGTCAAATAACAACAAAACTTGCTACAGTGTCATTTTGCAAAATTTTTTGGATCTAAACCGGCCCCAGGTGTCATTGTGTAATCAAAACTATGCAGACTCAGATGCGCTTACCACGGCGACACATAGTTGTGTAAGCTATTCTCTTTCGTTTTTTTTCAAAGCATAGAGAAACTATATTAAAACTTAGAGCAACTTCAAGAGTTTTTCTTAAACTCTCTAAATTATCATTTAGAGAGTCATTTAATAAAAATCATTCTCTAAATCTTTCCATCTATCAACTTCTTCTCTATACCTTGTGCACAATCTAGAAAGACAGTCTCAATCCTCATTTTTGGCTAGCGAGAAATCCATAATATAATATGACTGTATTTGGAGATCTAATTAAAAAGTTGTTGGAGGATATTAAAAATTATTCCTATCAATTATAAAGGATATAAAAGGTTTTTAGAGTTGCTTCTAGCACAGTACATCCTCTAATTACACATGAAAAAAATCTAAAATAAAAATGATACTATGTTTTATCCAGATTCTGCTATCGTCATTTTCCCTAGTGGCTTTACTCGATGCATAATAGAGTCTTATGGACCACCGAAGCCGAAGTGTAATCCTTACGTTGAATCGAACAATCAATCTTAATACATTGGACATGCTGTAAGATCCAACGTTTCGGAACCAGTCCGAAACACATCTAAAGCGATGAAACAACACATCGTCAAGTATAACATAAGCCGCAGATTCATCACCTCCATCCTTTGATAAGCCGCAGATTTCCTCTCCACAACCGACGATAAGATCGATGATCTGAAGTTATTGGCCAAGAGCATCCCTCCCTTTGCAAATAATGGCTACAAATTGGTCTCCAGCTGATGAAATCGGCAACGTACTCGTGGCAATTATCAAAGTCATCGTAGGTAACAAGATCTCGACAAAAAGTCATCTGATATCCCCTTATCGACATCCCCTTATCCATTCAGACATGCTAGTATATATAGGACTCTGGTTCCTACTGGACCAACAACAGACAAGGCTAACGGGCCTAAACTCACCCACTCCTAATCCTATTACAAGGCCCAGGGTCCAGGTCATGACATGCAATCCACAAATACCATTACATGGCTTCAAGATATTACGACAAACTAGAACACTACTTCATGGCTGCTGCAACAACTATCTACAAAAAAAAAAATGATGGCATATGAACATGTTACATCATTACAACACGGGCACCCTGCTGTCCCATCATTCTGCGTTTCCAACGACCTGAACATCCTCCCCAGCCTTCGCCATTTCAATCTTCACAGAAGGTCCTGCCGAATCGGCATTGATAGTTGATTCGTCCTTGCTAGCAGCTGCAGCTCCCTTCAGTCCCTTCCTCATCTTGACCTTCTGAGCCCAGCCCAGGACGCCCTGCTGCACATGCTCGTTGAAGATCTCCTTCTTGTAAAAGCTCCCCATCTTTATGCACAAGGGAGCAAAACGTTTAATCATCAGAATAGGAGTTTTGAGGATAACAGTCTGTATAAACAAACTATATGTGAACGCTGACGCACCTGGGTTACAATTGCATACAGGGTGCTGTAACTACAGAGAAGCTGAATAACAACCCTGCAAGTACAAAGCGTGGATGCAAGTGTCAAGAGAACATATTGAGGTGCCTTTTCCTCATGGCATAAATGGACAATAAACTGGAGGCATTTGATTTGAAATGATTAAAATACCCGATGACAAGCCTCGGCACAATAAAACGAACTTGTCCCATGATGCATGAGTCGAATCCATAAGTGCTCTAGAAAAGATAAGGAGGGTCAGCAATGTTTTTCATGTTCAGTTATCACATCTCAGTGCAATTTATGAATGATGCATCAAACTGCTTACCAGTATCCAGAAGAAAAACGCAATCTCAAATGCATTCTGAAAGAGGATGAAGTGGATCAGGTAAAGGATAATCTTAGGCTTCCCGAACCAGAAGTGGTCATCTGATGGTTTTACGATCACATCACCCTCTATCGCTGTGTGCTTCTCAGCTACATCATGGGCTAACTGAGATATGACGTGCTCCAGCTTAGTGCCAATAGCTAACAGGAGCTGCAAGAAGTAAAGAGCTCTCCAGTAAGCTCCTAATGCTGAATAGGCACTCAGTGGTCAAAGATCATCAGCAGTTAATCGTATTATTTATAGTATGTGCAAGGATCCTATAATTAAAGCAAATGATTCACTTCATCATGACTTTGAGAAAATCAGTACACGGTGAAAGGGTACCAGGTTTAGTTCCCCTGTAAAGGCCAAGCTAAAATGGTGAACATCAAGCAACTATGACATATGTCTCCAATGCAAGAGTTGATGGGTCTTTTTTAGCGATCTTCATAATTTAGACATTAGAGAAAACTAGATTGGCACTTTAAAGCAAAAAAATATAAGCACTTACAAAAAGGGGAAGGAAAGCAATCCAAAAGTATGTGTGCCAACCTGCAGATTAATGGAATAAGTGGTCAGTTCTTTTCAGAAGCTTAACTATATACTAAAATATTACAACAGTACCTTAGCTACCTGTTGAACAGGACAAATTAACTAGTCCTGCACAAAGACAGTGAAGGAAAATAGAAATAATAAAGTTCTTTTCTGTTAACAAAGGATAGCTGAGTTTTACCGTTAACATTCAGCAATAGAAATATCACCACGAAGACCCACAAGTACCAGCTACAAGGGAACAGAGACAACCCGGTTAAGTTTATTCAGGAAAGAAGATGTGCATCAAACTTAAAAAATAATATATAAACATGTGTACCACTCTTTGGATTACCTTATGCCTACTACTTTCTTAAAATCAGCCTCTAAAACCCTTACCATGTATCTATGGAAATCAAATTTTGGGTTTCCAGGGCAGTGAGTCTGCAATCAGGGGGGAAAACCAATGTTTACACTACAGTCCAGGAAAGAACACAATATTAGCTTATCATTTGGGCTGATTCTTACCATGATAAAACCAAGACGCATTGTGGTGTAATCTGATTTAGATACCGATCTATAAAACTGCTTACCAAAAGAATGCTGAAAAAGAAAGGAAAGTGAAGGCTAATAAGTTCAGCAATACAGTCTTTTGTAAAAAGTTGACCAATGGTAACAGAAAGCAATTGCCACAAGATAAAAAACCGTGTATGCAAACTTGACCAATAATCGAAGTTTTGTGACATACAAAAAGATAGATGATAAAAGAAGAGATGAAATGCATTACTTACCAGCCAACTCAATATTATAGAATCTTTGCCAATACCCTTAAAACGTTTCTTTATAAATTCATCATGATGTACATGGGTTACCTTCTTTGGCCCTGAAAGTATTTCTTATTTTTGCGAGCAAAAATAAACATTTCATAAAGAAAAAATAAACATATAATAAAGAACACCTTTTTATGATCCTTATAGAAGTACCAAGGGGTACCACTAATTATAACTAGGGAGGCACCAACACCAAAATTTAGTAACTAGCACCGGAAATCAGTACCACATATACTAAATCTTGGTACCTCCCATGTTACAGTTTTGGTACCTTTTCAAGGACCTCAAAAACAAAGAAGCTCCTTAAATCTATTTGCAGTCACACAAAGACTACTTCGAATGCAAGTGTGGCACTGCAATAAAATATGAGCAACAAGCTAGATCCTGATACCATTTCCAGGAGCCTCTTTCTCTTTCTGAATTCCATTCTCCCATTGTTTCCATTGGTGTATCTGAGGAATTAAATACAGTAAGAAACAGACAGCAAAAGTTAGAAAGATTTCTGCTTTTGAACTGCAAGGCATGCCAAAAGCTGCAGACCTGTGCACCTCCTAAAAGCATTGTTGTGACGCTGAAAATAACATGTGTGATTGCCAGAACAAATATGAAAATGTGCAGCTGATGTGTGGCTTCAAGGGACAGAAGTGGAACTTTTCCCTGTAAAAAACAAACCGTACAGCTTAGATATACCATTAAAATTAAAACATTAGTAAAAAGAAACACCTCGATCAATGAATCTTTCTAGCCTCATTTACTAGATAAAGTTATCCTCTATGCTAAAAGAAAGCTAGCAACAACTAATTTGTAGGAAGGTTGTTTTCAATCCAGGACTACACTAAAAAGGAGTAACATCTTAAGCAAGCACATGATAAAAAACACTTGAATGTTTTAACCAATCAAGTGCCCATCTGATCTTAGAAAGTATAGTTATCCTCTAAGAAACATAGTACTGTAATCATCAGTTTGAATAACAACAACAACAACAACAACAACAACAACATAGCCTTTTGTCCCAAGCAAGTTGGGGTAGGCTAGAGATGAAACCCAAAAGAGACGAGAAACAGGGAGACACATAAAGGGACATAAATGGCACAAGACAAAAAGATATCACGGTTCAGGCACGTTGATTGCCAATCTCCAAGCGCTCCTGTCCATAGCTAAATCCTTGGAGATATTCCACTCCTTAAGATCTCTCTTAACGGACTCGTCCCAAGTTAGTTTAGGTCGACCTCTACCGCTCTTTACATTATCGGGCCGCTTTAGAACTCCACTACGCACCGGCGCCTCAGGAGGCCTCCGTTGGACATGTTCAAACCATCTCAACCGATGTTGAATCATCAGTTTGAATCGTCCAAATAAATCCCCCATCTAACAGAAATTGACAGAATTTACATTAGAGAAAGGCATCATGCGAACTCTCCTTTTCTGTCAATGGTGCCAACTACTACCAAGTCACATGTACCTGTCTCTCCACCTGAATTATAGTATTCCAACTTGGAAGTCAGCCCAAAGCCCCAAACATAGAAAATTAGAAATTGACAGCAGAACATGGCTTCATCACATTCTAAAACTGAAAATTTGGCTTATGCTGATGCTTATGCTGAAATATTGCGAGAGGAAAATACTGTTCCATGGCTGAAAAGTAGCTCAAGCGAACAGGGCATGCTTGGTTGGTCTAGCCAACATGTGGCATTCCAGCCATGGAAGTCCAACAAAGTCAAAATCATATCTTACTAACTTTCATCTAACTGACCACCATGGCTCAAACAAAAACAAAAAATCATTATAATGGACACCAAAATTCCAATTACAGAGTCTGATCACCTTGTTCCGGCATTGCTCAGCCCCTGCAGCACCTTCACTCAGCAGCCGCCTACCGATCCTGCCAAGGGTCCCGACAGCAACGAAATGCTCTGTGGTGGCGGCCTCACCGGCCTTCTCATCTGACTTCTCGCATGGCAGCATGTGGAATGTCCAGTGTTCACGGATGCATGTCCTCTGGATCATCCCCTGGAACACCGTCAGCAGCAGGGAGATGAACCCCAGAAGCATCAACTCTGCATCACACAAAGACAAAGACAAAGACAAAGACAAAGACAAAGACAAAGACAAAGACAAAGAGTTAAAGTTTGTGCGGTGAACATCTTTATCTTATCCGGAATCATAGAGGAAAGGAAAGGAAGACGGAGATTTCGCACCAGGCCCATTGGTTTAGTCATCGCAGACCTTGAAAAAGTTACATCTTTTTGCCGTTGAATCACACAAAAAAAATTCTGAGATGCATTTTTAGTGTGCAATAGAGAACCAACCATCACAATCAAACATTCTTTGAACCAATCACCCGGTTTCAAGGAAACCCATGAAAGAAAAATAACACAAATTTTTGAACCAAAAGTTTTTTAATTTAATAAAAAATAAAGATTTCTTTGTCATCCTCTTCTCCAGAGGACAACCAATCACCTGTGTTCTTAGTAATAATCAAACCATTTGTGCATGCAATCCTCCTGCGATAAGCGTCGGAGCGAAAAAAAAACAAGGAGAAGAAATGGGGGGCACCTTCTTTGACCTTGAGCAGCGCCTCGACGAGCGGCTTCTGGTTCTTCTTCTTGAGCGTCTGCAGGAGCAAGACACGACCGAGGCCGGTCTCCCAGATCAGCGCCACGGACGACAGCATATCGAACAGAATGGCCGAGTGAATCCAGGAAAACAGAGCAGCGGTCGCATCGCATGCATACACACCTTGCCGAGGTAGTGGAGGCATCGCTCGGCGACGAGCGAGAGGAGCACGATGAGCGAGCAGACCGCCGCGACGATCCACGTCGGTGTGAACTCCAGCGCCGCCGCCTCGCCCTCGGCCGCCATCGTCCGTCAGCCCCGCTCGGCTCCGGCCTCCCTTCCCCCCACGCAGAAAGCGTCGAAATTAAGGGCTCGCGTTGCGTCTCCCACGTGAACCGTCTCGCTGCTCCCGGAAGGAAACGCTCGGGCGCGGCGGGGCTGGTCGCGCGCGGAGGCGGAAATGGAAGGAGCGGCGCTACGCGCTAGGAATTTCTACTTTCCTATTAGTACTGGAAGCTGAGAACTGAGGAACTGCTCCAGTCCAGGCTAAGAGTGAGAACTGAGAACAGCCGCGGCGCTCCACCGACCACCGTGTTTGTTTTTGCCTTTTTTTGTTTTTTGGGCAATCGCTTCACCGCTCTCGGCTAGGGACTTAGCTCGCATTCAAATTTTGTTCCAGAATAATTATTATTTTTATTTTTAATACATATTTCCTACCTATTGATATTTTTCTTTTCCAACACAGGTATATCTTTGTTTCTTTCTATTTCTTCTTCTTATTTCCTATGGTATGGACTAAACATTTTTACTAATTTCTTAATTCGTGTGTTTAAATCTAAATAGTCCGCTCGCTGTAGGTTCTTGGGCTACATGTGTCCAGTAGCTGCAGCGAGCAGAACCAAAAACATCAAAATGAGTACTAATGTGTTTGGGATATAGTTTATTAATTGTTTAAGTTGAAAATAATATCTTCATAGTATTTTTTTCTAGCCGCGTTTTTCATGTGGCCTCTATTTTTTCAACAAATAGAGATGCTAAGTCAGGCTAATTTATTTTAATCATATTCTTTTTCTATTTGTACGGTTTCTCGGGAAAACGCTTCTAGGAAGGAGTAACTCTTTATGTGTTCTCTTTTTTTTTCCCTGCGCAGACCTAAAATTTGTGGAAACTGCTGTTAGACCAGGGGTTTGTTCGGTTGCAAAATTTTTTTGCAAAATAACCCTGTAGCACGTTTCGTTGTTATTTGACAATTAGTGTTCAATCATAGTCTAATTAGGCTTAAAAGATTCGTCTCGTCCATTTCGTCTAAACTGTATAATTAGTTTTATTTTTTTATCTATATTTAATACTTCATACATGTATCTAAAGATTTGATGTGACGAAAAATTTGAAAAATTTTGCAAAATTTTTTGGGAACTAAACCGACCCTAGACGTAACTTGGGAGCAAGGGAACAGACCGTGGTTGGAATCGCCGGAAATCGGTCACAGTCTCACAGATGTGCTTTTCCAAAGGTCTCCCCCTAGTTTCAAGAAAAAGCCTGCCGTATATGAGTACTCCTTCCGTACTTTTAGCAGGGTACCGAGCGAAATTATTCTAATTAGCTTTATATATAAATTTATTAATACTTATAGTATCAAATAAATGTTATTAGATCTATTATTCAAATATGTTTTCATTGTATTCTTCTATACATTTCTTTAATACTACCTCCCTCAAAAAATTTGATGTTTTAAGATTTTTAGAACAGATTAATGCTAAAATTACTCATGTACCATATTTATTGAAGGTGATCCATTCTAATTAAGCAGATATTTAATTAAAAGAAATATATCGAGGGATGCAAACCGCACAATCTCAGGGTCCGTTTGGCAGAGCTGTGCTCCATGATTCTCTAGCTGTGCTCCCTGATTCTCCGGTGAAGTGATTCTGAGGCTGAAAATGATTCTCTTTGATTCTTTAGCATAAACTCTTAAAATTACTATGGAGAATCACTTCACAGAATAAAAAAGAAGCTACTTTTTCAGCTCTCAGCCTCTTAGTTTATTTCAGAGCACTTCACAGAATCAGCAGAGAATCACTTTACTCTGAAAAAACCGTTTAGCAGTCGGGGAGTGCTCCGCTCCATGGAGCGCTCCCAAACGCACCCTCAAATTGACAGAGGTCCAACCTAGTTCAAAAAAACCTAGTGAAAGGATCAAGATGCCTAAGAGGGGGGGTGAATTGGGCTTTTCTAAAAATTAATTGCAAGAATTAAATCCTACAAGCCAAACTTCACCCCTAGTGCCTACTTGTGTTCCTTGTGATTCTACCGACAAAAGTTTTGCACCCTAAGTTCCAATCCTAGACTAGCAAGACAATTCTAGGAAAGTAAACAAGCAATGAAAGTAATGCAAGAAAGTAAATGCTTGAAAGTAGGGAATAGGAACACAGCGATGTTTTGCCGATGTATCGGAGAGTCGCCACTCCCCACTAGTCCTCGTTGGAGCACCCGTGCAAGGGTGTAGCTCCCCCTTGATCCGCGCAAGGATCAAGTGCTCTCTACGGGTTGATTCTTCGACACTCCGTCGCGGCGAATCACTCAAAACCGCTCACAACTTGAGTTGGGTCACCCACAATCTCGTCGGATGATCACCGAACTCCCAATCACCACCAAACCGTCTAGGTGATGGCGATCACCAAGAGTAACAAGCTAGAACTCTCACTTGACCACAACAAGCCTAATGAGAAGATGGATGCACACTTGCTTGACTCTTGTCACTAGAGAGGATTCTCAAACTTTGATTCGCAAATCACTATCCTCACTACGGCTCTTGCACTTCCTTGCACTCTAAAGTTGTTTCTCAGCTAAACAAATGAGCAAGCGACCTCTAAAAGAGGTGGAGGGGTGTATTTATAGACCCCTCAAACAAATCCAACCGTTACCTTTCGAAACAGCCAGACGCGTACTAACCGGACGCGCCTGTCGATATGACCGGACGCGTCGGTCAGTTGTAACGGTCGAATAACGGAAACCTGTGCTGAGTGACCGGACGCGCCGATCTGTGATGACCGGACGCGCTGATCAAGGATGATCGGACGCGTCCGATCATGCAAGAGCTCTTTGGAAATCTGACCTGACGCATCATCGCGTCCGATCATAGGTGACCGGACGCGTCAGGTCACCACGGGACCTTACTGGAACACGACCAGACGCATGATCGCGTCCGATCATAGGTGACCGGACGCGTCAGGTCACCACGGGACCTTACTAGAACATGACCGGACGCGCCGGTCATTTTCACAGTCGCGTCCGATCTTGTTGTTTACCCTCTGTAACACGTGTCAGACTGACCACCGCGTCCGGTCCTCTCAAGGACCGCGTCCGGTCAGTCAGCTGAAAAACGCAGTGAAGATTTAGTACTGACCGGACGCGTCCGGTCATGACCAGGACCGCGTCCGGTCATAGGTAAACGGCTCAAACGTCTTCTAAACGCGATGCAACTTGAACCAAGTTGCTTCTAACTGAACTCTGAGCTTTTCTCGAGCTATCTAGTGCTAAGTTTGACAAGTGTGCACCACACCTAAACACAAGACTTACCTAGGTCAAGCTACTCGTTCATGCTCCTCTTCATAGTATGGTCAAAGGAAGAAACAAAGATCCTAACGACTATTTCAGATGTATCTCAACACCTTGACATCCGAAACTAACCGTCCTTAATCTTATCATTGATCCTTTGAAAACCGAAATGATTTCCATCAAGGGACATGAATACCATATTGCCCAAAGCAGTTATCATCTCCATGACCTAACTTACCAACGTTTCTGCAAAACACACGTTAGTCATGGTAATTATGTGTTGTCATTAATTGCCGAAACCAACACCGGGGCCTAGATGCTTTTAATCTCCCCCTTTTTGGTGATTGATGACAACATGTCACAGAACCTCCTAATTATGATGGCCCACAAGCACACGTCATTGCCATAATGACCTCTGACAGTCGTACTTATGTTCACCATAACTTAAAAGGCCTGCTTTCCTCCGAACAGGATCCAATCACAGGAGTATTGCAATATTACAACAGTTTATTCAAAATATTCAACAGAGTAAAGTAGCGGAAGTCTTACAATAACTTAGGTTACAAACCAGTTTTCAAACTTAAAACCTTATGTAACATTATTACAAACCAGTAGTAGAGAAGTATCGGTAGTAACTTTATTACAACACACAAGCGAGATGCCTTGCCCAAAGGCCACACAATCTACTCGTCGTCACTGTCTTCAACCACGACGGTCATGCAACAAGGCTCGAAGCAGACTTGTTCATGAACCGCACCTGCAACAAGGGGTTAACAAACCCTGAGTACGAGAGTACTCAACAAGACTTACCCGACTAAGACAAAGACTCCAAGGGCATGCTAGCTTTAGGGAATCAAGGTACGGGTAATCAAGAATCAAATTTTCTTTTTGCAGAAAAGCTTATTAAAGTAAGTCCTTATCTTCAACATTTTACTTTTACCATTGATGGTTCATTAACCAATTCTAGGTGATCCTAATCTAGATCAAAGTAATTATCATCAAAACCTTTCTCATTCTTTCTTTCAATTCCAGTTCTTAACTACGATGTTGGTGCAAGGCCAAGACTCCTTTCTCGTGGAGTAACGACGATTCGAACCGCTTCATTTACCCAGCTGGGGATTCCTAACCACACGACATATGTAGAAGTGAATCTTGCATATATCAACTCTTACCCGAATAACCCAAAACCAGAACGTGTCCATCGCCACCCGAGAGCACAGTACTCCTCGAACCCGGCCCAATTCTAGCCCCGAGGGTACACATTACTCTCGCCATCTCTCCACTCCCAGTGCGAGGTTAGACGTTCTCGTAATGGACTAACCAAAGTAAGGCTTACCCGACATGGGCACATGGCTAGTACTAATAAAAACTCCATGACGCGAGGGCCAACAACGTACGGTCCTTAACTGATAAGGCGGAAACAATACAGTGGGACTCCTTTCCCAATGCATGTTAGCAGTGGCCAAACCACCCGCCCGATCTTACAAGTTCATTCACATATTTCACTATTCATTCGATATGCCGTCATGGCTATGTAAACATTCATTTAAAAGCTTAACTTCTAAGCATAGCGAAGCATACTACGCATTTTCTGTAAAGCAGGTATCAAGGTTGATATCACAATAATCAAGGATGATAATGCAGCAATTAGGTTATCACTCAACTCCTAATTACTTAATGCAGTCAACCCTAATATAAATAATAAAACATTTGTAAAACTCAAGGTAGGGTTTAAATGCACCGGGGCTTGCCTTGCTCAAACACGACGACCGACTCAGACTCGAGGACTTCACCCCCTGGTCCGGAACCCACTGACGATCGCTCTTCTCCGGAAGCTTGATCGACGACTTCGGCTTCCTCGAAAGCGGAGACTACACGAATACATAACATGCTTTAACATGATGCTCGATGACAAACATGATGCTTGATGATAACATGCCACGGTTACGACTGGAGTACAACTTACTTCTACGGTATAGTCGTAAACAGAAAACCTACTAACTAGAAGCGGCGATTCCAGCGATACCAGCTTTTAACCTAACAAGTTACTAACGAGCTCAATCATAAAATTAAGGTGCCAGAGATCACAAAAAGGTAGTGACCTAAGGACATCACTCAATTAAAAGGCACACAACACTTAAAGTTCTCAAATTAATATTTATTTTCTATTTAACTAATTAGGGCATAATTAGGAGTTGATCAAATTTTACCTAATCAAGCTCAAACTTTTTCTATGGGTTAAGAATGACTTATAACAGTGCTATAATAAATTTCATAATTTTTGGATAAATAAATTAATTATTAAAATTACTGGAAGTTGCATTTAATCTTTAATGAAACTAATTAATTCTACTGCTCAAAGTATTCAAATTCATGATTTAACATTTTTCCTAGATAGTTTATACATTGAAAAGCTTACACAAAAATTTTCATGAATTTTGGAACTCTACACAATTTTTAATGAAATAAACAAATGATAACACTATTCATTTATTTGAAAAAGAAAAACAAAAACGAAATCGGGCTGACTTTTCTTTTTCCCCGCGGTCCGGCCCAACCAGACGGCCCGCTCACGCGCGCCCGCGTTTGCGCCCGCACTTGCCCGAGCGGCCCAGCACCGCGGCCCAGCCCGCGCGCGCTCACTCTCCCGTTCTCTCTCACTGACAGGCCGACCCCACCTGTCATCACCTACCTCCGCTCTCTCGTTCTCTCCCGCGCGCTCACTCACCTTCGCGCGGTGGCCGGCCGGTGACCGGGGCTTCGGTCGACCAACTGACCCGACCGACACCAACTACACCTTCCCACGACTCCATTTTACTAATTTGCCCCACGGTTCGAGCTCCGGTGACACTTCACCGACGACGGTGGCGGCTCGGCAACTACGGTGACCGACGACTCGACGACACAAAGGTGCAAAGCTTAAACTATCTAGCCAGGGAGCATCAGGGGCGTACCACGATCACAGAGGCGTGATCGGTTGAAGTGGAGAGGCACTGGAGGCGGCTGGTCACGGTGGCGGGGCTCAACCGGGACGGCGGCGACCCGAGGTGGAAGACGATGGTTCCCCGGTGATCCTGAGCGGTAGCATCTACACCAAGAGGCGCAACAGGTTCGCAAGGTGATGGCGGAGCGATTGGCGAGATGGAGATGGATGCGGTGGAGCAGGGAGGGCGAATTTGGCCGGAGCAATGAGGACGGTGGCGGCGGCGATGATGAAACCGGACGGCGACAGTGGCGGTGTCGGTCCCTTTTATAGCGCTGTGAAGCAAAGGAAGCAGCTAGAGAGCGCGAAGCGGTCCCTGTGGTCGCGGTGGCAGGATGGAAGGTCGTGGAAGCGGCCAGCGCGACGTCGGCGGCTCGCCGGCGCCCATGCCGCGCGCTGCCGGTGGGTGATTCGCCGGTGCACTGTAGCTGTTCCCCCCCAACTTTTGAAATTCAAACTGGTTTTTCAAATTACTCTCAAAATCATGTAACAACTTGAAAAACTTCCAATCTATGAAATCTTCAGAATTTCAAGCTCTACAAGTTTTGTATTGAACACTTTTTCAAATTCTAACTGGATTTTGAAATTTGAGTTTAAATTCAAAAAGGGACACATTTTTCAGATTTGGCAATTTAGAAATTACTTTTGATTTTATATTGAAACTTCAAAATCTCCAAACATCAAAGTTGTATATCTTGACCAGACCTACAACTTTGCTGTTCAAAACTTTTTCAAATTCAGCCTCCATTTTGAAATCATAGTTTGGGGACAAAAATGAATTAAATTTGAAATTTGTTTATTTTCAAAATTGCTCCACATTTTTCACTAAAACTTTGAAAACTCAAAACACCAAAGTTGTAGCCCTTGAAAAGTTCTACAAACTTGGTTTTGAACTTTTTCCCAAATTTTGCTTAGATTTTGAATTATTTCAAAAGGGGTAAAACAGGGTTTTGAAATTTAGGGTTTCCGGAGGGATTTTAAATTGGAATTTGTTGCTACTTTGATTTGTGATTACTTAGTGATCAAAACCTCACCCAAGGGCATCATTTGGACCAACATGACATGGTTGACCAAATGCCACTCTTGGTTGACCAATTAGCTTTAAAAATTCTTTTACATTTCTTCCCAGATTTGAATTTAAATTTGAATCGGAAAACTCGTGACAAGTTTTGGGACTCCAATTCAAACTCAAATTTGGAACTTCATTTTAGATGTTGTACTTGAGCTCATACCCTACACTTGACACTAGTGTGCAACACAGTCGCACACCTCAAATTACGCAGGGCATGGACTAAGTATTTGCGGTGGCATTCGAAATTAGGGTTTTCGGGTTCGGAGCACACCACTGAGAAACACATTCAACCTAGATAAGTAAACTTGTTTTAGTTGATGCATAACAATGTTAACCTAATAGAGATGCTTTGCAATGCATTATGATGACATGGCAGATTAATTA
Source organism: Saccharum hybrid cultivar R570 (assembly GCA_038087645.1). NCBI lineage: Eukaryota > Viridiplantae > Streptophyta > Magnoliopsida > Poales > Poaceae > Saccharum > Saccharum hybrid cultivar. The sequence continues at coordinate 1,464,896 of JAQSUU010000433.1, forward strand.
GCACTATAACACCCGGGGTGTTACAGCCCTTCCCCCTTAAAGAAATCTCGTCCCGAGATTTAAAGCCTTGAGTTAAGTAATGGAAAAGGAAACGTGTCAAGCAAACACGTCCAAGACTTGTCTACAAAACGGGTAGGGGTTTTCTGCATTATAAAGATTTTTTTAAAAGGATAGGTTACAGTTTAAAGAAGAAATTGCAACCTAGATAGAAGCAAAGAACTCCGAGAAATTCTCCAACAGATAACCTTCCGATTCCCAGGTGGCTTCCTCTTCTGAATGTTGATCCCATTGTATCTTGTACCATTTAATTGTTCTACTCCGGGTAACACGATCTTTTCGATCCAAAACTCGGACAGGATATTCAGAATATGTCAAATCAGGTTCAAGTTCAACTCCCTCAACATCAACCACTTGATCAGGTACTTGCAGACACTTCTTCATTTGTGATACATGAAATACATTGTGCACGGCTGACAGTTGTTCAGGCAGCTTTAATCTATATGCCACCTTCCCACATTTTTCAATGATTTGAAAAGGACCAATATAACGTGGTGCGAGTTTGCCTTTGACTCCAAATCTATTAACTCCTTTCATGGGTGACACTTTCAGATAAACATAATCTCCCACTTTAAACATCAAGGGTCTACGTCTTTTATCTGCATAACTCTTCTGTCGAGACTGAGCAACTTTTAAATTCTTTTGTATCTGCCTAACCTTTTCTTCCGTTTTCTTCACCAGATCAACTCCATAAAACCATCTTTCTCCTGGTTCTGACCAGTTCAACGGAGTTCTGCACCTGCGGCCATACAATGCTTCAAACGGTGCCATTTTGATACTCTCTTGGTAACTGTTATTGTATGAGAATTCTGCTAACGGTAAACATTCATCCCATTGATCTTGATAGGTGAGAGCACAAGATCTTAACATATCTTCCAAAATTTGATTTACTCTTTCAGTCTGTCCCCCAGTTTGTGGATGATAGGCTGTGCTGTAAAGAAGTTTAGTACCTAATGACTTTTGAAACTGTCTCCAAAATTGCGAAACAAACTGAGTACCCCTGTCAGTAACAATTGTTTTGGGTATTCCATGTAAACTCATAATCCGAGCAACATATATTTCTGCATATCGAGATGCTCTATAGTCAACCTTTACAGGTACAAAGTGAGCTGACTTAGTCAAACGGTCCACAATGACCCAAATTGAATCAAAGCCTCTTGAGGTCTTGGGTAACCCAGTAATGAAATCTATACTGATATCTTCCCACTTCCAGGATGGAATGGGCAAGGGTTGTAACATTCCTGCCGACTTCAGGTGTACCGCCTTCACTTTACAACAAGTATCACATCTAGCAACATACTTAGCAATCTCAATTTTCATTTTGGTCCACCAAAATCTCTGTTTCAAATCTTGATACATCTTATTACTCCCTGGATGAATAGAAAACCTTGTACTATGTGCTTCATCAAGAATGAGCCGACGTAACTCTGGAACCTTTGGGACCACTAGCCGGTTCTTAAACCATAACACATCTGCCTCATCAATACTGAAATCTGTCTGTTGACCAGTTCTAACTTTTTCTTTGATGTGAGTGATTCCGGAATTTGTTCTCTGAGCAGATACAATCTGATCTTTGAGTGTTGATTCTACTGTGACACTAGTCAGCTGACCTTGTTGAATTATTTCAATATTCAACTTTTCCAATTCGTAACACAAACTGTAATCCATTGGCTTCACAGTCGTACAATTGCAATGATTCTTTCTACTGAGTGCATCAGCAACTACATTGGCTTTTCCAGGGTGATAGTGTACTTCTAAATCATAATCCTTTATCAACTCAAGCCACCTTCTTTGCCTCATATTCAATTCTGACTGAGTAAAGATATACTTTAAACTCTTGTGATCTGTATACATGTGGCAAGTATTACCTAACAAGTAATGACGCCATATTTTTAATGCATGAACCACAGCTGCTAATTCAAGATCATGTGTCGGATAATGTTCTTCATGGTGCTTCAACTGTCTTGAGGCATAAGCAATGACTCTGCCTTCCTGCATCAATACGCAACCAAGGCCAATACCCGAGGCATCACAGTAAACATCAAATGGCTTTTCTATATCTGGCTGTGCCAAAACTGGAGCAGTTGTCAATGACTTCTTTAAAATTCTAAAAGCTTTCTCACATTCTGTAGACCATATGAACTTAGTTTGATTCTTCAACAACTCTGTGATTGGCTTGGCTACCTTTGAAAAGTCAGGTATGAATCGACGGTAATAATCCGCCATTCCCAGAAAACTTCGGACTTCATGAACTGAGATTGGTGGCTTCCAATTCAGAATATCTTTCACCTTGCCAGGATCTACTGCTACTCCTTCGGCTGACAACACATGTCCTAAGAATTGCACTTCTTTTAACCAAAACTCACATTTACTGAACTTGGCATACAATTGATGATCTCTCAGACGAGTCAGAACAACTCTGAGATGCTCAACATGCTCTTCTTCACTTTTGGAGTATACCAGAATATCATCAATAAAAACCACCACAAACTTGTCAAGTTCTGGCATGAAAACTGAATTCATCAGATACATGAAATGTGCCGGTGCATTAGTGAGACCAAAAGACATAACTAGGTACTCAAACCTCTCATGAAACAACTCTTCTTCTTTGCATCGGTATTCACATATTCAGCTGCATACTGGGACAGATGATTAAATTTGCCCACATATTGTAGAACTGTCTGGTTTCCTTGCTTCAGTGAGAGAAACTCCTCTAGCTTCATGGCCATGACACCATCTGGGATATAATGTGCTCTAAAGGCTTCACGAAACTCCTGCCAAGTGACACGGTGGCCAGCAGGCTGTGCGGCGACTAGATTCGCCCACCACGCCCCTGCGGCACCTCTAAGCTGCTGCGCTGCAAACACGGGCTTCTGGTGCTCCGTGCACTGTAACAGTTCAAACTTCTGCTCCATGGTACGGAGCCAGTCATCCGCCTCTAGCGGCTCATCTGCCTTTGAGAACACTGGTGGACGGGTATCAGTGAAATCCACATAAGTGGTTTCCCCTCCATTGTTACGGCCTCGACGACCCTGATTTCCATTCTGATTCTGATTCTGATTCTGATTCTGAGCCAACAGGGTAGTGGCATTAACCAGTGCGGCAATAGCTTCTGCCAAGGTGGGTGGAAACGGTGGGGGATTCGGAGTATTGTCCCCTCCCTGGGAAGTTCCAGTACCGTCCATCTGTTGTTCACAAACCATGTTTATTTTTATTGCTTTATTGAATTAAAAAGTAGTTAGCACAGAACTAGTATACACATACAAACTCATCTTACATATTTCATTACAAACTGGCTTGCAAGCAAGAAACTACCCACTAAGGTTCTTAGAAAGCAGGAAAAAAAACTACTATATTACACAACCATTCATGTCAACACTTCACTCCTCATCATCATCGCTGATCACGATTACTTCATCCTCATTCTCTGGAGCACTTGCACCCGTGACATGACTTGCATCATCCCCACTTTCCATCATGGGTTCATCTTCTTCCGGATCTTCTTCATTGTCCTCTCCATCAGGAACAACCACAGCACCGACATCATCTTCTACTGCCTGGGGCTGATGATTGGGATTCATCAGATCATTTAGCCTATGAACTTCCTCATGCAGAACTGTGTTGTACTGCTCCAGGTGTGTCACATAAAGCTCCAACTCACGAACACGAGCCCTGGCTTCTGTCTCCTTTTCCAGCGACTCATTCTGGAACTGTTTCCAAAAACGCATGTTGCGCTTCAGTCGCTCTACTTCTGATGTAAGCCTTGCAACCTCTGACTCCGAATCCGGGTTCGGATTACGGCTACTGCTTGCTCCATCAACTCTGGCGGCCAACTGATGACGCGGCACTCCTTGCGGACCCGTTTTCTTGCGAGGAGTCGTCTTCACACGTGCCATCCTAAAGCAAGATAGAATTAGGACGATGAGAACAGATAGGGGGATCTGAAGGTTAGCATGAATAGGATTGAACCTTACTTAACCCAAACCACTTTAAAAGGGAAGATAACTTAAGCAGGTTAATTAAACATGATGCATGCATCGTACTTACGATCTAACAGAAAGATTTAAGTAACACATGCAATCTTTATAACATAGGGCACTATACATGATACTTCACTACGAAGCTTTCAAATATGAGCTAAGGAAACTATAGAATAGATTAAGAGAAGCAAAAGCAATTTGGACCCAAAATATCAGTATTAAATTTGTTTGACCCAAATCCTTTTGAAGTTTTACAAAGTAATACTACAATAACTCAAGTGATTATGCTCTGGTACCAGCTGTCACAGAACCTCCTAATTATGATGGCCCACAAGCACACGTCATTGCCATAATGACCTCTGACAGTCGTACTTATGTTCACCATAACTTAAAAGGCCTGCTTTCCTCCGAACAGGATCCAATCACAGGAGTATTGCAATATTACAACAGTTTATTCAAAATATTCAACAGAGTAAAGTAGCGGAAGTCTTACAATAACTTAGGTTACAAACCAGTTTTCAAACTTAAAACCTTATGTAACATTATTACAAACCAGTAGTAGAGAAGTATCGGTAGTAACTTTATTACAACACACAAGCGAGATGCCTTGCCCAAAGGCCACACAATCTACTCGTCGTCACTGTCTTCAACCACGACGGTCATGCAACAAGGCTCGAAGCAGACTTGTTCATGAACCGCACCTGCAACAAGGGGTTAACAAACCCTGAGTACGAGAGTACTCAACAAGACTTACCCGACTAAGACAAAGACTCCAAGGGCATGCTAGCTTTAGGGAATCAAGGTACGGGTAATCAAGAATCAAATTTTCTTTTTGCAGAAAAGCTTATTAAAGTAAGTCCTTATCTTCAACATTTTACTTTTACCATTGATGGTTCATTAACCAATTCTAGGTGATCCTAATCTAGATCAAAGTAATTATCATCAAAACCTTTCTCATTCTTTCTTTCAATTCCAGTTCTTAACTACGATGTTGGTGCAAGGCCAAGACTCCTTTCTCGTGGAGTAACGACGATTCGAACCGCTTCATTTACCCAGCTGGGGATTCCTAACCACACGACATATGTAGAACTGAATCTTGCATATATCAACTCTTACCCGAATAACCCAAAACCAGAACGTGTCCATCGCCACCCGAGAGCACAGTACTCCTCGAACCCGGCCCAATTCTAGCCCCGAGGGTACACATTACTCTCGCCATCTCTCCACTCCCAGTGCGAGGTTAGACGTTCTCGTAATGGACTAACCAAAGTAAGGCTTACCCGACATGGGCACATGGCTAGTACTAATAAAAACTCCATGACGCGAGGGCCAACAACGTACGGTCCTTAACTGATAAGGCGGAAACAATACAGTGGGACTCCTTTCCCAATGCATGTTAGCAGTGGCCAAACCACCCGCCCGATCTTACAAGTTCATTCACATATTTCACTATTCATTCGATATGCCGTCATGGCTATGTAAACATTCATTTAAAAGCTTAACTTCTAAGCATAGCGAAGCATACTACGCATTTTCTGTAAAGCAGGTATCAAGGTTGATATCACAATAATCAAGGATGATAATGCAGCAATTAGGTTATCACTCAACTCCTAATTACTTAATGCAGTCAACCCTAATATAAATAATAAAACATTTGTAAAACTCAAGGTAGGGTTTAAATGCACCGGGGCTTGCCTTGCTCAGACACGACGACCGACTCAGACTCGAGGACTTCACCCCCTGGTCCGGAACCCACTGACGATCGCTCTTCTCCGGAAGCTTGATCGACGACTTCGGCTTCCTCGAAAGCGGAGACTACACGAATACATAACATGCTTTAACATGATGCTCGATGATAAACATGATGCTTGATGATAACATGCCACGGTTACGACTGGAGTACAACTTACTTCTACGGTACAGTCGTAAACAGAAAACCTACTAACTAGAAGCGGCGATTCCAGCGATACCAGCTTTTAACCTAACAAGTTACTAACGAGCTCAATCATAAAATTAAGGTGCCAGAGATCACAAAAAGGTAGTGACCTAAGGACATCACTCAATTAAAAGGCACACAACACTTAAAGTTCTCAAATTAATATTTATTTTCTATTTAACTAATTAGGGCATAATTAGGAGTTGATCAAATTTTACCTAATCAAGCTCAAACTTTTTCTATGGGTTAAGAATGACTTATAACAGTGCTATAATAAATTTCATAATTTTTGGATAAATAAATTAATTATTAAAATTACTGGAAGTTGCATTTAATCTTTAATGAAACTAATTAATTCTACTGCTCAAAGTATTCAAATTCATGATTTAACATTTTTCCTAGATAGTTTATACATTGAAAAGCTTACACAAAAATTTTCATGAATTTTGGAACTCTACACAATTTTTAATGAAATAAACAAATGATAACACTATTCATTTATTTGAAAAAGAAAAACAAAAACGAAATCGGGCTGACTTTTCTTTTTCCCCGCGGTCCGGCCCAACCAGACGGCCCGCTCACGCGCGCCCGCGTTTGCGCCCGCACTTGCCCGAGCGGCCCAGCACCGCGGCCCAGCCCGCGCGCGCTCACTCTCCCGTTCTCTCTCACTGACAGGCCGACCCCACCTGTCATCACCTACCTCCGCTCTCTCGTTCTCTCCCGCGCGCTCACTCACCTTCGCGCGGTGGCCGGCCGGTGACCGGGGCTTCGGTCGACCAACTGACCCGACCGACACCAACTACACCTTCCCACGACTCCATTTTACTAATTTGCCCCACGGTTCGAGCTCCGGTGACACTTCACCGACGACGGTGGCGGCTCGGCAACTACGGTGACCGACGACTCGACGACACAAAGGTGCAAAGCTTAAACTATCTAGCCAGGGAGCATCAGGGGCGTACCACGATCACAGAGGCGTGATCGGTTGAAGTGGAGAGGCACTGGAGGCGGCTGGTCACGGTGGCGGGGCTCAACCGGGACGGCGGCGACCCGAGGTGGAAGACGATGGTTCCCCGGTGATCCTGAGCGGTAGCATCTACACCAAGAGGCGCAACAGGTTCGCAAGGTGATGGCGGAGCGATTGGCGAGATGGAGATGGATGCGGTGGAGCAGGGAGGGCGAATTTGGCCGGAGCAATGAGGACGGTGGCGGCGGCGATGATGAAACCGGACGGCGACAGTGGCGGTGTCGGTCCCTTTTATAGCGCTGTGAAGCAAAGGAAGCAGCTAGAGAGCGCGAAGCGGTCCCTGTGGTCGCGGTGGCAGGATGGAAGGTCGTGGAAGCGGCCAGCGCGACGTCGGCGGCTCGCCGGCGCCCATGCCGCGCGCTGCCGGTGGGTGATTCGCCGGTGCACTGTAGCTGTTCCCCCCCAACTTTTGAAATTCAAACTGGTTTTTCAAATTACTCTCAAAATCATGTAACAACTTGAAAAACTTCCAATCTATGAAATCTTCAGAATTTCAAGCTCTACAAGTTTTGTATTGAACACTTTTTCAAATTCTAACTGGATTTTGAAATTTGAGTTTAAATTCAAAAAGGGACACATTTTTCAGATTTGGCAATTTAGAAATTACTTTTGATTTTATATTGAAACTTCAAAATCTCCAAACATCAAAGTTGTATATCTTGACCAGACCTACAACTTTGCTGTTCAAAACTTTTTCAAATTCAGCCTCCATTTTGAAATCATAGTATGGGGACAAAAATGAATTAAATTTGAAATTTGTTTATTTTCAAAATTGCTCCACATTTTTCACTAAAACTTTGAAAACTCAAAACACCAAAGTTGTAGCCCTTGAAAAGTTCTACAAACTTGGTTTTGAACTTTTTCCCAAATTTTGCTTAGATTTTGAATTATTTCAAAAGGGGTAAAACAGGGTTTTGAAATTTAGGGTTTCCGAAGGGATTTTAAATTGGAATTTGTTGCTACTTTGATTTGTGATTACTTAGTGATCAAAACCTCACCCAAGGGCATCATTTGGACCAACATGACATGGTTGACCAAATGCCACTCTTGGTTGACCAATTAGCTTTAAAAATTCTTTTACATTTCTTCCCAGATTTGAATTTAAATTTGAATCGGAAAACTCGTGACAAGTTTTGGGACTCCAATTCAAACTCAAATTTGGAACTTCATTTTAGATGTTGTACTTGAGCTCATACCCTACACTTGACACTAGTGTGCAACACAGTCGCACACCTCAAATTACGCAGGGCATGGACTAAGTATTTGCGGTGGCATTCGAAATTAGGGTTTTCGGGTTCGGAGCACACCACTGAGAAACACATTCAACCTAGATAAGTAAACTTGTTTTAGTTGATGCATAACAATGTTAACCTAATAGAGATGCTTTGCAATGCATTATGATGACATGGCAGATTAATTAGCACTATAACACCCGGGGTGTTACACAACACTTAGATTCAGAAGATATGAGTTGAGGTTTTCGATCATGCTTGGTTCACATAAGCATAAAGCTGTAAGCACAAGGGGTTAGTCAATGCTTATGTGTTCCAAGCCAACTGAGTGTACTTATAAGATAAAACATGAAGAGTTAGTACACATAAAACATAGCTCATATAAAATCAGAGTAAGGCACGGAAGCACAACCTTATGAGCTATAAACAAACAAGTGACATGATTTAAAACTGTGATTAGATAAACCATAGAGACTCAAGGTATCTCATAAGACCACATGTCACACGAATGCAATTACTGTAAAGTAAACATGATGCATGAGTGTAGCACACAAAAAAAACGAAAAGCCCTCTAACAAAAACTCTCCCCCTGAATCTACTCTCTCTCCCCCTTTGGCATCAACCGCCAAAAAACTAATCTAAGGATCTGACGAGGGAACAGACGGAGTCGAGTCGGGTGCCGAGGAGCGCGTAGTAATCACGAACTGAGAAGTGTCTCCCTCGGACTCGGAGCTATCAGGCTGACCCTCTAAAGAAGCACGCGGCTATGAAGCGGTCTGGGTCTAATCAGCAGGAACAGGTACTGCCGAAGTAGTAACAAGTGGAGCAGTCTCTGTGACCTGAGCCTAAAGTAAGCCAAAAGCTGGGGGATCTGTCGAGGCAACGGACGAAGGAACTGTCTCTGTAGTGCCTGTCCCTGTCACCGGAGGAAACGCTGCCTCTGAAGCTGACAACCCTGATGAAGTAGCAAAAGTGGTGTGCGAGGGTGTCGACTGACCAGTCAACTCACTATATGTGGCACTAAGATCAATGAAAGGTGTGCCGGTCAACATGTGAGGGCGAGGCTAGTCTGAAGGAGTAAACCCCGTCTGAATGGGCGTGTAGCTCGGGGACTGGAACGACTGAGGAACCTGCAGCTGTGGAGAGGTGAACTGAAAGCTCGACTGATCCTGACTTAAAGGTCCACTGAATGGTAAAGCTGAAGTCAGGACAGATGCAGGTGGAGGAACCCCAACTGTGACTAGGTGACGCAGAAGATCTAGGTACTGCTGCTGGCTAGCTGCACTCTGTCGCTGCATCTCATACTGCTGACGCTGCATCTCGACTTGTTGGCGCTGTATCTCAAGCTGTTGTCTCTGGAACTCGTCCTGTCGAGCCTGTATCTGTGTAAACGCGGCAGCTGTATCCTGAGTCTGTCTCTGTAGCTGAAGTTCCTGTCGCTCCTGTGCCTGGGTCAGCCTCTCAAGTATAGCCACCATGGCTGGGTCTGAGCGGGAGGCTGAACCAGAGCCACCGGCCTCGTGGTCATGAGGCCAAGGAGACCGATACCTAGGGATGGGCTGATAATCCTCGTCGGTGCTGTCAGAGGCCTCATCCTCAGCTATATCAGCGGGCTGAGCGTCTAGATCTGCAAGTTCTGCCTCAGCAAGACCCTATACGGTCGCATCCTGCTCAGCCGCTGTGTTAGGCACCTCAGGTCTCTCTCTCTATCCTGGCACAGGGACCTGCTCTCTCGTAACTGAAGCCCATAACTGACGAATATCATACTCAGGAAAAACAGTAGTAGTTTCAGTTATCTCAGCACTAATATCTGAAGGCAGCTCAAGTGCAGATCTGATGATGAAGCAAATCCAATGAGCATAGGGCAGCTGACGGTGTCCCTTGAAGCCTTCTGCCAGGGTGTCCTCCATCTCACTAACCATAAGATCCAAAATGTCAAAAGGTGTTTGTGAGAGGAGGTGGTGAACAACCCATAGCTGCATCCTGGTCAATCCCTCTCTGTAACCAAGCCTGGGAAGAAGAGTACACCTGATAATAGCATCTAGGACTCGGGCAAGCGGTGTCAAACTGGCAGGTGTGCGACGAGACCCTTCGCCAAAAGGCTCACAGAAGCAGGGTCGGATCAGATCTGTAGGTGGCACAGTACCGCCATGAGGGCGTCTAGGTGGAGTTGTCTGACCGAAACAGAGCTGGTGAATCTTCGTGTCTAAAGCTGGGAGTCTGAGAATCTCCCGCACTCTTGTGCTATATAGTCTGTGGTCGCGGCCTCTGAATGCAAAGTGTATGAACTCATAGGCTGGATCAATCCATAATGAAGCATAGAACTCCCTAACCCAAGTGCCGCAGTATGCACCCGTCCATCTAAGAAAATCTGACAAGCCTGGTAGATAGGACAGGTGCGGACGAAGCTGCTCACCCACTACCTCAACAAGTGACTCAATGCGACAGACCCTCTGTGGTCGAAAAGCAATGCCACTGTCAACAAGAGCTCTGTAAAAATCCTCCTATAGAGGAGTATAAAAACCTTCTGAAGCTCTGGAGTCCCTCTGAGGTGGGAACCACCGGCTGACCTCAACAAATCTCAAACTTTACACCCGACGTGCAGTAGCACCTCTCAAGTCAAAGTGCTCGACTGGGGGTGAACCTCTAACTCTGGGAGGCGGACGTCCTCCACGACGCTGGCCCTCGGGCCTAGGAGTCACCTGAGCCCGTGCGCGTGTGGAGCGGCGACGTGATGGAGTCTGAGCTGACTGCTCCTCTGTCCCCTCTGAAGGCTCTGCAGGTGGATCAACTGACATAGTATCTGCATTCATTGGCACTTCTGTGCCCTCAGTGGTCTCAGTAGTCTCAGTACCAAGCTGTCGTCCTTCAAGATGAAAACGACTGTCGCCAATGCGTATACCACTGCTCCTGCCACCTCTCTCAGCTGCATCAGCTGCATCTGCCACTGCCTGAGCTATCTCTGCATCAGTAAGAGTCTTCTTCTTCTTTCTGGCTATAATCTTGATGCGCTTTCCACGCGCAACCTCAGACATACGAGGAGGACTGTTGTCCCCGTCACTGGGAGCACCACCAGCATTCTTGCAACGAACCATGCTGTCACACTGTCGTAAAACCTCTGAAAGATGATGTACTGACACTCGAGAGGCTTGGCCTCAATTCGTATCCGCAGGCTTGGCCTCGGATTCAACAGCTGAACAGCAGTCACCCCGACACACCGACAAACTTGCTAAAAAGACGGAATAGATGGATCTACTATAAGCAACATATATGATCTAAAAGGTACGAAACCCTAGAGATAGCAAGCATATAAGATAAGATGTGAAAACGAAACGCGATGGCTACCTCGGATCGACGAGAAACGGTGTTGAGATGAGATGACCTAGGTCGCGAGACTTCCCGAAGCACCAGACGAGAGCTGATTCGCCGAAACAGAAGTCGATTAGGATAACGATAATGAAATTTCGGCAAACCCTAACATGAAGATCAAAGATGTTCGTAACAACCTCGCGGAGAAGACGTCGCGCGAAGAACTTTTCGACGACGGACGAAGGAGACGCCGCAGCGTGAACCGAGGATGGTTGCGAGGGCAGGGGCCGGCCGGAGGTCGTGCAGGTGGAGGAGAGCACGGCTTGCAGGCGGTAGCAGCTCACGGCGGCGGCGGCGCAGGCGCAGTGGAGATGGCGGCGCGGGAGATGGCGGCTGCGCGGGCGCGGGAGAGGCGGCTGCGTGGGCGCGGCAGAGGCTGCGTTGCGGGCGTAGCAGAGGCGAAGCTGTAGGGCCAGGCGGTGGCGCAGGCGCGGTGGTTGTCTCCGGCGAGCGGCTGCGGCGAGCTTCCCGGCGAGCTAGGGCAAGGTGGCGGCGGATTCGCGAGGCGTACGGCGCGGATGAGGAAAAGAAACAGAACGTGAAAGTTTATATGAAGGATTAGATCCGCTCGTCACGCGATGACCAGACGCGGTGGTCGATATGACCGGACACGGAGAGGCAGCGTCCGGTCACATTCTAGTAAGCTCCTGGAATGACCGGACGCGTCCGATTATCCACGATCGGACGCTGACAGCGTCCGATTTTGATTTGCCCGAAAAACTGAGACGGATGACCGGACGCGGTGGTCGTTACCGGGACCGGACGCGGTGGTCAACAGGGGCGCGTCTGGTGCAGCGTCCAGTCACTGGATCAGGAGATGGTCTTCTGGATGACCGGACGCGCCGGTGGTCGCCGGGACCGGACGCGGTGGTGAAGCATCACTACGTCCGGTGCAGCGTCCGGTCCAGCGTCCGGTCACTGTTTTTCACCCTTCTTCATTCCGAACTTCGACGCGACTTCTCCCAATCAAGTTCCAATTCAAAGAGACACAAATAAACACCAATTGGAATAAGATATGAGTGACCTCACTCAAACCCTCAAGTTTCTCAAAATAGTTTGCCTTAGGCTAATATTATTTTTAGGAAAATAGGCAACAAACACCCAAGGAGCAACGTATGGCCATGCAATAGAGTTTTTGAACCTTTGGGAGCGTCAAAATGCTCTCTCTATCCATGGATGAACACAAAGGTTGCTCAAAGCTTAACCGAAAAGAAACGACAAAGCAACAACCATGCATATGCAATGCAAAACAAGTAAGTAAAGCTAGGTTGCTTGTCAAGTTTGATCTATGGTTAGGCTTTTTCACTCCTCCAAAGGAGGGTTATCGTAACCGTGTTAGCCAAGCCCTAGATGCATTGCGGGTAATTAAACATGACATATAATACAATGCAATGCAAGGGACAACACAAGCTCATTTTCTAAAGTTACTAGAGTCAAGCACATTGAGTTCACTTCTCAACCTACAAAAGGTAGCTTCATCCAAAGGTTTAGTGAAGATATCAGCTAATTGATTTTCACTTCTTACACCTTCTAGTGAAATGTCATTTTTAGCAACGTGATCTCTTAGAAAGTGGTGGCGGATATCAATGTGCTTGGTGCGAGAGTGTTGTACCGGATTATTAGCAATTTTAACCGTACTTTCATTGTCACATAAAAGCGGCACCTTTTCAAGAACAACTCTATAGTCTAGAAGGGTTTGTTTCATGTATAAGATTTGTGCACAACAAGCCCCGCGGCAATGTATTCCGCCTCGACGGTGGACAAAGCCACACTATTTTGCTTTTTAGATGACCATGATACTAAGGATCTCCCAAGCAAATGGCACCCTCCGGATGTGCTTTTTCTATCAATTTTGCAACCGGCATAATCCGAATCGGAGTAGCCAACTAGTTGGAATCTAGCTCCTTTGGGGTACCATAGTCCGATGCTTAGGGTATACTTAAGATATCTTAGGATTCTTTTTACGGCACTTAGGTGAGGTTCTTTAGGGCACGCTTGAAAGCGGGCACACATGCACACACTAAACATGATGTCGGGCCTAGATGCGGTAAGGTATAATAAGCTACCAATCATTGAACGGTAAAGAGTTTGATCGATTGGTTTACCTCCCTCATCTAGGTCGAGATGTCCATTAGTTGGCATTGGGGTCTTGATTGGCTTGCATTCTTCCATCTTGAATCTTTTGAGAAGATCCTTGGTATACTTTTCTTGAGAGATAAAATCCCTTCTCTCATTTGCTTGACTTGAAACCCAAGGAAGAATATTAGCTCACCAATCATTGACATCTCGAACTCTTTTGACATCAATTCACCAAATTCTTTGCAATAGTCTTCATTTGTTGACCCAAAGATGATATCATCAACATACACTTGACAAATGAAGATCTCTTCTTTGAATTTCTTGGTGAATAGTGTGGTGTCAACCTTCCCAATAGTGAAGCCCTTCTCTATGAGGAAGTCCCGGAGGCACTCATACCACGCTCTAGGGGCTTGCTTGAGCCCATATAGCGCCTTGGACAACCTATAAACATGATTAGGATATCTAGGGTCTTCAAACCTGGGAGGTTATTCAACATAGACTAGTTCATTTATGAAGCCATTTAAGAATGCACTTTTCACATCCATTTGATATAGTTTCATATCATGATGTGATGCATATGCAAGAAGGATACGGATGGCTTTAAGTCTTGCAACGGGTGCAAAAGTCTCTCCAAAATCAAGACCTTCAACTTGAGAGAACCCTTTTGCCACTAGTCTTGCCTTGTTTCTTACCACTACCCCTTGATCATCTTGCTTGTTGCGGAACACCCACTTGGTTCCAATGACTCTTGCACCTTTTGGATACTCTTCAAGTGTCCATACTTGATTGCGGGCGAAGTTGTTCAATTCTTCATGCATGGCATTCACCCAATCCGGATCTTGAAGAGCTTCTTCTACATTCTTAGGTTCAAGACAAGAGACAAAAGAGTGATGTTCAACAAAAGAATTAAATTTTTGAGATCGAGTCATTACATCCTTTGTAGGACTCCCTATGATGAGATGTTGTGGATGTGCTTGAAGTAGGGGTGAGTTTCTTCGATCAACCATTTGAGGAGTGGGATGGGGAGCATTAACATCTTGTGCTTGTGCCTTGGCTTGATGATGAAAGACATGGGTGTCTTCATTTTCAACTCTCTCATTCTTGTCATCATCTTGAGGCACATATGATGAAGATGGTGGATTGACAATTTGTACATCGTCCTCATCATCTTTAGGCTTGATGTCACCCACCGGCATGTTCTTCATGGCCTCCCTCAATGGTTCATCACCTACATCATCACAATTCTCAATTGCTCCTTGGGAACCGTTAGATTCATCAAATTCCACATCATATGTTTCTTCAACCAAACCGGTGGCATGGTTAAATACTCTATATGCTTTGGACTTTGATGAGTAGCCAACAAGAAAACTAATATCACAACGTCTTTGGAACTTCCCTAGGTGTTGACGCTTCTTGTAGATGTAGCATTTGCAACCAAACACCCGGAAGAATGAGACGTCCGGCTTCTTCCCATTTAGCAACTCATAAGGGGTCTTACAAAGGAATTTTTGTAGGAAGAGGCGATTTGAAGCATAGCATACGGTGTTGATTGCCTCGGCCCACAATTTTTCTGGTGTATTGTACTCATCTAGCATTGTTCTTGCAAGAGTGATCAAGGTCCGGTTCTTTCTCTCAACTACACTATTTTGTTGAGGAGTGTAGGTTGATGACACTTCAGGCTTGATTCCAATTTCATCACAATAGGCTTCAATGTTGGTGTTGTCAAACTCTTTTCCATTGTCACTTCTAATCTTCTTTATCTTGACTTCAAATTCATTTTGAGCTCTCTTTGCAAACTTCTTAAAGCAACTTGCCACTTTGGATTTGTCATGAAGGAAGAAAGTCCAAGTGTATCTTGAGAAGTCATCCACAATCACAAGACAATAAAGATTTCCACCCAAACTCTTGTAAGTTGTAGGACCAAACAAATCCATGTGTAGAAGTTCTAGTACTCTTGATGTTGACATGTAGGCTTTGGTTGGATGAGTGTTTGCAACTTATTTGCCAGCTTGACATGCACTACAAGGTTTGTCCTTTTCAAACTTTACATCCTTTAAACCTCTCACTAATTCTTTCTTCAATAGCTTGTTGAGAGTGTTCATTCCAACATGAGCAAGCCTCCTATGCCAAAGCCATCCAAGTGAAGTCTTGGTGAACAAACATGTCATCAAGTTTGCATCTTCGGAGGTGAAGTCAACAAGATAAAGATTGTTGTATCTAAAGCCCTTGAAAATCACTTGCTTGTCATCTATTTTGGTAACAACCACTTCATTTGGACCAAACAAGCATTGGTAGCCAAGATCACAAAGTTGCCCAACGGATAATAGGTTGAAACTCAATAAAGCAACATAGAGCACATTTGAGAGAGAATGATCATTTGATATTGCAACCTTGCCTATACCCTTGACTTTGCTCTTCGAATTATCCCCAAATGTGATCTTGTCTTGGCATACCCCATCCTCTTCAAGTGAGGTGAACATACGAGGATCACCGGTCATATGTTGTGTGCAACCACTATCAATCACCCAATGAGATCCACCGGTCTTGTAGTTCACCTACACACAAGAGATCAAGCCTTATGTTTAGGGACCCAAACTTGAGAGGGACCCTTAACTTTTTCAACTAGTGATTTGGCAACCCAAATTTTCTTTGGCCTATTCTTGTTAGGAGGACCCAAGAACATGACTTTCATCTTTCCACTTGAGTCCTTTCTAAGCATGTAGTGAGCATTGAAAGCAAAGGGTCTAGCATGCTTGGGCAAGGGTTGTGGTGGTGGAGTTTTGCACTCATGAGCAAAATGACCTTCTTGTCCACACTCAACACATATCTTTGGCTTGGGCTTTGTTTTGCTTTGTTGTTGTTTAGCCTTTATCTTCTTTTCTTGATTTGCCAAATAGCCAATGCCACTCCTATCCAACTTCATGACGGTGTTCATGAGTAGCTCACTTTGCAAATATTGGCCCCTTGTGAACTTGCTTAGGCCGGTCTTGAGATGCTCTTTCTCTTACTTGAGCTTCTTGTTTTTTTCAATAAGTGTCTCATTTGGAGCTTGCTTTTCAAGAGCCAACAACTTCTTGTTCTCATCTTTAAGCATCTTATTTTCACTCTTGAGCTTGACATACTCATCATAGTCATTGGCCTCAACCACACTCTTGCCTTTACCGCTAGAGCCTTGCTCAAAGTTCTCAACAATCAAGTCATCACATGATGTAGCTATATCAATCTTAACAATTTGGTTAGTAGTATCATATGTCTCAAGAGCAAGCTCATTAGCAACAATAAGAGTATCATAATTAATTTTTAAGGTGGTGTACTCTTCCTTTAGCAAGTTTAGTCTAGTGATGAGTTCACCATGCTTCTTCTCAATTTTATCATGTTTATCTCTAAGCTCCTTGTTAGAAGTTTTAAGCTCTTTGAGAGAAGAAGACATAGTTTCATTTTGATCTATGAGCTCATCCCTAGTATTATGTGCACTTTCAAGCTTAGATGAGAGTGATTCATTTTCATATTAAAGCTCATCATTTTCATTTCTAGTCCTCCTTATGATTTTAGAATATTTATTTAACAATTTTACTAGTTCATTATAAGAGGAGCATCATATTCATCATCACTATCACTATCATCATCATCACTATCACTATTTTGTACCTTTCGATCACCCTTTGCCATAAGGCATAGATGAGTAGTAGAAGATGATGGTGAAGATGGCGGTGAAGGTGGTGATGAAGATGTCGGTGAAGATGATGATGGCCCAATCACAAGTGCGGCGATCTTTTCTTTGTCATTGTCACTTTCATCGCCGGAGGACTCACATGATGATTCAATGTCGGTGAGCCAATCACCAACAATATAGGCCTTGCCTCCCTTCTTCTTCTTGTAGAATTCTCTTTTCTTGCCATCTTTCTTCTTGTATGGCTTGTTCTTTCTTTTGTCATCTTCTTCATCACTTGAATCATCTTTTTTGCCCTTGTACTTGTTCTTGTACTTGTCTTTTGGAGGCTTTGGGCATTGATGAGCTAGATGGCCAAGTTCTCCACAATTGAAGCAATCCATTTCGGAGATTGGCTTCCTTTTGCTACTTGTGAAGAATTTCTTCTTCTTGCCATCGAACTTGATGCCACTCTTGTTGAGCTTCTTTAGTATATTGGTGGTCTTCCTTACCATGAGTGCAAGTGATTCATCATCAATGTCACTTTCACTAGAGCTTTCTTGCACAATCATGGCTTGGGCCTTCTTCTTTTTCTTTTCATGACTAGCTTTGAAGGCCAAGTCTTTCTTCTTGGAAGATGATGAGCCCTCTTCCGGAGTGATGTGCATGTACATCTCATGTGCGTTGATCTTCCCCAATACTTGAGTTGGTGTTGCGGTGGAGAGATCACTTTGGTGAAGTACGGTGACAATGTGTCCATACTTCTCAACGGGAAGAACACTTAAGATCCTCCTTGCAACATCCGATTGACTCATTTTAGTGAGTCCAAGAGCATTTAGATCTTCTATAAGAACATTCAAACGAGTGTACATGTCGTTAGCACTTTCTTTAGGAAGCATCTCAAAAGAATTAATTTTCTTTAAAGCAATATGATAGCGTTCCTCACGCTCACTCTTAGTTCCCTCATAGAGAGCACAAAGATTTTCCCACAATTCGTGAGCGTTTTTGGCATTTCGCACACGATTGAAAATATCTTTACCTAGTGCCCGATAGATTGTATTTTTTGCTTTTGCATTCCACCGGTCGTATTTCTCCTCGTCACCACTTGGGTTAGCGGGATCCCTTATAGGAGGAAGCCCTTCGGTTGCGGCTCTAAGGCACCCAACATCTATGGCTTCGAGGTACGCCTCCATACGAATTTTCCAATATGGAAAATCGTCTCCCTCAAAAGTGGGAGGTGGTCCTTCCCCATTAGACATCTTGCTCTAGGCGGTAAAGCCTAAATTAAGAGCAACACGGCTCCGATACCAATTGAAAGGATCAAGATGCCCAAAAGCAGGGTGAATTGGGCTTTTCTAAAAATTAATTGCAAGAATTAAATCCTACAAGCCAAACTTCACCCCTAGTGCCTACTTGTGTTCCTTGTTATTCTACCGACAAAAGTTTTGCACCCTAAGTTCTAATCCTAGACTAGCAAGGCAATTCTAGGAAAGTAAACAAGCAATGAAAGTAATGCAAGAAAGTAAATGCTTGAAAGTAGGGAATAGGAACACGGCGATGTTTTGCCGAGGTATCGGAGAGTCGCCACTCCCCACTAGTCCTCGTTGGAGCACCCGCGCAAGGGTGTAGCTCCCCCTTGATCCGCGCAAGGATCAAGTGCTCTCTACGGGTTGATTCTTCGACACTCCGTCGCGGCGAATCACCCAAAACCGCTCACAACTTGAGTTGGGTCACCCACAATCTCGTCGGATGATCACCGAACTCCCAATCACCACCAAACCATCTAGGTGATGGCGATCACCAAGAGTAACAAGCTAGAACTCTCACTTGACCACAACAAGCCTAATGAGAAGAAGGATGCACACTTGCTTGACTCTTGTCACTAGAGAGGATTTTCAAACTTTGATTCGCAAATCACTATCCTTACTAGGGCTCTTGCACTTCCTTGCACTCTAAAGGTGTTTCTCAGCTGAACAAATGAGCAAGAGACCTCTAAAAGAGGTGGAGGGGGTGTATTTATAGACCCCTCAAACAAATCCAACCGTTACCTTTCGAAACAGCCAGACGCGTACTGACCGGACGCGCCTGTCAATATTACCGGACGCGCCGGTCAGTTGTAACGGTCGAATAACGGAAACCTGTGCTGAGTGACCGGACGCGCCGGTCTGAGATGACCGGACGCGCTGATCAAGGATGATCGGACGCGTCCGATCATGCAAGAGCTCTCTGGAAATCTGACCTGACGCATTACCGCGTCCGATCATAGGTGACCGGACACGTTAGGTCACCACGGGACCTTACTGGAACATGACCGGACGCATGATCGCGTCCGATCATAGGTGACCGGACGCGTCAGGTCACCACGGGACCTTACTGGAACATGACCGGACGCGCCGGTCATTTTCACAGTCGCGTCCGATCTTGCTGTTTACCCTCTGTAACACGTGTCAGACTGACCACCGCGTCCGGTCCTCTCAAGGACCGCGTCCGGTCAGTCAGCTGAAAAACGCAGTGAAGATTTAGTACTGACCGGACGCGTCCGGTCATGACCAGGACCGCGTCCGGTCATAGGTAAACGGCTCAAACGTCTTCTAAACGCGATGCAACTTGAACCAAGTTGCTTCTAACTGAACTCTGAGCTTTTCTCAAGCTACCTAGTGCTAAGTTTGACAAGTGTGCACCACACCTAAACACAAGACTTACCTAGGTCAAGCTACTCGTTTATGCCCCTCTTCATAGTACGGTCAAAGGAAGAAACAAAGATCCTAACGACTATTCCAGATGTATCTCAACACCTTGACATCCGGAACTAACCGTCCTTAATCTTATCGTTGATCCTTTGAAAACCGAAACGATTTTCATCAAGGGACATGAATACCATATTGCCCAAAGCAGTTATCATCTCCATGACCTAACTTACCAACGTTTTTGCAAAACACACGTTAGTCATGATAATTATGTGTTGTCATTAATTGCCGAAACCAACACCGGGGCCTAGATGCTTTCACCTAGTTCCAAAAGCTAAAACATCAATTTTTTGTCATAATTTTTTAATCCCAAAACATTAAGTTTTCTATTATGGAGAGGAGTAACTAATATCTTAGAAAATACTTCTCGTCTAGAAATGATTAGAACACTTGATCGGAAAAAAGGCATACAAACAGATTTTGATATCTAATTTATCTTCATAAAAAGACGTTTTGATATTTAATTTGTCTTATATTATTATAGATAACTGTGAAAAAAAATCAATATCATCTCAAAGACACTTTGAATACAAACCTATTGAATTAAATATAATTTAATTAATTATTGGTTAAATTTATAAAATTTGTTGTTTTTCTAATCAAATACTCTTATGATTCTTAGATGCTGGGAGTATATTTATCCTTTAAATTTATGATATTCTATGAAATAACATGTGTATATATATTAGTACTTTTTATTATATATTTGATTTGATTCCTCGAAAAATGATAATTTTCTAGGGCAAAAATAATATGCAAACTCAAATGCGCTTGCCACGACGACACAATTGTGTAAGCTATTTTCTTTCTTAGTACAAAGATGCACGATCCTCATGCGTATTAAAAAAGGGAAGATATTTTTTCCAGTACAAAACTACATAAGGTTTGACCAAATCTTATCTTATCATGAATGACATATGTTTCTGGATCGAAGAGAGTATTGACCAGCTATTTTGTTCTAATCTGAGTATGTGGCTATAATGTTTATTGGATTATATGTAGTTATTTACCATACACCCTTATTTTCATATACCATTTACAGCTCCCTCCTTCGACCACGTCTCCTACATTTCCTGCACGTTCCATCAAGCATCGATGTCCACCGATTCTATACTTTATAACTGAACGAATTCTATGCTAAAAAAATGTCGAAGGAGATTCTCACGTGGATTGAAGTCTCCAACTTAGCAAGCTTACTCATAATTATTGCTATTTTTTCTAGTGGTAAGAGATATATAGCTAGGATTCTTGACAGAGTCAAATCTACAATATATATATATATATATATATATATATATATATATATATATATATATATATATATATATATATATATATATATATATATATATATATATATATATATATATATATATATATATATAATAACTTATTTTGTAGCCACTTTGAGTTACGATAATTGTTATGCTAATTTACGAGATTATAGTAACTCCTTACCACGTGATTTACTATAACATTATGGTTATGTGTTAAAGTAATTGAACTATCGTAAATATATACTGACATTATCGTAAATTAGTATATACAATTATCGTAAATGGAGGTGGCTACAGAATAACTTATTTTGTAGCTGGCTACTGAATATACTCTGCATATATATATATATAGCCACGTCTATTTACGATAATTTTATATACTAAGTTACGATAATGTCAATACATATTTACGATAGTTTGGTTACTATAATACATGGAGATATTTACCGTAATGTTATAGTAAATCATATAGTATGGAGTTACTATAATCTCGTAAATTAATATAATAATTATCGTAACTCAAGTGACTATAGAATAAATTATTTTATAGTCATCTACAGATTAGTAGTTATATATATATATATATATATATATATATATATATATATATATATATATATATATATAGCTGGCTACGAAATAACTTATTTTGTAGCCAGGCCAGACACAGTGCGCCAGTTGTGCTTCCCCAGCAATCAGGCGCAGTCCCCAGCTTTGCCACTTTATGAGCTGTGGGACGTATTTACGTTTTGGCATTATGGCTATTTAATTAATCAAGGTCCGGTAATCACGACCAATATGCAAGATGCATGTTTCCTAGTTTCGGCAAATCAGCACTAGAATATGCACTTTCCTGACTACGAGAATAAAAAAATGTGTTACTGCCATGCATGCAAGCGTGTACAGATGTGTTACGAGAATATACATAAAGCTGCTATACTAGTACAGCTGGTGTCATGCATGCAATTATATTACGAGAATACAAACCTAACAGTTACGGGAATAGAGCATGATGAAACCGAAGTTGTACGTACATGCATGCGACTATAGTAATCATGCATTATTTACCACAATGATAATATTGGTGAGTTACCATAATTTGGTGTCACACTATTTCAACGAAACGTTTACTAAAACTATATGAGATTAATTTTACCATGGAATATTCGATAGAACTGGAAAGGAGCATTGTAGTAACTATGATTAGTTACGATAATTTGTATGATTCACAATACCATAATCTTGTTATTTTTAAATGATTTACTAGAATATGCCTCCTCAGATTAGAAGTGACGATAATGTGAGGATTTACCAAAAAGCGAGCAACAATAACATGCAAATGAACTAACAAAAATCGTAACCGGACAATAAGATTTACGATAATCCATGTTATCATTTACCATAGGCAAGTTACCATAATGGCACATTCGGTTTACTACACGGAGAATAATTTACGATAATCCGCATCGACGACACATTTTACTCCGGTGCCAGCGCAACGTCAGGAAGAAGAATGGTGGGAGATCGGCGGCCAGAGCGCCGGCCGCGGTCAGCAAGGACAGGGCCACCGGCGGCCGCGATGACTCCCTCGGCTCCTCCGGGAGAGGTTCGCGGGGGCGCAGGGGAGCATGAACCCATCGACGACGTATGACAGCAGGACGAACGACGTAGAGAGCTCGGTGGTGGCCAGGGGCGACCTGTGGCGTGCCGAGGCGTCGCACAGCAGCAACAGCATGGAGCGTCACATAGCAGCTCGGTGGCAGCAATGGCATGGAGCGTCGCACAGTAGCTGGGTGGCGGCAACACCATGAATCACGACGAGATGTACATGAATCACGGTTAAGGATCAGGACGAGGATTTCTTCATGCTGCAAACAGATGTACAGTGCTATAGTAAAGTATAAATAGGACCATACTAAAAAAATATATGTACAGTGAAACAAATATAATATTCCAATGGCATCTCGCGACTCCTAATCCACAGAACCGCATCCAAGTTGAACGGGTAGGAGGATACTTTGCAGCTGCTCACCAGGAGAGTTGGCCTACTTCCGCTAGCTTGTAGAGATGATCGGGTGACACACAGACCTGCTGCTTCACCGGCAGATGGAACCAGGACGACCTCCGGCAGCGGCGACGCCGTTGCTTACCGGGAGATGGAAACCAGGCGCCGTCGTCGAAGATTGGGACGTCCAGCTGACTACCTGAGCCTGCCACCACTGGACCGAGATGGAGTCAGCGCCGACGCCGCAACGCTTCCGGTGGCCGAGGCAGTCCGGGGAGCCGGCCAGGGACGACGCGCTCCGTGTAGGCCGGGTCGTGGTGCCACAGAGGTGCGCTATCCGCTGAGGAAGGAAGCGCTGCCGCCGTTGGAGGAGACATACGCGCGGGCTGGGACGCCGCCGCCCAGGTACGCCATCCGCGGGCAGGGAGGTGCGGTATCCCACCACAGAGGAGGTGAGGTTTGGCTCGCATGATCGCCATGGCGGCCGCACAGCATGGGTAGCCGTCTATGTAGCATGAATCGAGGCATGCCCGTCGGCAACAGAATGAGGAGGCCGGGTCCGGGCGATGTTTCTTCTGCACGAAAAAGGAAGTAACCGATGTTTGCTCGGCCGAGTCTATCAATTGACTTCGGCTATAAATATGGGCTGTAATTACGGGAACCGGAGTGCATGTGTCGGGTGGATCCGGTGCCTCCGGTCAGGTCACAATGGCCATGTTGGGTCTGGCTACAAAATTACTTATTTTGTAGCTAGCTATGGACTAATAGGTCTATATATATATATATATATATATATATATGGTTGTGTGTGTGCGCGCGCGCGCCGATCCAATTTTTCAAATCTCACCATATGGAGTTTCCTCATTCACATCGCTGAGCATTTTTATTTGTATTATGAGCGCTTTGTATTTGCGATTTTAAAAATATTGAACATATATATTTACAAAATGTTAAAATAGTACGATTTGTTAGAACTAAGTAAAAATATACATATTAGTTAGGGACAAATGGAGTATGTCATATTTATTTTTAAAGAAATACTATCTCTATTCAGAAAAATATATATAGCTCTAGGTTCCAGATAAGTCATTTTTTCTAAATTTGATCAGATGTATGAGAAAAATATCAAACATTTTATACCTCCAATTAGGTGTGCTATGAAAATATATTCTATAACGGTACTTATTCGGTATCATAAATAATGTTAGTATTTTTTATAAATTTAATTAAACTTAAAATTATTTAATTTATAGGAAAGTGAGAATGTATTTTTTTAAGACAGAGGGAATAGTTCAAACGGGATACAATAAAACTAGATTTTTTCTTACTGACGGGAAAAATGGTAAAGTATGGCAGGCGGCACTGCCTGTTTGTCTGCCAGTGCCAGTAACATACGTATTCAAGAAAAGAGATTTTCTCCAATAGGAAACTATATATATACATCATGCATGTCCCTAACTAAAAGATTTAAAGGTTATTAATATTTGAAGTTTCCAACGTTTGACCTAATCTTATCATGAATGACTTTTTTTTGACAGAAAAGAGTATTTAATTTACCAGCTGGTATTCTATTCTACTCAGCATGTGGCTATAAAGTTTATTGGGTTATATATATTATATTTTTATAACAATGAATGCTATACTAAAAAATGTCTAATGAGGTTTTCACGTGGATTGAAGTCTCCCAACTTGGCCAGGTCACTCATAATTACTGCTAGGTAGGTTGTTGACAGAGATGCATCTAGATGATTTTGTCGTCGCTCCCAAGATATGTCGATCCAATATTTCGAATGTCCTCATATGGAGTCCTCCTCCGTTCACATGGGTGAGCATTTTGGCTTGCACTACGAGCACTTTGTACTCTGCTTTGAAAAATTATTGAAATGGGACGGGACGTTGTACCATTTATTTTTTAAGAAAATTTCAGACGTATATACGTAAAAGTACTCCTTCATTATAAAATAAACACACGTCTCACTTCCTAAGTAATCAAATCTATTAAAATTTGACTAAATATATACATAAATATTGTAGGATATATGATGTATACTAGATGCCATTAGTTAAATAAACATGTAATATATTTTTATAATAAATTTATTTCAAGATATAAATATTGATACTATTTTTTATATTTTATATTTAAATCTAAAAAGATTTGACTCTTCGAGAATGGAGACGCGCGGCTCTGTCTAGCAGCGCCAGTGACATGCGGATACGGCCGGTGACCGAGCAGCATAGTCGGCACGACGCGAGACGACCACGCAAAGGAACGGGGGGCGCGCTGTCATCGTAGGAGTCGATTTTCGGAATAAAATTGGGTGGACCCTGGGTCCATAATCCCTCCCATACGCCCCTTCGTTGGATGCTTGACACGTGGCAAAAAAACTAATCATGCGACCTCCTGAAGACGTGCCTCCACTAAGCACGGGAGATCGTAACTACCTGCCTGTTCGCGTGCTGCTCTCAGATTCTAACCGATCGTCAGATCTTTTCTACATACACGTGTCATACATCGGGGTGGGGGCGCATTGGCTACACCGTGGGCGAGGTGTCCACCCAATTTTTTTTTCCCGATTTTCGGTTCGGTGGCATGCGCACGTCACCCGCCCGCTAGTAGGAGTATGTGTGTGGGGCCGGCTGAACATGTGGGTGCGTGCCCTGGTGGTGGGGCAGCCGGGAGTGGAACCGGTGGATCGTGGTCGTGGACGGCGGCCGTGTTTAGTTCCGAGAGTCGGTGGATCGTGGTTGTGGACGGCGGCCGTGTTTAGTTCCAGAGTCGGTGCGTCCGACTCGGGTGCTGCTGCTACAATGTTTCTGGCGGAATACTGTAGCAGCTTTTGTTTTTTTAGTGCAAAAAATTATCCAAAAATTGATTAATTAGACTCAAAATGTTCGTCTCGCAAAGTACAACAAAACTGTGCAATTAGTTTTTGATTTTATCTACATTTAGTACTCCATGCATTTACCGACATTTTGATGTGATGGGGAATCTCTTTTTGTATAGTGAAATTTGAGGAAGAATTGGGAACTAAACGAGGCCGGCAACGGAAAGGAGGCAGCGCTCTTGTCTTGTCTCGGTGTCGGTGTCGGGCGGGGGGTCATGACTTCAAAACAAGTGGACGGCGACGGCGCTGCTCACGTCTGTCTCAAACTCTCAACTCTCTCATCTTCCCTGCCCAGCGGCCGGCCACACATGTGTGTGGAGCGATCACTGATCGCTACTACTACTATTAAAAGTCCGGCACGCGTGAGACCGCAGCTTTCACGGCAAAAATGGCGCCAGCCGCCAGGTGTGTGCCGAGCGCGCCCGTCATCGCGAGACTCGGCTCCCGGAGGGGTTACATGGTGGGCTAGTCACCAGTGCCCTGACTATTTTCAAAATGAAAAAAAATAAAGAGAACCTGCAGGCTGCGGCTTTCCTCGGTAAGGGCAAAATGGAAGCCTAGAAAGATCTTCACGTGGTACAGCCTTGTGTACACCCAACAGAGACAGCTTGTCAATTTCCATGGCTATTAATTAAATAGCTATTAGCTAACTAATTAATAGCAGAGAGCTGTTTAAATCCATCTGTTAAGCCTATTAGCATATATTAGCAGCCGCCACAAATTTGCCAATGAAAGTAATAGTTAGCAACCATTTAGCTAATACATACTCCCTCTGTTCACAAAAGAATACAATTATAGGATCCGTACCGGTCAAATTAGCTCAA
This sequence comes from Saccharum hybrid cultivar R570, assembly GCA_038087645.1. Taxonomy (NCBI): domain Eukaryota; kingdom Viridiplantae; phylum Streptophyta; class Magnoliopsida; order Poales; family Poaceae; genus Saccharum; species Saccharum hybrid cultivar. Next base: position 1,491,966 of record JAQSUU010000433.1, read on the forward strand.
ATTTGACTAAGTTTATAGAAAATATTATTAGCATTTATGTCTCTAAATAAATTTATTATGAAAATATATTCTACAGCTAATCTAATGGTATTTATTTGTATCATGAATGGTAGTATAATATTTTTTTATATAACTTTAGTCAAAGTTCAAACTGTTTGACTTCTCGAAAAACAAGAATTGCAATCTTTGTGGGCGGAGGGAATAGTTAATCTATCAAAATCTCTGTTTAGATCACTAGTACTAATATTAGCTGCTAACTAATTTTAGTTGGTTAAACGAGTGGAACTTGAAGCTAATTTTCCAAAGGCAGTTGTTTATCATATTTTTAGTTCTCTGCTTTATACTGCTTTAACGAGTAAAAATAGATGGACGTTTAATAGTTGTTTCACGGGAGATAGAGAGAGGATTATGTTCTATAGTTGTTTTAACCAAATAACCTATAACTTTCCACAACACATAGTTCACAACATTTTCCTATAGTGCACAATAGCTTTTTCATATCTGACAGCTAAACCAAATAGACCCTTAACCTCAGTTAATGGATATATGATAGGCAAGAGTAAATGACGCTTGTCTACGGTCATTCATATTGTTGGGAATGAACATAATCTGCGAGCCACTACTAATTTTGAATGGAGAAAGTATGTCAGCTCCAACGCTCCATGCAGGATGAGAGCCTCAACCTCCACGTCGGCGTCTAGCATCCAAAATCACCATAGTTAGTGGTTTCACTGAGTGTAATAAGAGCTTGTAGAAGCAACTATGCTTCCACTGACAAAAGCTCAAAGACACCACTATAACACTCATTGTGGTAGAATTTGATGAGACCTCGTCACATGTTCTCTAGAGATGTGAGGGAGAACAAGTACAGCATCTATCAAAAGAGAACGTGGCTTATTCTAACAGAGTGTAGGCCTGTGCCACAACGTTAGGAAACGAATGCCCATGCTTCTATGGCCCGTAGATTTTAGTTGAAGCACATGACAATATCTGCCTGTGTTGGGCCTGCTCTTAACACGTGACATATTAACAATTAAGTCCATTTGGTTCCTGTACAGGCCTTGCCTCCCCACACTTACCAAGTTAGCCTTGACATGTTAGGGTGGGAGAGCCAAATTAACTAGCCTAGGATAGCAAGGTGGAAAAGATAAGCGATGGGCAATGCTGTTTAAATGTGAACTAATATGCGTTTGAATTTGTGGATTTGATTACTATTATTTGTATAAAGTAAAAATGTTATTAAATTTATGTCAAGTGAAATAGATAGAATACACATAGATAGTAGACAAATAGAGAAAATAGGAATTAGGGGCCCTATTTTAGGGGTGGTTTCCCAAAGTTACGAGAGCCTCCAGCAGAGGCATCTAAATCAGAACCTACTTTTGATTTGGATGCTTTCCTTACTTTTGGGCCTTAATTTTTTTTCTTCTACTCCAACGGTAGCAATTAAATTTGGGCCCCAAAAATATTCCGGTAGAGAATGGCAGAGGGGACCCACTCGTCATTGTTCCGACCGCAACCAAAGGCCTGAGCAGAGGCCGCTACTGGCACTGCCGGAGGGGAGGAAGGAGACCTGCACCGCGGTCGCTGCTGCCACTACCGGAGGGGAGAAAGGAGACGCTGGGAAGGGCCGGATCCGCGGTCGCTGCGCCAGGAGGAGCTCCGGTAGGGGCCGCGCGGGGTGGAGGCTGCACGCGAAGGAGCTCTGGGACGCCGAGGCAGAGCAAGATCTCATGGAGGAGCTCAGACGGGAGGAGTAGCAGCGGTCCCAGGGCCGTGGCGGCCGAGCTCGCAGGCGAAGGGTGGTGCTCACCGGCTGGCCGAACGGAGGGAGGGAGGGAGGAACCGGATCTCGCGACCTTGACGATCGGATCTCGACGGCCAGAGGAGTGAGGGAGGAAGGGAGGAGCGGGCCCAGGGCCGTGGCGGCCGAGCTCACCGGCGATGGGTGGTGCTCACCAGCCGACCGGAGGGAGGGAGGAGCCGGATCTCGCCTGCGTGGTACCATGCGCGAGCGGGGAGGAAACGGGCGGATGGGGCTGGGGCGTTGGCTAACAGGAATGGGTGAGAGGATTCGGGTGCCCACCCCAATTTCAGGGCTGGAGCGCCGGAGTACGTTTTTTTTAGCCTGAGCCCCCTATTTAGTTACGGGTTCCGTGCTGTTGCTCTAACATGTTTTAAGAGTTATTACTGGAGATGCTCTAAGACCCTACCAGTCTACCACCTCAGACTATAAGAGAAGCCCTTAGATTTTATGCAAGGACTCAGGCTACTGCTGGCGGTGCTTGTACAATTCAAGAATGATGTTATATACCACAAGTTACACATGCACGCATGGAAAAAGAAAAACAGAAGTGCTCGCACATGCAAATCCTTGCCCACCCAGTACAGCGGCGGACTTCTTTGTCACAACTGTTCTCCTATTTCTGCAGGTTACATAATGTCAGATTCACTTTCAGGCAGTGAGTCATTAGATACTCAGGATTAGACATTCAGGAAATTTTGATATCAGCATTATATACACATGTTTTCTAGGAATCTGGAGGGGCCGAGGCCCCTACAGCTTAAATTAAATTAAGGAGACAAAAAGCAAAGTTCAAAAGTACAGAAGTATTCAAGAGACAAATAAGAAACGAAAAAAACAAACAGTTCTGTTCGCTTATGCATCTCAATACACTTGCATAAATCAGTCTCCTGAGCTCATATCGAGGTCTCAGCCTCGCAGGCATGAGGCATGATTTGATCACTGATCAATAAAACTGCTTAACAAAAGGATACTGATTGAGAAAAATGACAATTACTTTGCCAAAGGCTATTAATTGAACATAGATCAATGGCCAAATATTTCTCCTATCTACTACTAGTATATCTGCAATTCTATCGTTCCTAAGAATTGGGCCTGTTTGACACAGGTTGAATCTGTTGGCCCTTGATCTCCCTGCGCAAGTGAGTGATTAGCTCACCAACACCCTCACACACTCACGCATGGCTAAGTAGAAGAACTTTGAGAACAGAGCGCACACACAGCTCACAGCTTCAAAACTGAAACTCTGAATGTGTTGCAAACTGAACTACTTTGCTCTATTGCAATGCCTTAGTATATATACAAGTCTAGTACCTCTATAAGATACAATAGAGTATGGCTGACGTCAGCCCAACTACTCTCTACATGGCTGATATATGCCACTACCATATTGGCCTATTGCCATACTTCTAATAGTACATAAGGTACAAGAGCCGACCATAGTGCCAACCCTCTGCTTGAGCAAAAGACCAATCAAGGGCAGCAGATTATCTTACAGAATCCAGAAAAGAGCTCTGCCAAACAGTAGTATTTGATAGAGAAGTGATTCTATGTTGATGATTCTCTGAAATGAACTAGAAGGCTATGAGCAAAAAAAAAAAAGGATAGCTTCTTCTGATTCACTTGTACAGAATCACTTTTCACCCATAGTTTATCCTAGAGAATCAAGAGTAGAGGATCTCTATCAAATAGGCCCCAAGACCGTGTTTGGATGTTGTAGTATTAAAAAACGCCCTGTTTGGATACAAAGCATTTTTTGGAGTTTTAGAAAAATACCATGGTTCAGTGAAATACTTTGGTTTTAGAGTTGCCATGAAGTGTTTGAGTGCAACAAACTTCATAGTTTTGAATACCATGGTATTGCTGAAACTGTAGTCTTCTTGGAGTTTCAAAAACTCCACTCTAGACCTATTTTTTCTAAACCATGGTTTTGCACATCAATGGTTCTAAAACTGCAATTTCTTGATACTATGGTTTCTTAATGCTACAACATCCAAATAGATGCTTAGTATAGAAACTATAGTTTAAAAAAAAACTGAGAAACTTTAGTTTTAGAACCCACTGATGTGCAAAACCATGGTTTAGAAAAAAAAAAGAGGCCTAGCATAGAGTTTAAAAACTCCGAAAAGACTACAGTTTTAGCAATACCATGGTATTCAAAACTATAAAGTTTGTTATATCCAAACACTTCATGTCACTCTAAAACCGAAGTATTTCACAAAACCATGGTATTTTTCTAAAACTCCAAAAATGCTTTGCATCCCAACAGACCCTTTTAATGTGTTTTGCAAGATAATGATAATCTCTTACATCGTTGCAATATTGTACAAACAGAAGTGGAGTAGCAACAACATAAGCATTGGAATGCATGACAATGTATGCTGCATGACAGAAACTATAGCAAGGAATTAAATATTAAATAAACATCACCATACAGCCTGAGAAGCACATGGCAAGCCTTGCTAGCCGATCAAGTATATGGAACCTCAGCTAGACTGCCAAACATTATGTGATACATTCAAATCAATAAATACCTGTCATTTTAGACCCAGCAATCCCATCTTATAGAAACACAAGTACCAAACAGATCATAAAAACTACAAATGCTAAAGGACTAAAGGATGATAAAAACTGAGGCTCTGATGAATAATCAAAATGGTGTAATGTACGTAGGAATACTGCAAACACAAAGCATGACATCAGTTGTTTGCTTTATCACATCCAGCAACTACTGTGAAAACATTGAAGATATTTGTGCCATAGCCACAAAAGTCCACTAGTTTGTCAATGTTGCTGGTCCCAAAAATGGGGCGGATCCAGAAAAAAAAAAGTAGGAGCTCCTTCGCTTTATCTTCTACCTCTAGCGCTCCTCCCCCCCCTCCAAGATTCTATGGCCGCAAATCTGTAAGGGAGACTCTATACTCCCAGCAGTAGCACGGGGGGCCACGAGCCTCATTGGCCCACGTGCTGGATCCTCCCCTTGCTAGGTAGTGAATCTGAACAAGACAGGAACATGGCTTCATTGTTTGGTGTTTCGGAAGACAGAGAAAAGAAAGACTGTTCATTTGGATAGCTAACATTTTTTACATATGCTGTGGAAGTCCTATGAAGTATTTGGAAACTAAAATAAGATTTTAGCGCTAAAGATTATTTCAGGTTTGTGTTTTTGACAAGTTAGTTCATACAATCAATCAATATAAACAGTAGACATCCAAAAGACTGAAAATTCTTTTGTTTTTGTATGTCTTTGCTTTTCCATATGGTCCTACCAAAGAAGTATGCCACCAAAGCAAGGTAAGAGGTTCCACCATACCTGAGACTAATACAACTGAAAATCAGCAGATCAGCTACCAGAATTCACTACAAGAGCAGTTACCGTCTTCAAAATGGTGGAAACGACTAGCATCTCTCACGATGATCTTCCTCTGTGCAATCTCACTGATGAACTTCATTACTGTGTGACAGTCCCCGCAGACACGAAGATTCTTTACAACCCGAATCACTGATCCCAGAGGGGACTTGAGTATTCCAAAAGCTACGGCCAGCCTCTCGCTGTGCAAGAACAGATGCTGCTCCTTTTCGTGCTCTTCCAAGTCATGCATCACAGAGCTAGTATCAGGGACATAACCCCTCTTGCGCATCTCTGAGACCAGTTCCTCAAGAAAACCAGTAATTTCTTCTCCAACATCAAGGGGAACCTCCCCAGCATGAAAAATACGAGATTCCTTCCCAGCTTCAATCCAGCTATACCCTGGCTCTTTTCTTATGTCCATCTCAGCCATGATTTTTCTTACCTTGGCCACGGAATCCCACTTGCAGTTAACTGCATAGATATTAGATAACAAGATATATGTTGAAGGATCTTTTGGTCTCAGCTCTAGTAAATTATCAGCGACCCTGAGACACATCTGAGTATCGTTGTGCTTCTTACAGGCACTCAATAGGGCGCCCCAACTAGCTTCATCAGGCTCATATGGCATTGTAGTGATCAGTTTTTCAGCTTCTGATAGATAGCCTGAGCGACTAAGAAGGTCCAGATAGCAGGTATAGTGTTGCAGTCCAGGCTTGACGCCATATTCCCGCTTCATTGAATAAAATATCTGCCGCCCTTTCTGAACAAGACCAGCATGACTGCAAGCATAGATCAACCCAACAAATGTCACCTCATTGGGCTTCATCCCTGCAAGAAGCATCCTGTTGTAAAGAGCCAATACCTCCTCAGCTTGACCGTGCTGTGCCTCTCCAACAAGAATTGTTGTCCACGAGATGACATCACGGACTGTAATCCCCTCAAACACTTCCCTAGCAGAGTGTATGTCACTGCATTTCGAGTACATGTCAACCAGTGCGTTCCCAACAATCATGCTGGACAGGAAGCCAAGCCTCATTGCCAAACCATGCAGCTGCCTTCCCAGCACAAGCGCGGCCAGGTCTGCGGCGCCACCAATGACAGTCACCAGCACGAACGCATCATCAATCCTGACACCATCCCGCCTCATCTCAACAAACAGCCCCACGGCGCCAGTATTGTTCCCAGCCTTGACAAACCCAGAGATGAGCGCAGTCCATGTGAAGAGGCCGCACGCAGGCATGCTCCGGAAGAGGTCAATCGCCTCGCCGGTGCAGCCGTTGGACGCGTACCCGGAAACCAGCGCAGTCCACACGACACTGTTCTTCACACCGATACTGTCGAACACCTTCCGCGCATCCTCAGGGACGCCACACTTGCAGTACATGTCGATAAGCGACGACTTGACGACGTCGTCGTGTCTGTACGGGGAGGCGGCAAAGTGGGCGTGGAGCTGCCTGCCGAGGCGGAGGCTGCGCAGCCTGGCGGCGGCGCTGGCGAGGGAGGCAAGGACGAAGTGGTCCGGGCGGAGCGCGTCGTCCGAGAGCATGCGGCGGAGGAACGGTAGCACGAGTTCCGGGGTGGAGGAGCGGGAGACCGCGGCGAGGAGCGCTGAGTAGAGGTGGAGGTCCCGTCCCGGCGCATCGTCGAACGCGCGGCGGGCGTCGGGGAGGAGGCACGACCTGGCGTAGGCGGACACAAGGAGCGCCGGCGCGGGGAGGAGGTCCGCGAGACCCTCCTTTAGGAGACGCGCGTGAACGCGGCGTACGGCCCGCGGCGAGCCCGCCGTGGCGCGAATGGCAGCTGCGGCGGCGGGAGGGAGCATGCATGGGAAGGAGCCAAAGGAGGGCAAGGCAATTCGAACGGCCGCCGCGCTACTGGATGCTCCAACGGCGCGGCGCCTTTTCCTTTAATCTCGGTATCTGAACCGTTCATCCGGTAGGGACGGCCGAGATTTCGCCGGTCTGCACACCACACGGCAACACCAAGCCTGATGAAGAGGCAGCGACACTTGCAGACAGGTCAGTTCCAGTTCCCTTCCCCGCCGCCGTTGGCGGCGTTCGACGATTCAAGTCCGGCGCCCGGCGGCATGCCAAGAAACGCGCCTAATAGCCGGACCGTCATCTCTCTCCTTCACTGTTCGGTGTTCGCGACTGCTTTTAACAACCGAACGAGTGGCAGACCACACTCCCCAGTCTTACTCACCATACATGCAGTGCATATACTCTGTCCGCTTGGTCATGCTACGGTTACAGTCTTATTAGAGAGGTTAGTTTTAGTATAGACACAGCGTTACGTTGCATTCATCTCTGTGGTTAAAAATCTGCTGTTGGCTCAGTAAGTTGGTGCACGTTGTCTGCAATTTTGCTCCGTTCGATCGACACAAGCTGGTTTACTGACTTCAGCTTGCTCGAGGAAAAAAATATATATGTGGATTTTGAATGCCAGCTGGTTATGTGAGCATAATCTTCACCAGTTTAGTTAACACAATACTCCTATGTGTGCACTGCAAGGTCCTGCCTGAGCCTCTTTTTGGTTCAGAACACTGGAGACGTCAGAGTTCTAGGCATGCCCTGCCCCAGCTCTGCACCGATGCGCGCGCAATGCCACAAGGACAAAAGAGCAGATGCCACACTCTGCATTTTCAGTTACCTGTGCATAGCTGATTAGCTGTGCATACAGTTTATCAGTCATGTTTCTGAAATACTGGCGCCAAGAAACACTTCTAGTTCTAGCTTCAGTATCGTAGTATAAGCTGTGCATCTGTGTGTCGCTAGAGTACAGCTGATTGCGAGATGCATGATTGTGGCATGCATGTACAATCGTAGAGAAGTTCGATACTGCATCTATCTACAACGAATCTTATGCAAGAAACTCAAATTCGAGGTCAATGGTCAAAGAAGCGAAATAAAACGCGTCCTCTCTGCACAGTCATATTGGTTCGTGTATTCTTTAGACTGAAACCTTCATCTATGTGACTATGTCTGAACTACATAGGGAAAAAAAACACCAGCATGCATGCTTCCAGTTCCAGGTCAAGCGTCAATGGCACAGTGTCGACAATGTTCTACAAGCTTTTGGGTTTTTTTTTTTCTCGGGGGTTTCAGAAAAGCCGGTACCTGCTACTTTGCTGTCGGTATAGCAGGCAAGTAGGCCCTTGCTAATTTCCCTGTCCATCACATCATGAACAAGATAACACAAGAGATTCCTTTCAAAAAATTTGTTTTAGTCGTTTCAGATTACACAAGAAATTCCTTTAAAATAATTTGCTTTAGTCGTTTCAGATAACAAAAGAGATACCATTATTCATCCTACAGTATGCATGTCAAAATATTTTCAGAGAGAGTACATGCGCTCTGTAACTGTAAGTATTCACTATCCAGTTGGTTCTCTGATCTCTGTCTATCAGACTGAGCGGACGACAGTAAGGTAGGTCAAATACTGACGGCGACCAATTATTTGTGATGTGGGATTCTGCTAAATTGTTGTCGTCTGTGCATGCATTGAAAAACTGAACCTCCTGATCTTACGCATCTGATGGCGGTCATGATCGATCTTTGCAGTTGTGGTGTGCATGTGTGTTTGCGATCATGGTTTTAGTGGGGCTAGAGATGAAACGAGAATTGTGGAAATTTGGAGGTTGGGGTGCTGCATGCTTGCTCATCATCACACAAAAGCATGATCCAAATGGAATGCATGCTAGCTTTGCTAGAAGCTGGACCAGCTAGCTAGCTATGCTGATATAGCTCATGAGTCATGATGGAGTCAATGCTAGCTTTTCATCAGTTAGTGAAGGTGTATAATGTTTGGATGCCCAAAATGTAGAGGTGGGATCTTTTGCATGGCAAGTTGCATAGCACAGGAAGGATAGATCATGCATTTAATTGTACAATATGTATGGTAACTAAGCTAATGTACATATACTTCAGAGGACTACAAATTATCTGATCCTTGTTATAGTTTATAGCTTTTGACCAAGTTTATAAAAATTATATTAATATATATAATAACGCATAAATGCACTAATAATACATAATTCATAGTGGATCTGATAAAAACTAATTTGACACCACAGGTGTTAGTGTATTTCCTTTAAACTCGGCCAACATTACAGAAAATGTTTGGTTTTAAATAAAACAAAGACCTACATTTTTGGAACAAAACACTAAAATTTGCAAAGTGCCACTGTTCCACTAACATATAAACCTAAATAAAATTGACACAAAATGAATGAAAACCACCGAATGATATATATGTAGTCTCACTTTCTCAAATTAATTATGTACAACTACTTAAAGTTTTGTGCTTCGACAATTTAGTCGCAAATATAAATCTATTAGGTTACTGACAAGATCTTTGATATGACCATTGGACTAAAATATATATAAATGTATATATAATGAAAATATTGCTTTTCGGGATTACATTAGAACTAATTGTGTGCTATGTCAGTCTATTTGAAATTGTCAAAGTTAAATTTTGACTTTGGACATATTAGAGCTAAATATACTTGCATTTGTGATAAGTGATGTATATGATTTTATGTTTACCTTTTCAAACTGTTGGGAAATACTTTAATGACTTTAAAATCTTACAATAATGTTCTTGAGTCACCAATTGATCACATGTCATGTGGACAAAGTTTACAGACATGCGGCACTATTGTTTGACGATTTTCTGATAATATGGTGACTAATTAACTGACTATATATATAGTGAACAAGCGAACGTGTTGGTAAAAATTAATAAAAATAATGGTATATCCTATATGTTTCAGCCTTTTATATCTTTAGGTGATTGTCTATGATTTCCTGTGCCTGTGACCTGATGAGTGCATGCTCTTCTAGTTTCCAGCTATCACGGACATGAAATTTAGCATGCAAAAGTGAGAAAGAAATTCTACCAGTTAGATCAAAATGACTGGTTCATAAGCGGTGCAAGATTCATGGCGTGGCTTCTCAAGCTTATTAGCATTTTACTGTATTTGTTTCTTACCACAAATAATTAGTGCATACCTGCATATAGGTAGATGTCTCGGAGGGGTGGTCCAGATGGCTCAGTTAATGTGGTGAAGGCAATTGAATCTATTATCATGTTGAATTTAACAAAAATATATATGTTTTATTGTCAGTAAACATTGCTAGAGTTGTTAGTACTAACCTATATATCATTTTCCTGCAACTTAAAAAGGAAGCTCAACACTGTTTTGTTTAAGGATGTTTGATTTTTTTTCTAACACAGAAGAGTATGTTTAATTAGTTTTAAGAAAGAGCATACGGGAAAATTAGTTTTTATGGACCATTATTGTAAAGAAACGTTTTGTTAGACCATTTTAACTGCTAGCTAGCTTATAGTGTAAAAATTTCACACTAACACTGATTATATAAGGGCATGCGTGTGTTTGGTTCATCTGCCCATTTTGCTAACTAGCAGCCTTGTTAGCTAGTGCAGTAGTGGGCATCTATATGTCCTTCTACCGGCTACATCAAAAATACTTAAAAAAAAACTTTGCAACACCCTAGTCTGAAACAAAGAAGGCTGTGTGTGATTCAGATTCGTGACCGTGAGTTGCATTATTCATCTCTTTTGCACTGGTAACGTGATGCAATAATTTCCAGCTGGGAACACCGCCGCTTCTACAGCCAGCTATTTAATATTTATAGCTGTCGAGCTGACGTCCTTGAGTAGACTATATGTACATCATAAATCTTTCTGCATATATAAATGCAACGAGAATTATAGACTCCAGAGAACACACCAAAATATGAAGCATCCAACATGGATGACCCATCTTTGTTGAATTGATCGATAAAACAAATTGAGTAGGCTTTTGATCATCTGCCAAATAGATCGTCTTTTCCATCAATCAGACTGAATATATATAGAGTACAGCAGAAAGAGCTAGCGTCCCAAATTAACTTACCCCCGACTATGCATCTGCTTCAGCTGCTTGTCATGTTTGCCCTTTTCTCTTCAGCAATTAAGCATCAACACGAAACACACACACACACACACACACACACACACACACACACACACACACACACACACATGAATCATTCCATGGATGCACAAAGACTAGATCTGAAAGAATACACAATTCCTGTGGGCACATGCAAAGCTTTTTATCTAACCTTGTCCACCCCCTGCAAGTCTTCCTCCCAATCATGTAGAAAGAAACAAACCCTGCTGCAACGGTCTGCGTCGTCCAATCATGCTCACATTATTTCATGTGTCTTAGCTTGCAGTTTAACTGCAAAATGAAACCTACCAAAACCTTTTAATTCAGAAAAATACACCAATTCTAATAGCTACTAGCTTTACTGTTAAAGGCACGCATGGAATCAGGAGGAATTAAACTTGCATGCAACTGATTTTTAGTGATCCCATTATATGCTTACAGACCACTTATCTTCAGTTCTGAATATAATTCTGATCATTTAGTATTCTTGATCATATGAACTAATCGACATGCATTGTATATATGTTAGCCTACACTGATGGCAGGTTTTCAGAACTTAACATTGAGTTTGGGCTCACTTAAAACCAGAAGGATTGTAATCCCGGTCTGTCGTGTCAGGTATCGGGTTCCAGTCCCACCTAAGCTTGTCAGCGACTGAAGATGACGATGGCGGCGCCACCATTGGCAGCGCACCATGCGGCGTCATTTGTAGCATTGGCGGTGGTGGCGTCGTCAGTATTGGGAGGAGGTGGCCGCCCGTCGCGGCCGAGAGGCTGGCGTAGGCCTGGGTGGGAGTGGGACCAACCAGCGTGCTCAGCTCGTCGACGGACCTTGAGCTGCCGGCCATAGGCGCGGCGCCGGCGGACATGTTGAAGAGCGAGTACGTGGAGGCAAGGGCAGTCGCCGCGCCGGCCTGTGCCGATTGCGGCGCAGCTTCCGCTGTTGACATCGTTGTCACCGGCGCGTACGTGCATGGCATTGGGTGAGGCAGAAGCTGCGGCGGCGCGCTGTGCACGGTGACCACTTGATGATCCATTATGGGCGCCGGCGGTGACGCAGACGAGAATTCTCCTTGGAGCAGATGGAAGCTGCCGAGATGCTGCGTCGGTGACAGTGGCGTCGATGAGGGCGACGATCCGTGACGAACGGTCGTCGTCGGCACGCCAGTGCGGGAGGAGGTCCGCCGCGCTGAGGAAGCTTGGGTGCTGGAGGATGACTGCCCGTGGCCGTCGTCGATGCCAGAGCGCTTGTAGACGCGGCAGAGGGAGATCTCGGACTGTATGTGTATCATCAGTTACCATGCACCGCCAGAAAAATAAACGGTCAGTAATTCAGTATCCATGCATTTCTTTTTGGAAAGAAAAAGTACTCCAGGAAACACGTACCAAACATGCAAGGAGACGAGTTCATACATGGACAGCAAAGAATCAGAGATTAAGATCAACAAGTCATCGAAACGGAGAACTTCAAGATTAATTATTGGTTGGTGTAGGTAGGAGCGATCAAGTGCTTAATAAATTAAAGTTCAGATCTGAGTGATTTAGCAAAAGGGAAGTAGATCGCTTTAGCTTGATGACTGAGGCTGCAAAGATCTTGCAGAACCTGGAGGACATGGTATCTAGCTAGGAGGGGAATTCTAGAGTGAAGCTTTTGTACATATGCGGTGGTGCGCAAATGTGTGCCAAAAAGCGAACCCTAGCTCGTATAGATCTAAAAAGAAAAGGAATAGGCATCCGCATCTTGCATATTCATACAAATCATGCGACCAAAGTAAAAGCACCGAACGAAAAAGCAGGTCAAATGATTAGTATTAACCACACACCAAATAAACAGCTCGACGAGCTAGCTGGACGCCTGGACCTCGATCAATTTCCAATAAAAAAAGATTTTTTACGGAATTTGGAAGCGACGAAGCAAGCAAGAACTCCGCACGCAAATTGAAATTGAGCTCCTGCCGGAACGGAAGCCCTAATCTTTGGGGATCATCAGTATATTCTGGCCTTAATTATTCACCTTGGGAATCAGAGGGTCGGCGTCGGTGGCCGGCGGCGGGAGGCGGTACTCGTTCATGATCCAGCTGCTGCGGACGCCCTTGGGCGCCTTGCCGGAGTAGAACACGAGCGTCTTCTTCAGCCCGATGGGGCGGTTGTTCTCGCCTCGGATCATCCGGTCAGCGCCCGTCGCCTTCCAGTACCCCGACCCCGTCACCCGGTTCGGCCGGTCTCCGTTCCGGTACTTGCGGTCCCTCGGCACGTAGAAGAACCACTCCTTCCCGCCCATCACCGCCATTGCTGCGCCGTGGTCCGTCGAGCGAGCGAGCAATCAAGATCGAGCACCGCGCGCGCAAGCGATTACATACAACGAATTAATTAGCCAAGATCGATCGAGATTCAGTTCAATTCAAGCAGAGAACGAAGCTTGCAGGTGCATGCGTTAGCTCTATTATTAGTTGATGAGGATTACCTGGGAGCTCCCATGGGTCGAAGCGGTAGAGGTCGAGGAAGGCGATGAGCTCGACGTTGAAGCGTTTTCCCTCAACCTTGCGCCGGAGGTAGAACTCGATCAGCTCCTCCTCCGTGGGGTGGAACCGGAACCCCGGCATCACCACGTCGTTGTCGTGCGCGTCCCCGGCCTCGCCGCCGCCGCCACCCACCGCCACCTCCGGCGCCTCTCCTCCTGCCGCAATAACGCTGCCGACGGCGCCGTGCCCGTCGTCCTCGAGGTCTCTGCTCATGGCATAGCGCGCGCCGGGAGCGACGGCGAGCCAGCGGGGGGGCTAGGGCAACGCCGAGGGGAGCACTGCGCCGAGGAGGCCGCGTAGAATTTGGGGGCTCGAGGCGAGTGGGAGGAGAGGATAAGAGGGTGGTGCTCGCACGACTGTTGAAATGAAATGATGCATGATATATACTGGAGTGGAGGTTTTTGGTTACTGATCAGTCCTTTTTGCTGGTATCCAGTATCCACAGTAGCCAGTACCCACTTGACGATGGCTACCGCCTTTCTACCTCCGTGTCTGTGGTGAGGGCTACTGGGAGAACTCTTGCACACATTTTGCTATATATGTGTGGCTGTGCTATGACAAATGTTAATGTGCAAATTAAATACACATGAATCATTCATTGTATTTGCTGTAGATAGTGTCGTCTTGTTTGTTTAATGATTTATAAATCCTATTGACACTTTCCTAGGTGAACATCTTGCTTGGATAGTTGGATATGAATGAAGCTTATTCATTTGTTGGACCAAGAAAGATCGATGCCTTGCGCGACGACCGATCAACTGGTAGCACATGAAACCCATGGTTGGACTAAGTGAAATCCTCTAGGACAGATCAACCGTACGTACCGGTAGCACGTTGAGCTCTAGAGAAGTATAGCTTCTATATATAGAGCTTAAATGAGCAACTTACAGCGAAGAAGCAACCACTAAGAGGTACTTTTATTATTAGTCCACCTTTGTGAGTCAAGCCATACAAAATTCAAATATTAAATTTAGGCTCATAACTTTCCTTTGATTCGATCGAGATTCAGGCATTAGAGTCTAATGCAAGGTGTCAAGTTAAGCCAAAACTTGGCCAATGTTTCATTAATTTGCAATCGTTGCATTAGGAAAAGCAAAAGCTAAGCATAGAAATTAGTAGATTAGAGTCATATGTAATGCATCCATCACAATACTGAAACAAGTCAAATAAATTTCTGCAACTTTTTTCTATTGTCAGTACAAGGTTAACTCTTTAGTTTTTCTATCCAAACTTTAATTAAAGCTAATATTATTTTGCTATGGCAAGGGGTATATAGGATGAGTGAAATCCACTAGCATTCTTTGTAGAAATCTGAATTAAATCTTCTGAATTTGAGTATAGCCCATCCCCATGTCCAACAATGTTTAAAATGGTGCAGTGGAAAACCGCTTGATTACCGGCTAGCTAATTGGAAACCAATGCCACAGTGACCTTTAGGAAGAAGTGGCCAACAAGAGTAGGACCTAAAGCAGCTATATGGCGTATACAGGGAGGAGCCGGGAGCGGCTGTGTTGGTAGTGTATAAATTGTACAGGACCTTTGTATACATCATGGTCCCTCCAGCAGGCTCCAAGTAGAAGGAAAGGGACTGAGTGGTGGAATTAAAGAGGGATAGAGACTGGGCAAGATGAGTCCCGCTTTGGGCGGCTGCCTCTTCCAGGCCTCTGACGTGGATGTCTACTTCTACCATCCTTCTCACTTCCTTAACATTTTTTTTCACTCACCCTACAAAATACTTGTACATATCTTCTGGCAACACACAGGTCCCCGTCATTGGATTTTATTTCCCTTGTTCTCTCTTTGTTAATCATTCTGGAATCCGTGTAACCGTGTTGGCATAGTTTGCTCACTGTCAGAAGAGTCAGATCTAGAAGATTGCAGGATGGAATGACATTGCTTGAGGAATGGAGAAGACTGACAATTTCTGAATTGATAGCACACATGCACGCATGGGGCCGGGCAGCTCATATATGTGCAGGGGTGGTCCATGGAGGCAACGCACACTCCCTCGTTTTTAGCAATATACCACAGAAGTCAACAACCAGTACTTCTTCCATCTCGAATTTTTTTTATTTTTAGTCCAAATTTGAAACAAATTTTAAATTTAACCCGCGTTTGAATTTTTTTTTAAATCTAACCTGTTTGGCCCCGCCACCATGCATGGCGGGGCAAATGCACTGAACCCCGCCATGCATGGTGGCGGGGTACAGGTCCCACGTGGCGGGGGACGTGGCATGCCACCCGGGTGTACCCCGCCATGATTCGTGGCGGGGTATGCCAAACCCGCCACCCATCATGGCGGGTTACACCCCGCCACCCATCATGGCGGGGCACGGCCTAAATAAAAGCCGCGTCCCGCCACGCCCGCTCGGCTTT
Source organism: Saccharum hybrid cultivar R570 (assembly GCA_038087645.1). Taxonomy (NCBI): domain Eukaryota; kingdom Viridiplantae; phylum Streptophyta; class Magnoliopsida; order Poales; family Poaceae; genus Saccharum; species Saccharum hybrid cultivar. The sequence continues at coordinate 1,507,978 of JAQSUU010000433.1, forward strand.
GCAGCCGCGCCGCCGCCGTTGCCCGCGCCCCAGCGACGCCGAGCCGCCGCCGGAGCCGCCACCGTCGCCCGGAGCCCCTCCCCCGCGCCCCGGCCGCCCCGGCCACGCCCCGCCGCGCCGCCGCTCCCCGCTGCACCCCCGCCGCCGCGCCGTCGCGCCGCCGCTGCCGCGGCCGCCGCGCCGTCCCCCGCGCCCCCGCCGCCGCGGCCCCGCCGGCGCGTCCCCGGCCACCGCGCCCTCGGCCGCGTCTCCGGCCGCCGTTCCCGCGCCGTCACCCCGGTCGCGGACCGTCGCACCCCGGCCCGGCCCCGGCACGCCGCCGCCCGGCCAACCTCGTCACGCCGCCGCAACCCGTTTTACGGTATTTTTTTTATTTTGTCGTTACTATTATTTATTTGTAGTAAATATTATTAAGTTATTATTATTTATTTAGTTAATTATTTAATATTCTTTGTATTAAACGATTATTTAGTTATTTAACATTAGTTATTTAGTTAGGTATTGAATTATTTAGTTAGTTATTTAGTTATTTAGTTAGTTAACGATTATTTGTAGTTAGTTAGTTAACATTATTTGTAGTTAGTTAGTTATTTAGTTAGATAATGATTAATATTAGTTATTTAGTTAGTTAACGATCATTTGTAGTTAACGATATTTTTGATAGTTAGTTAATATTAGTTTTTAGTTAATGGGTTCGTATTAGTTATTTAGTTATTAGTTAATTAGTTAACGATTATTAGTTATTCGGATGTTATTAGTTAATATTAGTTATTTAGATACTAAGTAAGTTAGTTACGTGGTAGGTAAGTAAGGTTAGTTAGTTAGTTAGGTAGTTATGTAGTAATTAGTGTTATCATATTGGTCAGTTGATAATCGGATGTCAAATCGTTTTGTAGATGGATTACGGTGTAAGAGTTTTTTACGGAGGAAGTGTTAGGAGAGAGGATTGCCAGTTTGAGGATATGTATGAAGAATTGGAATGGTTTGATGGCACCCCTAGTTTCCGCGATCTATGTGACCGTTTGAGTTTGAAGTTTGGCGAGGCTTTCACACTAAAGAGTAGGTTCGATGTTGGAAAGAATAGGGCACACTATGTGATGATGGACTTGTGCAACCAAGCAGAGTGGTCCCGATACAATAGGGTCATCCAAGGTTCGAATGTCGGCATGGCTGAGTTGGTGCTGGAGAATGTTGAGAATGAGGAGCCGTCCTTCGACAGTGGTACTCTAGGAGATTGTGGTGTGCAGATGCAACAAACTATGGAGAGTATGGACTTGGATGGTAATTAGACGCAGGAGCGGGTTCATTCTCCTCCAGTTGGTCATATAAGCAATGATTTTGATGTAAACGAGTTTGCAGGATATCCTCTCATCTTGCGAAGTGCTACCATTGTCTTATACTCATCCTTGAACTTATACACATCATCATATGATTCCCATTTGCATTTCTGAGTGCTCTGTTGCAACAAATAGATGAATACAAAGTTAGCGTACCAAAGCAAACAAAATAAAACATTAGCACTAAGTGTCAACAGTCCTAGCAAACCTCGTCATAATCGATCATGTGGCCACAGAAGTGCCCAATCCCAAGGCCTGAAGGGACAAAACCGTAGCTAGCTTCAACACCACATTTGCACATCACAGGAGGCGCAATAGACCTCCTCTTCTTCTTCCAGTCTAGCACCTCCTCATTCTTCTCTGGCTCCGGCCAATGGCTCTTTGGACCATAGACCCATTCCTTGAAACGGCACTTGGGAAAATCATGATCCTACAAAATCAAAACAGTAAAACACACATATAGGACATGACATTCCAAGGTTCACTCAAACCTTACCTCATGTCGTAGAGGACAAATGAACTCTTGTTCATTGCGTGGGTTTATCACGGCTTGCTCTCCGCAAAGGCACTTTGGAGGATCCTCGAGCCGACGTGCCGATGCTACAACCTTCTTTTCCTCCGTCATAGGAGGAGGGTTAGGAGGGGGCGGAACCCAGCGAGTAAACACCTCACGCTTGCAATGATCAACGCCGGGGTAGAAAAGGAGAATCCATGGGTCAAACTTGTCCGGACCGTCGATCCATTAGAAGAAAAAGCACCGGAAGTACGGCTACAAAAAAGTTCGAATTATCTCATCGCGAATACAACATCAGAAACCAATAAGAAAAACAAAGGGCACAATTACTTACGCTACAACTATAACATGTGTAGAAGCAACGAGCCGCAGTATCTGGATGTCTCGACTGGCTCACGTGCGTCGGATGACCACAGTCACAGTTAGGGAAAGGTTCTTCGGGAGGAACGGGCGCATCCTTGCAAGACACGTCGGGGTACATCTCTCTAGGATGACCCTTTTTCCTCCAAATCGACTCACGATACGAGTCCTCCATCTAATAACACGAAATGATTTCTACACAAAACACATATCACTTATATAATGTACAATATCAATACGATAAAAACTAATATAACTTTACTAACTACATAACCAAACATACTACAACGATGGACGCAGAGAAGGGGTGGCCGGAACAAGGTCCGACGATGGGCCGGTAGCCGACGGGGAGGGGCCCTAGGCGGGAGGGGCGCCGAGGGGAGGGGAGCTCGGTCCTGGGGTGGAGAGGGGCGCTGCGGGAAATGGAATGGATGAATGGCCAAAAACAAGAAGTGCCCGGGCTTTTAAATGGGCGGGGTTGTACCCCTCCATGATTCATGGCGGGTTAGAGGTACCCCGCCATGCATCATGGCGGGTTACTCCTTTCCACGCTGGCCTACAGCGTGCCACGTGGGACCTGCACCCCGCCACCATGCATGGCGGGGTTCAGTGCATTTGCCCCGCCATGCATGGTGGCGGGGCCAAACGGGTTAGATTTTTAAAAAAATTCAAATGCGGGTTAAATTTAAAATTTGTTTCAAATTTGGGCTAAAAATAAAAAAAAAAACATCTCCGAAGTCCCAAACAATACTCCTCTCTCTCTCTCCTGTCCAAAAATATATATATATACAATTTTTTTGGTGAGTCTCGCAGTAAAAGATTCTAATGCCACTCACATCGAAGATTTCACGAAAGAATCACGAACATTAAATAAGCTACCAACTTAGTAAACATTCTTTTTTATAAAATACCAACTTTAAATATACAAACATGTTGAATAAAATGAGTTTAGTAAAGATGAAACTAATTTGCATTGTTTCCAACACATGAGAGTTTTGGGAAGTGTGACATGAACCCCCACTGAGACTAGTCTGACCATCATTCCAATCCATAAAACCATCTCCCGAATGGTCCCCGCCTCACACCTATAGTTGTGTCATGCTTCCCCTGGTCCCAGCGCCAGTGAGCTTTGCCCAGGACATGCTGGCTAACTCTACCAAGCCTGCGCGCGGGTAGCAACCTCAGCACGGGCCACGGTCTCGATCTCATGACGAGCTTTGCCTAGGTCATGATCTCCGAGCAACGGCAGCGACTACGACAACGGTGGGGCTCTCACCTCTACTGAGCACCCAAAGCAGCATGCGACGATGGTGGTCGAGGCAATGGACGGGATGGTAGTCGTCATCGGAGCAGAGAATGGGGACAGAGGCATTGCAGCGGTCAAGCATATTTTGCAGCACCACCACCTCGGTGGTGTCATATTGGCGACCCGCATACCGGCACACCGAGCATTGCCCTTGCCAAGAACCTACCCTCCAAGCATATCCATGAAGGAAAGAAGCTAGTGGAAGCGGCGGCATTGTGTTGATGGACCTCGTAGGGGAAACTGTGGGCAGCGGTAGGAACGAGGCATAGACATGGGCATGTTGACAGGGAATAAAGGAGGGCTAGAACTGCCTCAGGAAGTAGGATTTTGCATGATTTTGCAGACAAAGCGAGTATTGTAAGGTCCAAATAGCTAGAGGGGGGTGAATAGTCTATTTAAAAATCTACAAGCTTCAATAAACAACCACGTTAGTATAAAAGATGGCTAAGCTAATTTTAGCACTAGCTCAACTACACTATGCAAGCCACCTATACAATTCTAGTGAAGCAAGGCTAAGATCTCTAATATACACCAACAAGACTAAGTCACTAAACTACTTACTCCTATGTGATAAAAGCTACACTAAGCAAACTACACTAGGACTAGTACAAGAAAGTAAAAAGCAAGTGACTTGATTCTTATACCAACGATGTAGAGAAGTAATGCACTCGAAGAATCAATCACAATGATCAACCACAAGAGAAATCCTCGGCAAAGAGATGACACAAGATTTTTACCAAGGTTCACTTGCTTCCCAGCAAGCTACTCCTCGTTGTGGTGATGCACCTACTTGTCGGTTCGCGAGATAATCGACTATCAAGAGTCGAGCCCTCGGTGGGCGCCGCACAACCGCACACAAGTTGGGGATCCTCCAAGCCACGAGCTCCACTAGAATATCCAATTTGCGAACTCCCGCGGGGAAGGATCAAGAACCCCTTACAACACTTGGTGAGGGCTCCAACAATCTCCAATTGTGAGCTCAATCACCTCCGCTACTCCAAGCCATCTACCGTGTTGGGAAACACGGAAGAGTAATCAGAAATCCACAGCAACTCGAAGATCAAGTGCCTCTATAATGCAACTCTCAAGCAATGCACTTGAATCTCACTCAAGATGTGTAACTATGCAAAGAGATGAGTGGAGGGGTTGTTCTCTAGCTCAAAGGATGTCTCTAGGTCTTAAAATGTGCAAGAGTTCCCCTCAAACCCTGGACAACTTCTATTTATAGCGAAGGGGTACACAGCTAGCCGTTACCGGACGACGTAGTTAAAAACGAGCTGACCGGACGCTCCGGTCAAGGTGACCGAACGCGTCCGGTCACTACAGGACGAGCATAAACAGTGCACGTCAGAAGTTACCGTTGTCGTGACCGGACGCGTTTTAGCGTTTGACCGGACGCGCTGCACCTGGCGTCCGGTCGGAGTCTAGTAAGCTCTCGCCACGACCGGACGCGCCGCACATCCGATCAGCACTCCGCTGCGCTCTACCCCTTTGGACGCCTGACCGGACGCTCTGGTTTCGTGAGGGACCGTATGCGCTGGTTAGGCCAGACCAGTGTTCGGTCAGAAACCCTAGCAGCACCGAGTTGAACTGACCGGACGCGTCCGGTCAAACCGTGACCGTGTCCGGTGCAGCGTCCGGTCACCACAGTGACCGCCGTTCGCCTCCGTTTCTTTTCCGACTTCCGGCGTAGTGGAAAATAGGCATTTTACTTCCCCAAAAAGCGTCGAATCCTGCCTCGCAAGCTCAGCGGGAGGGAGAGAGGAACCCAAACCCCTCTTTACCGCTTAAACTCCATCGCCTTCGCAAACTGTGCTAACACCACCAAGTGTACACCACCATGTGCATGTGTGTTAGCATTTCACAAACATTTTCAAGGGTTATGTTAGCTCTCTACTAGATCCTAATGCATATGCTCAAGACATTGATCTAGTGACACTTGATTCCCGAGCTAACCGTGATTGCCCCTCTTGATAGTCGGCTATGTATCCTAAATCCGGTCAATCACTTCTCTACTCATCTTAGACCGGCAAAAGGAAAACCCTATGGTTATACCTTTGCCTTGCGCTCTTAGATCATTTCCTCCACTTGATCATCAAGTCCATCATTTTATGCGCATCTTCACCATGATCATTATTTCGTGTCCATGCACCATCTCTTTGTGATCTTGTGGCCACCACTCCTTGCCACATACACCTTCATCACATGTGTTGCTTATGCCTAACTCAAAACACTGAACGCATGTCATTAGCAACTTGGTGTCATTAATTACCAAAACCAAACTTGGGATTTCAAGTATATAATAGATTGACAAGTATTTTAAAATATTGCTAACATGCATGCCTTAGGCATGGCGCTTTTATAAATTGGGAAATGAGATCATCCCATACAAAAAAGGTATCCTCTGTTTCATATAGGTTACATTTCTAAGAATATTAGGAGATTACCGACATCTTGACTTGTGTTTACATCTAATTGTTTACATGAGATTGGATTTTTGGTTGATTTGATACCATAATCGGTTGTGGACCTCTTGTATATAGAGAGGGTGTGGTCTTATCCCACAAAAACAAGTTCTCCATGAAATCCCCTTGTTTCCTATGATTAGGCTTGGACAGGGCTAAAACCAGCCTAACTGCGATATTATACTTGTTATAGTATTGTTGTGACTTATTAGTATATAATAGTTATATACTAGATTGTGATCATATAACCACACTTGTATGCAATATGCAATCATCGCCTGTCATAGGGTGCTCTAATTGGTCTATGTGTACACAATTATAGTAGTGAGAGAATGTATAAGCGTGGTGCAGGCTTATACATTATCTTGCCTTTGGTTATCGCTTGTCGCACGGATTGTTTGTGGTAGCTAGCAAGTGGTGATAACCTTGTCTAGTCTTTGTATCTCACCAAGTGTTATTAGGCAAGTTCTTAAAAGATAAGGCCTCTATAAAAAGGTAGTCACTTCGGGTAGGAGTTATATCTCCTATTGTCTTGCATGTCGCCTAGCATACATGTTGCAAGGTATCAATCTGTATGTTTCAATTGTGTGATTAAGTTAAGATCATATAAGTAGAGTTTGAATCATAGGAATCCTTTACTCTCTCGTTGCTCTCCCACCTAGCTATGCCTTACTAGCTATTTTAGTTGCCTTTATCTTGGCTTGTTGCATCAACCTTTCCTATCATATTCCGATCACCCCTTTACACTAGTTGATACGAAGTTGTGGTAAACATAAGGGTTTCTCATTTATTATCATTCCTAGAGATTAGAGATGTTGATTAGCATCCTTCTCCGAGTATCTTTTGAATTTGACCATAGTTTGACCGTAGTTGGCTCCAAGTTGACTTCGGTTGACTTGAGAGGAATGATAGGGTTGTATTGCGAATTTGGAGTCCTTGTCCTAATAGAGAGCACTAGGAATCCTTCAAAGAGTCACTACTGCATTCAAGGTTTTTAGAGACAGTCAAAAGAGATTTCTAGAGACGCGCAGATATCCTACCTCTCGATGATGGTTGCTGTTAATCAGTGTTTCATAATGTGGTTATGATGCCTGAATCTATAAATTGATTAAAAAATATAGCTAAAAACCTAACGACGAACCCATTCCTTGCCTCCCCCTCCCTGTCACCAAAACGCGCTCCTAGGCACGCACGACCATCATTGAGTCTGCTCCTAGGCATGCCATTGTCACCAAGTCTACTCTTAGGCACACAACCATCGCTGAGTCGTTCACCTCGTTGTCACCCTGATTAGAAAAGAGGAAGAGGTGAGGACAACGAAGTTGAAGCCATATCTCACCAGGTCTAAGAGAGGGTGAGAGAGAGAGAGATCTCAGTGTCTGCAACCTCCACATGTATCGATCTCGCTGGGAAGGCCATCGTCTCTGGACTCGCGTGGCCCTCATTGGCCAGCTATCACCACTACAACACCAACCCCCATTTGCCAATGCATCCATTGCAACAGAAGGAGCAATTGTAATATCGTAGCTAATGGGCTGGCTGTTCAGTAATGGTCTTCTTAACCTGTGTGCCTGCCCCATTCATGCACTGACTGGTACTTAGAGACAAGGACAAATGGTTCGTACGTGCGTCATGTACGCCAGTTCTATAATTTTTCCTTCTCTATTTCTTATTAAATTCCTGAAATTTATTGTGATTAATGTGAGTTTTAGTTATCTTTTTTGAACTTGTGCAGATAATGTAAATCTTCTGATTTTTTTACTGTAATTCTATGATGTAGAACAACGAGCCATGATTGAAGGATGAAGAACAAAGAGCTGCTCAGGTACAGGTATGTAGGCTCAGTTGTTTTTCTTCACTGAGATTTATAAATTCAAAGAAAATCGCATCTTTCTAAGTATGTTCTTAATTAATGAAGCACACTATATTTTCACCCAGGGCAAATATATGATATTTTGGATGTTCAGATGATTGAAGGATGAAGAATAAGATTTCTCCTAAAGATTAGTATTTTAGGAGTGGTGTTACACTGGTGTATATTTATTTTCATTGTGGAACTTCATAGTTAGTGAATCATTGTATACAATTACAGATTATGGCATTTTATTGTATCTATAGAATCGTTTACTTAACATAAATTATTTAATAATATCTTGAGTTCCAAAGATATATTGTTTTTTGTGCTTGTGGCTGTTGGATGTAAGATATTCAATTAATTTAGCAAGCTATTTATACTAAAAAGCAGCATATATAAATTGTAAAAACAAATCCGAAGCACATGGCATATTCTACCAACAACACATATATATGTTGCTAGCTTGCAACACTTATACCCCTCTTACCAACGCATATGTATGTGTTGCAGTAGACCTTTGCAATGCCACTTTAAGCAACACATGTAGGACGTGTTGGTCTAGATCCCACCAACACTTATTCGGGTTTGTAGCAACACATATATGCATTGCTAGAGGGGTGGTCTTCTTGTAATGCACCTCCACGTGGCCCTCGCAGGGACGGTATCCACCTCCGCGTTGATCTCGCTAGGCTAGCCATTGCCTCCATCAGATATGTGCGGCCCTAGTTGGGCCGACTGCCACCTCCGCGTGGTCGTCAACCAATGCGAGGGAGATGGATCCACTGCTATCTTCATCCCTCAGGTCCTGGCAGGCCATGCGCAACCGCTTGGAGACTAGGGGCCATGTCGTCGTTGCCTAAGGGTCGAGCTAGGGGGCATGCTAGAAAGAGAGAGATGTGAGGTGGAGAGTGCGGCGGATGTGAGAGGGAGGGGGCATGTGGCTGAGAGAGATGTGAGGACTGAGGGGGAGGTGATGTGCGGCTTTAGGGTTATCTAATGGGTCAGGCCTCATTTACATAGGCGGCCCTCTTATTAAGAGGCACACCTCTATTAATTGATTTTAGAAAACATGTCTTTATTGGCTGTTTCCATAAATTAGTTAACTTCCTTTGAAAATCATTGGGCACTTTAGAGCAACTCCAAGAGAGTAGCCATTTGTGTTGTGAAATGTTATTTTAGGTATTTTTGGAAGAGTCACGGCTCCAACAGCTATTCTATCATGTTTTCTAAAATAACAAGTCATCCATCCCGCAGGAGTACAAGAAATGGGGGAGCGAACCAATCTCAGCTTGACATGTCAGCTATAAAAAATAGATTATGAGAAATTTAGAAAGGTTGTTGCATTACTCTACTCTTTTGGAGGATGTTCTATTTTAAAGAATGGCTAAATCATATATTTTAGACTCTTATTTTACACAATCTCTTAGAGTTGCTCTTAGGAGACTAGGATATTTTTAAAGACTGCCTCTCTTGGGTTGTCTCTTAAATTTTTTTTAATAGTGAATACCCTGTCCTTGTCCAATTTTGTTGTCAACAGGATTGTACTGATAAGTATTGGGTCGATCCAAACATAGTTTGGTACTCCCTTTGTCCCACATTGAATGACGTTTTAGCTGAGTAACCGGTACATCCATCAGCCTTTGAATGCATCAAGTAACTCTGCTGCGAGAATGTCAAGAGTTCCGGGACTGAGGGATATATATATATATATATACACACACACACACGATACTCCAGAAAAAGAAAATAGGGTGCTTTGCAAAATTAGAGGGAGCAGGGCAGCGCGCGCCACTGTCCACTTGGCGCCATGTCAATAATATGCAAACTAGCCAAGCGAATAATACTGATGGGCACATCTTCACATATACCAACCTAATCCTAAACCTCTTGTTTAAAATCTTAGCTATATATATCTCCACTGGTGACAACTGACAAAGCATGAGACAACACTGTCGATTTATGAACTAACAATTAAGAAAAACTAAGCGCACATATACGTAGCTAGCTATATATATAGCAGACAGAATATACAACAACAGTATAATATGCACATCTCCATCGTCGATTATATAGCACACAGAATATACAACAACAGTATAATATGCACATCTCCATCGTCGATCTAAACTACAACGTGTAGGATAGGCTATAGAGCGGAGAAAGAGAGGCATATGAGACGACGGCTTCTCACAAGTGGCGCAGGAGATCCTGTACTCTGATGCGTTTGCATTGCATGGACTGTACCGTGACTAGCTAGGGCCCAGGTGAAGCCCGTGACTGACCTCATCACAACTCACACGAACATCACATACAGGCTGTCTATTAGCCTATTACAACACCCCCACCCCTTTTTTTAATGATGATTAATATGAATTCTCGCATGTAAATCTACCTCTTTTCACCAATGGGTCCATGTCCATATATATGTTTATAATTAATTAGTTCGTTAATTTTGGTAGTGCAAATTATCGTCGATAATGCTCACACCTAAAAAAAAATGCTCACATATACTATTATGGGCCGGTTCAGTTCCAAATTTTTTTGGCAAAATGACACTGTAGTGATTTTCGTTGTTATTTGACAATTAGTGTCCAATCATGGTCTAATTAGGCTTAAAAGATTCGTCTCATCCATTTCGTCTAAATCGTGTAATTAGTTTTATTTTTTCATCTATATTTAATGCTTCATGCATGTGTCCAAAGATTCGATGTAACGGGGAATCTGAAAAATTCTGCAAAATTTTCTGGGAACTAAACAGGGCCTATGTCCCATGAAAAAGGTTCACTTTGGTGATGCCCCAACTAACATGCCACCAACATTTATCATGCGATAAACTGGATGTGGTGTGCATTTATAGGAGGTAGATCATGGCTTATTTAGCCCTACATGCATGCACATAACGCATTATATATTGCTCGTTGGCTGACATCGTACTTTACTCCGGACAATAATCAACCAAATAACATCATTGGCTCTATGACCTGGAATAATACATTTTCTTACAATTCATATAAATCAGCATAAACTTTCTAATATTGTTCAAATGCCATTTGCAAGTGGCCCATGGTTATTATTTATATTTGGATTTTTCTCCATGAATTATCGAGGAGATTTGTAGTGTCATATGATTTCTAAGGGTAGAAACAAAAATCGCCAATATAAACATTACCGACAACCAAGAATTCACAATAAAATAATTAATAATAGAAAAGTTAAATAAAACGTTTGCTGGTATATAATAGTACATGGGTGATGTCTTGCTTCTGAATTTTGGTCTTTCCCTTTCATTTTCCTAATTTACATGCATGGAGAGGAGGGAAACAAAATTGAAGTGCTTTTAAGGCCTCAAACACTTGATTTTTTTTTCATATTTTATAGTCAACTTATACCATTTATGTATTGGATTTGCAATTAAGTTATATTATAACAAGTAAATTGGCGTTGACTTAGGCCAGTCTCAGTGGAGGTTTCATGACTCAGTTTCCAACACATTTATATTTTAGAAATAGTGCAAAAGAGTTTCATTCCCATAAAACTCTCTCTACTCCCATGAAACCCTTATCATCTCTCACTTCATTAATATAGTGCCACATCAACACATTTAATGCCCATGAAACTCTAATAAAACCCCATTGAGACTGGCCTTATAGATGGTGTCGTACATGTCATGTAATCTGGCGACGACTTAATAGGCAACCCCTACAATCGTTGCCTTTTGAGTTGTCCTGTAGTAACCCCGTATCCTTAATTTGTGTATAGAACACAAAGTAGGGTTCATGAGTTGCATGGCAATAACTTGTACAATGGTGCACTGGTTGTCTTATGGTCCTAGATCTTGGGCGCTTACTTCATGAAACAGCTTCTCTCTCTCTCTCTCTCTCTCGTTTCTATCCTCAACATCATAAAAAATTCTATGAGACTGCATGAGATAAATTATAACACTTCTAGGGTGTATCAATGTACTTGCCCTTAGAGTTATAGTGTTGTTTTTAAGAAAAAAATTACTCCCTACAAATTTAGCATGTGTTTGGATAAATCCCTAAAGTATTTTTTTTTCTCAATTTACTCTCTTTACCCCTGGCACTATTTTAATTGGTCCAATCTACCCCTAATAAGATTTGTCCTTCTGTTTCTCTGTGTATAAGTTGACTTTTTAGTTATGATTTTTTGGGCGATACTAGACATTATAACTTATGTTAAAATATACTATGAAGTAGTTTCATCATTATTTATCATACAATTTTGGATCTCTAGGGTTCAATATATTATTATACGCTATAACCTATCAATGATGAAATATTCATAATGTATTTTTTAACACAAGTTTGATGCCCTATATGACCACACAAAATTTAACTTTAAATTAAACTTAGACATGGAGAAACAAAAAGAAAAATCTTGTTAGAGGATAGATTTTACCAACAGAAATAGTTGGAGGGAGTAAATCAAACCCAAAATTAGTTTACAGGGTTATCCTAAAACATGACCTTACTGGGGGGAAATATTTGGATTTTTTCATCATTTTTATGTAATTTTGTAGTAACTATTGTGCTCGTCCGGAATACCCGGATTTTTTCTACAATTTGATTGGGTGTTAAACACTATATATCTAGAAAAGAAATAAATTCATTTGATTCAAGTGTTAATCACCTAAAAATAAACCATTTTTTCTAAAGAAAAAATAGCATGCATCCACAATTTTCTCACAAATTCGGATAATAGAAGGAGGCCCAAAGTAGCGGGGTCTTGGGTGGACAACCCCCGGTCAGTTACATGTTACTGACACTCTACGCTGTGCAGTTTATCACTGAATACTGTAACTATTGAAAAAGATGAGGGGTGTTTGGTTTGAGGTGTTAAAGTTTAATAAATACTGTAGCACTTTCGTCTTGTTTGACAAAAAGTTTCCAATCTTGAACTAATTAGGCTTAATAGATTCGTCTCGTAAATTACTCCTAATCTGTACCGACATGCATGTAATTAGTCTACATTTAGTACTTCATGTATTTGAGGGAACATTGATGTGATGGGAGTTAAACTTTAACAAAATGAAACCAAACAGGCCCTGAATATCTTGTCATCTTGTGTGGGTGTGGGTGTGACATGTTGCCAAAGGCATGTGTCAGCAGAGACAATGCAACAACACGCGACAGCATCATGGGTAGGAGTATACCAACGCCTGATCTGATCTGACCCCGCTGGTAAGGTTGTGGTACACACATGCAGTACTCTCCGTTTGCCTTTATTCTGTGCGTAGGAAGCTGCTATATATGCGCACACGGACCATGGCAGGCCAGCAGTGCGTTACGCTTACGCACAAGCGCGCGCGTGCAACGCTGACAGCGTACCGGAAGCTGGGCGGAAGTTGGGCTGAGCAACACGTCAATGTGGGATGTTGGGCTGAGCAACACGTCAATGTGCATTGCGTACGTACGACTACCTACTCCTTCAGTCCTTACGTGTGCGTGCGTGTCCCTGACAGGTCAACCCATGCACGCACGCTTGGGCGCATTCGTGAATCGTGTAATGCATGACGACAACAGTGCATTTAGTGCGGGGCTGTTTGGTTTCTCGCATGTCCCAGCCTGCACCGCACCGGCCGAGACAGGCCCTCACTAGCCAGGCTACCGTCATGCAAACGCCCACCGTTTGATTGCCTGCGCGCATGCAGCATGGCCGAGCAGGGAAGGTGATTGGTTGCCTGCATGAACGAGCTGACCTTGCACCGCTGCTCTCTACTCTCATGCAGCGCGTGCGCTCGCGCCGGCCTGGCTCGGCAGAAACGCCCGATGCCTGCGTTTCCAGCGGGCCTGGCTGGGAGGAGCATCTTGCATCGCGGGGGCCTGGCTCGACTGCCGGTGCGGGCTACCAAACACGCAGAAACTGCATGCGGAGAGCCTGGTCAGAGTGGAGCCAGGCAACCAAACAGCCCCGGCAAGTCTGTGTAGTCTGTACATGCGAGATCTACTATCACGTGACTCTGTGTATATATATAACTCGCCCGAGGGCCTGCTCGGGTGTTGTTGCGGGGTGTCGCGACGTCTGCATAGACTCTGGAGTAGGAGCTGAGGGCAAAACTGGCAAAACAACAGTGTCCCTTGTAGCTTGAATGGCAAAGACGGGAGCAAAAAATTAGATTGGATGGCAACCAAGGCAAATTTTGCTGCTCATGGCAATTAGGGAATAAAAAATTAGAAATGAATGACAGTGAAGGAAATTCATAATTCCTGTATAGATTTTGATGGCAACCAAGGAATTCTCTATTAGACTGACCGCAGTGCGGTCCTCTATCCCATCCGCAATCGACGTATACCGTAAAAAATTGTCTGCAGCGGGAACGGTAAAGGAGTCCGGTAGAAGAGCTCGTCCGGTATATTTAGCGCGATAGCGGACGTTCGCTATCAGCGTCGGCCCCACGCTCCAGCGCGACGCACGCGCCCGCGCCGGCCTGTGCGAGGGAGAGGGATTGAGGTGACAGCGGGCCGCACTACTTGAACTAGCTAAAAAATGTTATAACTCACAAACCAAAAATTCAAATTAAATTTCGATTGCACCATTAAATTCGTTTCAATAAATTCTTCAAAACTAGATCTCACATGGATATATTTAGATAAAGTGACAAGTGGACCCCACAATGGATAGAGGATGATATAGACGATGGATGGATACGGGAGAATTGAGTATAGAGAAGAGAATCTTGATGACTAGGTCTTTTAGAGAATGAATTTAGAGTATCACGAGTGCGGATAACCTTAGCCATTAGAGGAGGGCAGTTTTTCTCGTTCTCGTCGCCGTCAGAGGTAAGCAGACAAGATCATCCCTAGCATTATATTATATACTAGTACTATATAAGAGAAAGACGCAGGAATCCAGGATGTCTCACTCCTCTAGTGAGATCAGGAACCGTGACTAGTCTCGCCGTCCTAGTTAAGCAATCTCTAAAGTCTCTGCTTGAGTTAATTTGATCCACGCATGCTGGGGAATTAGGGGTGCAACATATCTGCGTTTTTTTATTCAAACTAGTAGGGACCCCGTGCTTTGCACGGGTGAGGTTTTTTTTTTTGAAGGAGGAGCAGAAGGAGAGAAGGGAAATGTGTGGCACAGACGGGTATTTGGTACAGTAGTGAACCCAGTAGTATGTATTAACGGGTATTATGTACAGTAATAAATCCTGTACCATTACGGGTCAGACTGTTACTAACGGGTATGCCTGTTCATGTCGGCGTACTGTTTCACAGTGTTGGTTTCTGTTCACATTCATAGCGGGTTTATACTGTTCATGAGATCCAGTACTGTTTATAACCCTGTAGCTACCGTGTAATATACAGTGTTCTGTGAGGGGCGGGTGGTTACGAAAATAAGGTATATGTACTGTAGCTACTGTTAATGTGCAGTGTTCTGTAAGGGGCCGGTGGTTACGAAAATAATTTATGGCCTTGTTCACTTTTCTATCCAAACCTAAAATATTTTCTCTTCCACCCATCACATCAAATCTTTCGACGCATGCATGGAACATTAAATGTAGGTAAAAAAGATAACTAATTGCATAGTTTGTCTGTAAATGTCGGGACGAATCTTTTGAGCCTAGTTAGTCCATGATTGGACAAATTTTGCCAAATAACAACAAAAGATGCTACAGTAACTTTTCACCTACTTTTCGCGAAGTGAACACACCCTATATGGTAGATGGTAGATGTGGGGTAGATGAGCAGGAGTGCAGGACGATCGAGCTGTGCCAGTGCTATCGAGACGCTAGAATGCGCTGGAGATGTGTTTGACTTTTGCTCCCTCTCGATCCGTCATTATATTAGCTGCTGCATGGATCTTGTGGTATACTCCCTCCGTGCCAAACAAGCGTTGTTCTAGCTTATTGAGAAGTTAAAAGTTTTTAACTTTGGCTAAGTATGTCTAAAGATATTAACATTTATCATATATAATTAGTATCATTAGATGGATAGATCATTGAATCTATTTTTATAATAAATTTATTTAGAGAGATGCTAATATTTTATACATAGTCAATCTTAAAATAATTTGACCAGCAGGAATGCTATAGTGTAGGGTCGAGATGGCGGACTAGAGGGGGGGGGGTGAATAGTCCTTTCTAAAATTAATCGCGTCGGCAAACCGAAACAAATGCGGAATTAAAACTATCGGTCTAGCCAAGACTACACCCCTCTATCTAAGTTCACAAGCACCTCACAAAGATCCTAATTATGTAACTAAGGTGCTTTCCTTAGCAAGAGCTCTCCTAAACAATTCTAGAGCAAGGTCACACAAACCTATGCACTAGTACTTTAGCAAAGCCGGGGAGCTCCTACACAATTCTAGTAAGCAAAAGCACGAAGCCACCTATGCTCACTAGCAATGCTCAATAGCAAGGCAACAAATGCCAAACTAGAGAGCGCAAATTACTTAGCTACACAAACTAAGCAATATGACTAACAAGGTTACATAAACCAAATTAGCCACGCAACGGGAGCTACTTCTATGCTACACAAGCAAGAAGGTAACTAGCTAACTACACAAGCAAACTAGTTACAAGAGCAACTACACAAGCACACGTGTATGAATGTAAATACAAGCTTGTGAATCGAAAGCAAACCACCGAGAAGATGTACACAATGTTGACACGGCGGTTTTTCACCGAGGTTCACTTGGTTGCCACCAAGCTAGTCCCCGTTGTGGCGATACACCCACTTGATGGATCACGAGCTAATTGACTATCAAGAGTCAAACCCTCAGCGGGTGCCGCACATCCACTCTCAAGATGGGGATCCTCCAAGCCACGAGCTTTACTAGAGTTGCTCTTCGCGATCCCCGCGGGGTGAGCACAATCCCCCTCACAAATCCTCCTCCGGAGCTACGCACAATCTCCACGCGTGCTTCAACGGAGTCGCAAGCCACCAAGCCGTCTAGGAGGTGGCAACCTCCAAGAGTAACAAGCACCACCGGCTTGCAACACGATCACCTAGTGCCACTCGATGCAATCCTCTCGATGCAACGCACTAGAATCGCTCTCTCACTCGATCCGATGAGCACTATCAAGCATGAGTGAGTTAGAGGGCTTCCAAGCACTACCACATAAGCCACCAAGGCCAAAGTGTGCTCAGCTTTCGGCCAAGGCCGGCCACAAGGTCTATTTATAACCCCACAGTCAAATAGAGCCGTTGCACACACTTGTCCGTTTTCTGCGGGAGCACCGGACGCGCCGGTCGTGACACACCGGACGCGCTCAACCGCGTCCGGTGCCCCTGCGACGTCCACGTGTTCACCGAATTCAAATTCGTCCATTAGATCCACCAACGGTCACTGTGCGCCAACGGTCAAACGACCCACCGGACGCGCTGTTGCGAACCACCGGACGCGCCGGTGCGCACAGTACCCGCGCCCGCGAAGACAAGACCGGACGCGCTCCTCGCAACCACCGGACGCCACAGTAACCGCGTCCGGTGCGAGTCCAGTAAGCACCCTGGACCACCGGACGCGTCCGATGGTGTAGGACCGGACGCGCACCGCGTCCGATGACTTCGTGACTCGCTGTTCGCCAGACCGGACGCGCCGGTCCCGTGGGTCACCGGACGCGCCGGTGCCAAACCCTAGCTCGCGCGCCTGCCGCCCGCGCTGCACTGACCGGACGCGCCGGTCCATAGTGACCGCGTCCGGTGCAGCGTCCGGTGCAGCGTCCGGTGCTGCGTCCGGTCACCTCTGTGACCGCGTTCGCCTCCGTTTCTTTTCCGACTTCCGGCGTAGTAGAAAATAGGCGTTTCACTTCTCCAAAAAGCGCCGAATCCCGCCTCGCAAGCTCGGCGGGAGGGAGAGAGGAACCCAAACCCTCTCTACCGCTCAAACTCCACCGCCTTCGCAAATGTGCCAACACCAACAAGTGATCACCACCTTGTGCACGTGTGTTAGCATTTTCACAAACATTTTCTTCGAAGGAATTAGGCACTCAACTTGCCTCGCCACTCGATCCTAACACGTATGCAGAGTTAGATCGCTCAAGTGGCACTAGATGACCGATATGCAAACAAGTTTGCCCCTCTTAATAGTACGGCCATCTATCCTAAACCCGGTCATCAACTTCTCTACACACCTATGACCGGTGAAATGGAAATGCCCTAGGTTATACCTTTGCCTTGCGCATTCCACTCCATCTCCTCCGACGTTGATGCAACACATACACCAACCATATCACAAATGATATGATCCACTTCATATCATCATGTGACCTTGGTCCATCGATCCTGACCTCACTTGCTCTTCACCGTTGCGTCGGTCCATCGGCGCCAAGTCTTGCTCAAGCTTCACCGCCTCACGGTCCATCGCTCCAAAGCCTCCGACTTGCCCTTCACACTTGCAACCGGTTCGTCGAGCCAAGCCTCATCTTGATCTTTGCCACCTTGGTCACATGACTCCATGTCATGTCTCATATGCAATGAGCTCCTTCATGACACCATTACCTGTGGACTAATCTCCTGTGTATCTCACATAACCACATATTAGTCCACCTAAATTGTCACTCAATTACCAAAACCAAACAAGGACCTTTCAATCTCCCCCTTTTTGGTAATTGATGACAACTCTACAAAGATATGGAAATTAAGCTTTTTCAAGCTAGCACTTCACATAAGTGTAAATTGCTAACTTGTTTTGGATTTAATGTTACTTATCCAACTTTTAAGCTCTATGTTAAGATTTGGATAAGCACCATAAAATCCGACTTGGTAGTGATAACTCCCCCTACATATGTGCTCAAATGGTTTGGTTTCAAGCTTGCCCATATGTATAAATATGAAATTTGTGGGAGGGTTAGCACTACTAAGTGATGCTAAGGTGTATAGAATAAACCTTTGTAGCTTGCTACCAATTAGTAGCTTGATACCATTTGAAAATCACAAGTTTGCCATCATCCTTAGCATCATGAGTAGCTAGACATCAAAAACACTAGAAACCCCGTGAGATCAATATTATAAGCAAGGTTCTAGTTTTTGCATGATAATCATAAGTCTAGCTAACATCCTATGCATGCTAGTTATCAAATCATCATTCAAGTTCTATAACTAGCATACACCACACAAGCATGCATATTGAATTTAAGAACTTTATGCAATGCAAGCAAGCACATGAATTATGCACAAGTCAAATGCAACCAAACAATGTTCATGAGCTTGCTCCCCTTACTTGTGTGCTTCTTTTGTCCAAGAATTTTGATCCTTCTCATTTCTTCATTGTTGCTCCCTCTTTGTCCATCTCCATGTCCAAACTCATCTTCTCATGATATCTTTGTTCAATCTCTTCTCAAACCTCTCTCTTGGTACATTGACATATCTTTGTTCCAACTTCTCCCCCTTTGTCATCAATTTCCATAAAGGGTGTATTGCTCATTGATGCAAAGGCTTGCATTGGGGTAGATGGTTGAGACTTGAATATTGTGTTGTTGATGGACATCACGGCACATGTTGGAATGACATTACTTGTATGTTGCTCTTTGAGATACCACTTAGGATCTTTGACCTTGATACCATTAGGTGGGACTCCTCCCCCTATGTCATAGCATGGGTCATTCACTTGATAATCTTGAGCTCTTGTGTGTGAGGGAACTTTCTTCATTTGATGATCACTTAAAGTTGAGGATCACTTGTGGAACCATTGACTTGTATAAATGATATCATGTGTAGAAATACCATGAATAAGTGTGTGATACCAATTTGAAGAATCCTCTATCATGGAACTACTTGTAGGATTTTGTCAATATGATCTTTTCTTGAACATTTGCTATCTTTATGAGTACCACTTGTAGGATATCACTTGTAGATCATGATCTAGACACCACTTGTAAATACCAATTGAAGAAATATTTTGAGTCTAGATACCATTTGAAACACCCTAGATATCCATTTGCATTGTTGTCTTGTGCTTGTACCCATATCATTGTCATGAGCTTCTAGTATGACTTGAACTAAGTTGATTTGCCTAAGATTCTAAGTCCGGTTTGATCCAATGACAAGCTTCTTCACTCCTCATACTAAGGGTTATCTTGCCAATGTTGTACTTGTCACTTGTTAGCAATCCAAACTAGATCAAGTACTTGGGTTCACTAGCTCATGAACAAATTCATACACATACCACTAGATCATTTAAACAATTCAAGCAATAGTGATAGGCTATGAATTTAAACATTTCATTTATTATGCATGATCCTAGTAAGCATGTACTATATGCACTAATCACATACTAGTACGGGATGAAATGATCATGCACATTGCAATGATACCTTTGTTATGTTGGAGTAGAGGATAGTCACATAGATTCCAATTCATTACTCCAATAGCAATGTGAAGTCCAATTTATAAGCTTGGTGAAGACCAATCATTATAAAGAAATCCATTCTTCACCCATATGAAATGAGAACCACTAATAATCAAGTGCATTATCTCTTGTTGTGGTTGGCTTGCTTTTTCTCTTTGATCAATGCTTGCATCAGAGAAGTACTTATGATACCAATTTTATAACCATGACTAGCTCTCTTTTGGGTGTTGTTTGCTTTTCTTGATCAATCCTATTGATTGCTTCAATTTAGCATCTCAAATGTCCCTTGAATTCATCACTTCCATGTTAGCCTTCCAAGCCGGTGCTCGGTTTACCCACCCATGGGCGGCGAGCCCCCTCAGCAGGGAGAAGTGACCTCTCTCCAAAGAACCATCCTTGACACTTACTTTGAATTGCCTTTGATTGATTGATCTATGGACTTAACTTGATGAGTAACCTTGAATTATTCTTTAAGTCCTTTTCTTTCTACTAAATGATCTCCAATCATTACTAGAACTTGAACATCATCTTCATCTTGAGTTTGATCTTCATTTTCAAATTTGAGTACCAAATTTGTACACTAGGTACATTCCACAATCAATGCCCTTGTACTCATTTCTTGTCATGCTTCTAGATCAATTCAAAACCAAACTTAGGTACCTCAAACACTTATAAATATGTTTCCAACTTGAGGACCTTTCAATCAAAGTGACTCTAGATTAATCCAATGATTGTCACTTTTCTGGCAGATTCTGTACCCTTCAAAGAATAATTCATATCTCCCAATATACAGATCCAAATGCCATAAAATTTGGTGGAGATGTGATTCACTAAGTCATCTAGCAGCTGTAAAAATTTGAGATTCATTTGACATCTAGATTGCTACTAGATTTCAAATCTTCCACCACTGCTACATGCTGAAAACTGCTGCACTATAGCTGACAAGATGTACTCCAATGCCGAAGCATCTCTTATCCAATTCTCATGAAATTTGTACAGCATCTTATAACATAAGTCTAGAGCATGTATACCAAATTTCAAGCCAATCCAAATAGATTTGATCACTCAAACATGGCTAAGATCACTGCTAGCTCAGATTTTTAATAATGGACAGATTTCACCACTTGAGCTATTCTTCATCAATTATGAATCAAACTTGAAACTAACTTGTTTGAATACTTTCATAAGACATATATCCATCCAATCCACTTACTAAAAAGTCATCTCATGAATTTATCCAACACAAATCAATTCAAACTTGATTACTAAGCATTTAATCCATTCAATCATCTCATAGCAAGCAACATTGCACATTTATCCAATTCAATCAACTCATATGCACCCAAATGAAATAATCAACAAGACATATACCTTGGTTAGCTCATGATTATTCATAGCAAGCTTTCAACTTGAATATTTACAAGCCATCAAATATGATTCCAAATCACCACAACTTTGATTATTGCACTTGTATGTTGTAGTACTTTTGGACTTCACTCATTTTGACTTGGCATTGGGATTGGATATGCATTGAGCTTCATAGCTTGACTCAATATATGATGAACAAAATGAAACCATTTGAATCAAGCCTCCAATGCCGATGGTACCTATAAACAATCATCCACTTTTTGATGGTACCCAAACAAGTTTGGGTCCTCTCAAATTAGGTGCAACATACTTAGGCATAGCCTTAGTATGAGTAGCGGGATGTTTTGCAATTTTAACCAATAAGGTACCATTGCCATCCTTTCTAAGCATATTAGTATCATCAATTGAACTAGGCTTAGAATTCTTACCTAGGGGACATGAATGTGCCATGTGTCCCCTTTTCCGGCATGAATAGCATCTTCTCTTTGATTGAGTCTTTTCTTCATTGCTCATGTGATGCTTTTCATTGCCTTGCCTCTCATGAGTTGCTTGAGCCTTCTTCTCAAGCTTGGTAGGACACCTTGAGGCAAAGTGTCCTATATCTTCACACTTGAAGCACTTGATGTGAGCCAAATTTCTTTTCTCAATTTGATTCTTGCTCATCATCTTGGTATCTTGGATTTGCATTGGATGCCTTCCTCTTCCACCCCTGCTTGTTTTCTTCTTCTTCTTCAAGTCACCATCATCATCCTTGTGGTTGATCTTGACTTGAGATTGGGGTGTGGTTTCTTGCTCAACTTGTGGCTTTGGTTGAGGCTCTTTTTGTTGCTTCACTAGTTTCTTGCTTGGGCACATTGAGGTGTAGTGACCCCATGTATGGCACTTGAAGCACTTGCGTTTGAGCCTTTCTTCTTCTTTCTTCAACTTGAGCTTCTCTAAGTTGGGGCATGTTTGGTGAAGATGACCCACTTCATGGCATCGGTAGCACATGAAATGAGAGAGCTTCTCTCGAGCTAGCTTCATCATCTTCCTTTCCCTTTTCTTTTCCCTTTTGGTCATATTCTTCTTGCTCTTGTTGAAACCAAGGCCACTCTTGTCACCAAAGTTTCTTTGAGTTTTCAACATATGCTCAAAGGTGACTTTTGAGTTGTAGCACCTCTCTAACTTGTTGCTCAATTTCTTCACTTCACTTTTGAGCTCATTGTTCTCCTTTAAAATGTTAGTCTCACAAGACATAGAAGTAGAACAAGCATATATATGTGAAGAACATGGCATATCTAATAAGTCATCATAAGAGGTGGATACATGCTTTCTCCCTACATCACATGGGTTAGTCACATTTTGCAATTGATCATTTGATCCATGTGATGAGCTCTCATTAATTTTAATTTTCTTTAATAACATCTTAAAGAGAGAAGCATGTTCTTGTACCAAATTATCATGAGCAACACTTAGTTCCTCATGAGCCAATTTTAGCTCCTCATGTGAACAAGTAGTAACATAAAGGAAATGCTTTTGTTGTTCACATGTGGTTTTTAGAAATGAGTTTTCATTTTCCAATTTCATGGTTTTAGTTTTCTCATTTTCTAAAGACATGTTCATGCTAGCAAGTCTACTAACAAGCTCATCATATGAATCAACATGATCAATCACATTATCATTTGATACCTTTGTGTCACCTAGTGACATGAAACAATGTGACGTAGTGGATGGGCTTGTAGTAGCATCATCAAGGCCCGAGCATGAACCAACGTTGTCACCATCAAGTGTGCTTGGGGTAGAAACATCACTTGCAACACTTGATGCATCATCACCATTCTTGTCAAGTGAACTTGTGGTAGATCGATCATCATCATCACTTGACCATGAGGTGGAGCAATCCTCTACAACCATCGTGTTGTGGTCATGCTCAACATCATCATGTGCAACCTCCTTGGGCTTGACATCATCATCATCATCGGTGATAGCTCCATACTTTTCATTGAGATAGGCCCATATCTCATGAGCGGATTTGAGGTCCATGATCTTACCAAAGATGCTATCATCCAAAGATCTATACATGATGTTAGTAGCATGGATGTCAAGATCTAGGCATTTCTCTTGTGCTTGAGTTAGATTATCTTCATCCAACACATGAGAAAAGCCTACATCTACCATCCACCACATTTGAGGGCAAATAAACTTAAAATTGCATATCATCCAATTTTTCCACCGTGCAAAGTGTGTGCCATCAAACATGTGAGGACAATCAACATCTAGTCCATATTCCGTCATCCTCTCGGGTCGGTGAAGACCACAAATGAGAGACCGGGCTCCGATACCAATTGTAGGGTCGAGATGGCGGACTAGAGGGGGGGGGTGAATAGTCCTTTCTAAAATTAATCGCGTCGGCAAACCGAAACAAATGCGGAATTAAAACTATCGGTCTAGCCAAGACTACACCCCTCTATCTAAGTTCACAAGCACCTCACAAAGATCCTAATTATGTAACTAAGGTGCTTTCCTTAGCAAGAGCTCTCCTAAACAATTCTAGAGCAAGGTCACACAAACCTATGCACTAGTACTTTAGCAAAGCCGGGGAGCTCCTACACAATTCTAGTAAGCAAAAGCACGAAGCCACCTATGCTCACTAGCAATGCTCAATAGCAAGGCAACAAATGCCAAACTAGAGAGCGCAAATTACTTAGCTACACAAACTAAGCAATATGACTAACAAGGTTACATAAACCAAATTAGCCACGCAACGGGAGCTACTTCTATGCTACACAAGCAAGAAGGTAACTAGCTAACTACACAAGCAAACTAGTTACAAGAGCAACTACACAAGCACACGTGTATGAATGTAAATACAAGCTTGTGAATCGAAAGCAAACCACCGAGAAGATGTACACAATGTTGACACGGCGGTTTTTCACCGAGGTTCACTTGGTTGCCACCAAGCTAGTCCCCGTTGTGGCGATACACCCACTTGATGGATCACGAGCTAATTGACTATCAAGAGTCAAACCCTCAGCGGGTGCCGCACATCCACTCTCAAGATGGGGATCCTCCAAGCCACGAGCTTTACTAGAGTTGCTCTTCGCGATCCCCGCGGGGTGAGCACAATCCCCCTCACAAATCCTCCTCCGGAGCTACGCACAATCTCCACGCGTGCTTCAACGGAGTCGCAAGCCACCAAGCCGTCTAGGAGGTGGCAACCTCCAAGAGTAACAAGCACCACCGGCTTGCAACACGATCACCTAGTGCCACTCGATGCAATCCTCTCGATGCAACGCACTAGAATCGCTCTCTCACTCGATCCGATGAGCACTATCAAGCATGAGTGAGTTAGAGGGCTTCCAAGCACTACCACATAAGCCACCAAGGCCAAAGTGTGCTCAGCTTTCGGCCAAGGCCGGCCACAAGGTCTATTTATAACCCCACAGTCAAATAGAGCCGTTGCACACACTTGTCCGTTTTCTGCGGGAGCACCGGACGCGCCGGTCGTGACACACCGGACGCGCTCAACCGCGTCCGGTGCCCCTGCGACGTCCACGTGTTCACCGAATTCAAATTCGTCCATTAGATCCACCAACGGTCACTGTGCGCCAACGGTCAAACGACCCACCGGACGCGCTGTTGCGAACCACCGGACGCGCCGGTGCGCACAGTACCCGCGCCCGCGAAGACAAGACCGGACGCGCTCCTCGCAACCACCGGACGCCACAGTAACCGCGTCCGGTGCGAGTCCAGTAAGCACCCTGGACCACCGGACGCGTCCGATGGTGTAGGACCGGACGCGCACCGCGTCCGATGACTTCGTGACTCGCTGTTCGCCAGACCGGACGCGCCGGTCCCGTGGGTCACCGGACGCGCCGGTGCCAAACCCTAGCTCGCGCGCCTGCCGCCCGCGCTGCACTGACCGGACGCGCCGGTCCATAGTGACCGCGTCCGGTGCAGCGTCCGGTGCAGCGTCCGGTGCTGCGTCCGGTCACCTCTGTGACCGCGTTCGCCTCCGTTTCTTTTCCGACTTCCGGCGTAGTAGAAAATAGGCGTTTCACTTCTCCAAAAAGCGCCGAATCCCGCCTCGCAAGCTCGGCGGGAGGGAGAGAGGAACCCAAACCCTCTCTACCGCTCAAACTCCACCGCCTTCGCAAATGTGCCAACACCAACAAGTGATCACCACCTTGTGCACGTGTGTTAGCATTTTCACAAACATTTTCTTCGAAGGAATTAGGCACTCAACTTGCCTCGCCACTCGATCCTAACACGTATGCAGAGTTAGATCGCTCAAGTGGCACTAGATGACCGATATGCAAACAAGTTTGCCCCTCTTAATAGTACGGCCATCTATCCTAAACCCGGTCATCAACTTCTCTACACACCTATGACCGGTGAAATGGAAATGCCCTAGGTTATACCTTTGCCTTGCGCATTCCACTCCATCTCCTCCGACGTTGATGCAACACATACACCAACCATATCACAAATGATATGATCCACTTCATATCATCATGTGACCTTGGTCCATCGATCCTGACCTCACTTGCTCTTCACCGTTGCGTCGGTCCATCGGCGCCAAGTCTTGCTCAAGCTTCACCGCCTCACGGTCCATCGCTCCAAAGCCTCCGACTTGCCCTTCACACTTGCAACCGGTTCGTCGAGCCAAGCCTCATCTTGATCTTTGCCACCTTGGTCACATGACTCCATGTCATGTCTCATATGCAATGAGCTCCTTCATGACACCATTACCTGTGGACTAATCTCCTGTGTATCTCACATAACCACATATTAGTCCACCTAAATTGTCACTCAATTACCAAAACCAAACAAGGACCTTTCATATAGCGACACTTGTTTTTGAACGGAGATAGTATATGGCAAGGGACAAACGTGTCAATAACGCGATGGTAGGTCCTCTGGTTAGGAGGCTGCCAACAAGGATTCAAATGTTGGGTTGTATGAAAAAAAAGTTTCTTGTTGTTCAATGTCTACTGAGATATACTTGTTGTAGACAAGTCCTAGACAGCTAGCTTTTGAGGCCTTTTTTCTTCCTTATGTGGTATAACTCGGGAGATAAATACCTTAGGGTCGATCTTTTTTATCGATAATGATATAGACTAGGCATCCGGGGCGGCCGCACCGTTCCACGCCCTGCTCCTCTGCACATCGCTCTCCCCTGCTCCGCCCGCTCCCCCGCACTCGCTCTCCCCTCGCTTCGTCCGCCCGCTCTTCGGGCCGTCCCCGAGACGGGGACACCGTGCACGCGAGCTCGCTGCGTGCCCCGCTCGCCCGTGCTCCCTCCCTCCCTCCATCCCTCGCCCCTCCGCGACCTCCATGCAACCGCGCGCTCCCCAGCGACCCGGCTCCCGCTCCCCCACCGGAGACGAGGACGACGACGGCGGCTCCGACGAGGTAGGTCGGTCCTTCTCTGGATCTGACCCCTCCTCCTCCTCCTCTGGATCTGAGGGGACGCAGCAGTGGCTAGGGTTCCGGTGAGCTCTGGGTCCTATTTCCTCCTCCCTCCGGTGAGCTCGAGGTGATAGGTCAGGGGCTGTTTTGTACGTTTTTTTTGTTTCTCCCATGTTGCAATGGGTTTTTTATGTTGCAACAGATGATTTTTTAATGTTGTAATGGGATTTTGGGTCGTTGCAACAGATGTTTTTGCGATGTTGTAGTACTACTCCTTGAGATGTTGCAATACTAATGCTTGAGATGTTGTAGTACATAATTGTCGATGTTGCAGCACATGTTTTTCGATGTTGCAGTACATATTTTTTTCGATGTTGCAATAATTTTCGTTGTTGCAGCACATATTTTTCGATGTTGCAGTTGATGTTTTTTCGATGTTACAGTACATGTTTTTCGATGTTGCAGTCCATATTTTTTCGATGTTTCAGTACATAATTTTCATTGTTGTAGTACATATTTTTCGACGTTGCAGTACATATTTTTTAATGTTACACTATATATTTTTTCGATGTTGCAGTGCTTATATACCGATGTTGCACTACATAGTTTTTTTTCATATGTTTGCAATGTTGCACTTGAAGTATTTCATGCTCTTTTTTAGGGGACAGGGGCGCGGTGGGGGGAACGGGGGATAGGGCGTGGTTGGGAGCGGAGGACCGGGGTGGGTTCTGTTTCTATTCCATTCTATGCGGCGGGGGGTCGGGGTGGGGGCAAGTTTGGGAAGCGGACCAGGGTCCGGAGACGTCCGGGCGTTAGAATCATCGTTTTTTATATAGTTTATATAGCTGGAGCACAGAGCAGGCGACCAAAGGGTGGGTGGATGAGAGCCAATTCAGAATTCCCCTCTGAGAATCTGGCCTCGGTCACTAATACACCCCCACGGGCACCTTTCAAAATCAAAACCAAGTTGCCAAAGCCAAAAGAGTCAAATGGAAGCCAAAACAATCAAGCAGAAGCCAAGGCAAGTAAAAAAAAACACCTAGGAACACTAGAAAACCAATTTCACCACCCAGAGTGCGGAGGTTCTGTATTTTTATGCAGAGGATCTACACGTCCGGAGGTTCCACATTCTGGTGTTTCTGCACTGATAGATTTCAGCAGCCCGAACCAAAAAGAGAAAAAGGCAAAACTTGATAAGCCAAGTCCTATTGAGCTCAAATTTTGTACACACCTTCTCTAGGGTGTTTTGAAGGTGTCCACAAAATTTCACCTCAAAAAGATCAAAGCTCCGGAGGAACAAACAATGTTACTTAATTCAGTGGTAGACAGCTTGCCTATCAATGTCGATTTTTCTATGACAACCTCAACGATATCAAGTTATGTCAGCTAAGTCTCTCGGATGTGTTTACAAGGATAGGGTGTTCTATGGTACTGTCTTTAAAAAATACCTTAATAATTTTTTAGTGGCTGTTTTTTCACAAGTTTTTGTATCAATGAGGGTAAAACTAGCTCAAATTCTTCCAACCTATTTGAAATGAAAAAAAAACAATCCATGAAAGTCAGGTGTTGCGTTTTAAAAGGACTTCTCCCTATTCAGAATCAATAATGCAATGGACTTATTCTTAGTTTAAAGCAAGTGCAGAAGAAAAAAAAAGCGAAGAGCGATAATACCACCAGCTTGTGGAAAATTTTGTCAAAGCAGAGTAGTAGTATGCTCCAGCAAAACCATGACATACAGGAGGACACATTCAATTCCATCGGTGAGGTGGGTACATGATGCGTTGCATATAATTGTGAAATAGCTTCTACTTGCCCCTACTTCAGTTACTACTTACTACTACGTACCTCCCCCAGCTGTTTCCATGCATGTATGCATGACCGGCGACGGATCAACTGGCCGGCCGGTGGGCCGTGCTGATCCCATAACTGGCACTTAATGCCGGCGGTGAGGTCGTTCTCGACGCCGCCGGTGCCGGCGCCCCACTTACTGCGGTACTGCCCCACAAATTGCATGGTGTCGTCTGTGGTCTCCCCGTTTGACGTACGAGTACGACGTCCATGCGTGCATGGCCCTTGTTGGTTGACCTACGCCAGCAGCTGACTTGTGGGGTTGACTTCCTCCCCAGCCGGCGTGCGTGGACCTCCACGCAACGCTCCTGGCCGTGGAAGGATGCCATCCATGATCCATCAGCTTTCAGCTGCCCGCAGTGGAAGCCGGCATCCAGAGGACGGTGCTGGAGGCTTGAGCTGAGTCTTGAGTCTTGAGTATATAGAATACTTGTACTTTTCGCTAGTTTGAAAACGATGAATACGACCGTGTGGTGTGGAGGTCAGCGTCTCTAGATCCCGACTTTTTTGAACAGGGGAAAAGGAGTCTAGTCTCTAGATCGAAGACTGGGCTGGGCACATTTTCCCCCAAAACCGAGGATCGAACAAAACTCTCGATTTCTTAATTTGGCTATAATGATACAGTGAGGATGTCCGTCTAGGGTCTTTCCAAATAAAAAAAAATATCTCCTGCTCCGTCTCACATGTGCTCCCACAGGCTCCGCTCCGCTTCCTCTACTCCATGGCCCTCACCCGGCTCCATGACATCAGGCTCCGCCGCGCTGGAGTCGCACCTTCCGTCCGCCCCCGCCCTCGTCACTATCGCTGACGCCGTCATCCTCCTCATCACCTCCTCCTGCAGCTGGAGACAACGAGGGCGTTGCGGCTGTGTCGTACTTCGTGTCAGCCTCGAGGCTCCTCGCGTCCCGGTAGCGGAAGAAGCTCGCGAGGGGGGAGAGGGGCAATTCTGTGGTGCTCTTCACTTTGCCGTCTCCCAGGCCCGATTTGCCCATCGAGGCGGTTGTCGAGTTCCTCACAGCGTGCCTGATATGGTGGTCGCCACCCACTAGAGTATCGCGCCTGACATGTTTGTATGTTTCAATTGTTTCAGAGGTATGTTGCGAGTGGTTTATGTGGATGTTGCAAAAGCAGATCTGGATGCTGCATATGTTGCAAGTGTTTCAAAGACATGTTTCAAGTTTGTTGAAAATGTTTCATCTGTTTTTAGACATATGTTTGCAAGTGTTTTTTTATTTGGATGCAATATATGTTTCACACATGTTGCAAGAGTATGTTCCAATGGTTTCAGCTGTTTTAGTCTTATGAAGCAGTAAGTGTTTTCATGTTACAAGTTACAAGTGCTTTTATCTGAATGTTGCATATGTTTCACACACATGTTTCAAGTGTATGTTCCAAATGTTTCATCTCCTTTTAGACGTATGTTGCATTTAAGTGTTTCATGTTTCAGAGGTGTGTTAAGAGAGTCATAGGGACACGGCCTAGGCGCCGAGGGTTTGGGCACGGCGATCTGGGCGTGTTGCGCGCATAGGTCAGCAGACGAGGACGTGCTCGTCCTTATCCGGCTCCCAAGGTCCCGCCCGCGCGGAGAGAGAGAGGAGCGGGGTCGCTGGGAAGAAGCCGCAAACGCAATGACAGGGCGGAATACGGGTGCTGGGCAGCGCGAGACAGATAGGACGGGCTGTGCGGGCGTTCGGACGCTGGCCTCGCCCTTTGTTTGGAGTTCGGTGTCAGTATCGGTTGCTGGTTCCTCAATCGGTCTTCGATCTTCGCAACTGCCCACACGTCAAAATCGTTACCTTGGCCCATCAAGGCCCAACACCGCGCAAAAGCCAGACATGCAACGCATGTTCTCAATCGGCCTTTTACATCAGCTGATAAGCAAACCCAACGCGTGTTGATGATCAGGCGGAGCTTGTGGCGGCTTGGCGCAAGCCTTCTTCTGGTATTGTTAGGGACCAGCATTCTAACAAGGTGTATGACTCCGTCTGGCATCCAACACGCTGACGCCGGCGAGCATCCTCCTTGTTCAAAGACTGCGACGTACTCAACGCGATGAATTCCAATCGGATACGCCGATACGCCGTCGACTGAATCCACATTGGGCCGTTTGTCCAATGCTCCTTACAGATTACAGAGAGCACCGGTCTGGACAGAACACGCTCTTTCTCTGTCTGAGCAAGCTGGCTCTCAGTCTCAGGTCTTTACAATTTTACAGAACTCTCACTCTGTGGTGTGGTGTTTTGACAAGAGAAAAATACAGAAATTCGTTTCGCTATATGCCTCAGAGCCAAATAGGCAAATACTCCTACAGATGCTTGCATGCATTTACAATTTTACATTTACAGTACATCCATTGATCCATCGGCCATGGCCCATTCGGTCGACCCGACCGATGCGCGGCTAAACCGTGGTCGTCACCGCGCCGGCCGCGGGCGGCGGGAGCGCTTCCAGCCACGGGAGCAACCTGGCGTGGACGAGGTCCGGCCGGTCGTCGTGCGGGCAGTGCCCCACGCCCTCCAGCATGTGGAGCGTCACGTTGGGGAGCTCCGACGGCAGCTTCGAGAAGAACTTCCCCACGGGCCCGTCGATCGGGGTGAAGGGGTCCCGGTCGCCCCACAGCACCAGCACGGGCAGGTCGGCCAGCCGCGGCATCAGCGCTATCGGGCTCGGCCCCGGCGGGCCGGTCACCGTCGACACGAACGCGTCCAGGGCGCCCTCCGTGTCAGCCGGTCCGCTTATGATCTGCATGTGCATGTCCATACTTTCAGAAAAGAAAAGGAAGATGTAGAGATGAATGATTGAATGGAGCGGCAAGTGTAGTCACTCCATTCATTTAAGCTTCGGTATTGTCCGCTGTGTATATATATATATATATATATATATATATATATATATATATATATATATATATATATATATATATATATATATATATATATATATATATATATATATATATATATCAAAGACATGTGAGCCTTGGGACGATGCCAGTAGAGATGAATGATTGAATGGAGCGGCAAGTCGTCAATTTTTTCCACCGGTTCAGTGACTAATTCTTGCAGAAACAGACGTAGCCTAGCTGGCTGTCGAGGAAACAGACCATAGGTGCCTTACCTCAACTAATTCGTCATCCACAGCATCTTTGTTCCCGTAAACAGAGAGCAAGATGTCCTTCAGATTGTCCCTGTTCAATACAAATTGTCACAGAACAGCATCAACAGGCCAGATCGGACTATCAGAGAGAAGTGTGCAGATCGGCATGCCTGTTTTTGACGCGGTTAAAGAGCGCTGATGCTATCGGCTGTTGTTTCAGCAGGAAGTCAATCAGCCAGAGCAGAGGCAGGAGCAGCTTGATCCTCCAGTCGTCGACGATCGCCTTGTTGTTCATGCCACCGGCGCAGTTCAGCAGAACAAGCCCCCGAACGACTTCTCTGTTGGACTCTGCCCATCATTAGCAGGAGCAAACTGAATATCATAAGTACCGAGCTAGTAGTTTGCAGAAAGAGAATTTACAGGCATTGGCTCATTGGAACCTGAGGCAGCAATGACGCATGCAAGGCTTCCAACAGAGTTACCAACGAGCACCGTGGGTCTCCTGACCACCTCCTCCAAGAAATCCAGTATCAACTGATTCAGACAACGTATACGCCATTGTATTTTCAGAATCATCAATCTCGATTTCTTAAGCAAATGTTATGAGAGCAACTCAGTTCAAACGTCAGATGGTACGTCTATATCAGACTGAAAGCACACTTGCCTCAACCCATGTCTCCATCGTGTAAGAAAACCCAGCAGGCTTGTCCGAGGCACCGAACCCCAGTAAATCGATCGCGTAGACGGTGTAGGATTCAGACAACACCCCAATGTTCCTACCAAGGAGTTGATCAATGTTCCCAGCAATGACGCATGCAGAGGCACAAGCTCGAGCACATGGCGCGCGTGCACCACCGATCGCGCGATGAGCACAGATTTCATCAGAAAATTAAGACCAATGGGCGGACGGGGACAAGGCCGGCTCACCTGCGCCAGTGCGCGACGGAGGCGCCGAAGCCGTGGACGAGCAGGACGGGAGGGCCCTGCCCTCTGGCGAGGTAGTTCACGCGCATCCCTCGCCACGTCCAGGTGGAGCAGCCCCGGCGCAGCTCCTCCAGCGACAACGACGGCGCCGTCGTCGCGGCGGGCGAGGCGGCGCTGCTGGTGTCGATGCTTCCGGCGCGCGTGAGGACGCGGGTCGCGGCTCGGGAGCTGAAACGGCCATGGGAAGAGGGCCGCGCGGCGGAGAACGGGAGCGACGAGAAGCGGTGGCGTCGGCCAGGTCTTGGAGTTGGAGCGGCGGCGGAGGAGAAGGAGAGGCGGTGGTGGGCGGCGGCAAGTGCTGCCATATCCACCCCGCTCGTCTCAGTGGTTGTCGCGGGTGTTCGGTGTTCCGTTTTTACGGCTTGCTTTCCTGGCAGGCTGGCACGACCGGCGTCCGGTGGTTGTCCGGCGGCGACTGTGTTGAGCTTGTGCTTTTTCTACGGTTTAGATTTTTCTTTTCTTTGTTTCTTTCTTTCTGGAGTACCTGGAAAAAAAAAGATGTCCTCCTCTTCCGCCTTGTTAATTATAGTTTCTTGATGACCATTTTTTGTTACATGGCTCGTGAGGTTAATTAGCTTTCAAACGGTGCTTGCTTGTTGAAATACATCGAATTCATTGTAAAGCTGATCTCAAACTTATTCCACGGAGTATTTGCTAGTGCCTCGTCAATAGCGTTTTGAAAAACAAAAGACCTATTCGCTCCGTCTTAAAAAGAGTGTCATTATGAGGTTTCAAATTTTAAAATTTTGATTAGATTTGTAGAAATTATTATCAATATTTATATCTTTAAATAAATTATTGTGAAAATATATTCAATGACTCATCTAATGATTTTAATTATACACTAAAAATATTATTAGTTTTTTATTTATATTTGATTAAAATTGTAAATGTTTAAAATTTTGAGAAGTGAAAATGACATTCTTTGTGGAGATTAGAGAGTAATATTTAAAGAACAGTCATCAGGTCTTAAATTCATGGAGATCTTAGCCAGGAGAAGCCTTTTCTTTTACAAACTAATTTCTTATGGATGTGGCAATTGCTATTGGTGTCACGTAGAACTATAGAAGGCTTTCCTACTGGCCAATGACCTCGTGCCTCCCTTGCTACCGTTAGGACATAGGAGTTCAAGTCAATTATCTTCTTTCTATAAAAAAAAGATTGAGCTATCTTTTGAGGCAATGATTCGTAGTCGTAGTCTCAAACGCAGTAAAAAGCTACTAGACCTTAACAATTGTGTGCCTTTTTTTTCCCTACGAACGACGTTAAGGTTGATTGAGACCTTAAATAATTTATTAGATCCCATAGTTTTTAAAGTAAGAAAATAATTTTTTATATCGGTTTTTCTCTGTGTTGTGTTGTTCTTTTGTGAAACGGCCACTTTATTCCGTGAAATAGAAGTAAAATAAAGATGGTATAGCCAGTCACTTGGGAAAAGAAAAGAAAAGAAAATCTCCCGGAAATGACCACAACTTTCTCTCAAAATAAAACCTCACCCCTCCTTGGTCTGCGGCCCTGTCTCTTGTCTCCTCCCACCCTCTTGCCTGCGCCCCCTCCTCCCTTCGTCTCCGCCGCCGCCGCCTCCTCGCCGGAACCCTAAATGGACCCCGGCGCTGGCGCGCACTACTCCGCCCGTACCGCGGAGGAGGTCTTCCGCGACTTCCGCGGCCGTCGCGCGGGCATGATCAAGGCCCTCACCAACGGTATGCTACCGTCGCTCGCTCCTCTGTTCCGGATTTCGCCTGCCTATCTGGCGGGCGGCTTCGCCGGTGCTGATGTGTTGCTTGGTTTGGTGGTTTGCGCAGATGTGGAGAAGTTCTACCAGCTGTGCGACCCCGGTGAGTCCGCTCGATCTCCTCGGTCGTAGGGTTGGGGCCGCCGACAGTCACTTGGTTGCTAGGGTTCGGGCGTTCGGTCGCCCTGCTTGGTGCCCCGAAGCTAAATTTGCCACTCGCTGGTCTGGAAATGGGAACCTAGTACTGGTCCGCTTAATGGTTTGGAGCGTGGTGACTGGTGAGCGATTGCAATTGTAGATTGGGCGAAAGGTTGGATGGAATCCTCGAATTCGTGAGGATTTTATTGTTCATGCATTGGTTAGCTCGACTCTTGAGTCGTGTTAGCTGTTGATGCTGCGCTGGAAAATGTAGGAATTTATGGGAAGTTCCAGGTTTGGGTGCTGGGATTCTATACTCAAAAGTAGACACGGTTGTTGTTTCTTTGCTGATTTTCCCCCTGTTTCTACCATATTCCATAAAATGCAACATAGGATCATGAGTTATGACTCATGACCTATCTTAGAATTAGTTACTCTTTGTTTTAGTGAAGCCAGCAACAACAACAACAACAACAACAACATAGCCTTTTGTCCCAAGCAAGTTGGGGTAGGCTAGAGATGAAACCCAAAAGAGACGAGAAACAGGGAGACACATAAAGGGACATAAAGGGCACAAGACAAAAGATGTCACGGTTCAGGCACGTTGATTGCTAATCTCCAAGCGCTCCTGTCCATAGCTAAATCCTTGGGGATATTCCACTCCTTAAGATCTCTCTTAACGGACTCGTCCCAAGTTAGTTTAGGTCGACCTCTACCGCTCTTTACATTATCGGCCCGCTTTAGAACTCCACTACGCACCGGCGCCTCAGGAGGCCTCCGTTGGACATGTCCAAACCATCTCAACCGATGTTGAATCAATTTCTCCTCAATTGGTGCCACCCCAACCCTATCCCGAATATCGTCGTTCCGTACTCTATCCCTCCTTGTGTGCCCACAACACCAACGCAACATACGCATCTCCGCTACACTCAATTGCTGGACATGTCGCCTTTTTGTAGGCCAACACTCAGCACCATATAACATCGCCGGACGAATCGCCGTCCTATAGAACTTACCTTTCAGCTTCTGAGGCACCCTTTTGTCACAGAGAACGCCAGAAGCTTGACGCCATTTCAACCAGCCGGCTGAAATTCTATGCCTAACATCTTCATCAATGTCTCCATCCTTTTGTAGCATCGACCCTAAATACCGAAAAGTATCCTTCTTGGCCACCACTTGCCCATCGAGGCTAACGTCTCCCTCCTCGTGCCTAGTCGCGCTGAAATCGCACCTCATATACTCGGTCTTAGTCCTACTAAGTCTGAACCCTTTCGACTCTAACGTGTGCCTCCATAGTTCTAACTTCCTATTAACTCCCGCCCTACTATCGTCAACTAGCACCACATCATCAGCAAAGAGCATACACCAAGGGATATCACCTTGTATGTCCCTTGTGACCTCATCCATCACCAAAGCAAATAAATAAGGGCTCAAAGCTGACCCCTGATGCAGTCCTATTTTAATTGGAAAGTCACTGGTGTCGCCATCACATGTTCGGACAAACGTCACCACATCCCTGTACATATCCTTGATGAGGGTAACGTACTTAGTTGGGACTTTGTGCTTTTCCAAGGCCCACCACATGACATTTCTCGGTACTTTGTCATATGCCTTCTCGAGGTCAATAAAGACCATGTGCAAGTCCTTCTTCTGCTCCCTATATCTCTCCATCAATTGTCGTAATAAGAAAATCGCCTCCATGGTCGACCTACCAGGCATGAACCCAAACTGATTTTGGGTCACATGTGTCACTCTCCTTAGGCGATGCTCGATAACCCTCTCCCAGAGCTTCATCGTATGACTCATCAACTTAATCCCACGGTAGTTAGTACAACTTTGAACATCTCCCTTGTTCTTGAAGATAGGTACTAATATACTTCTCCTCCATTCTTCAGGCATCTTGTTTGACCGAAAAATAAGGTTAAAAAGCTTAGTTAACCATACTATCGCTCTGGCGCCTAGGTATCTCCACACCTCAATGGGGATACCATCAGGGCCCATCGCTTTACCTCCCTTCATCCTCTTCAAAGCCTCTTCGATCTCTGCCTCCTGAATTCTCCTCACAAAGCGTCTGTTGGTATCGTCAAATGAGTCGTCCAACTCAAGGGCAGGACCCTCATTCTCCCCATTAAACAGCTTGTCGAAGTACTCTCTCCATCTGTCCTTGATCTCCTCATCCTTCACCAGAAGTCGATCTGTCCCATCCTTGATGCATTTTATTTGGTTGATGTCCCTTGTCTTCCTCTCGCGGATTCTAGCCATCCTATAAATGTCCTTCTCCCCTTCCTTCGTGCCTAGCCGCTGATAAAGGCCATCATACGCCTGACCTTTTGCTACACTCACAGCTCGCTTTGCAACCCTCTTCGCTATTTTATAGTTCTCGATGTTGGCTACACTCTTGTCATGGTGGAGACGCTTGAAACACTCCTTCTTCTCCCTAATAGCCCTTTGCACCTCGTCATTCCACCACCATGTGTCTTTCGCTTCCCGTTTGCCTCCCCTACTCACGCCAAACACTTCCGAAGCCACATTCCGGACACATGTTGCCATCTTTAGCCACATGTCGTCGGCATCTTCTCCTTCTTCCCAAGGTCCCTCGTCTAGCATCCTCTCCTTAAACGTCTGCGCTGCTTCCCCTCTAAGCTTCCACCACTTCGTTCTCGCAATCTTGGCCCGTTTGTCCCGGTGGACACGTACCCGAAAGCGAAAGTCCGCCACCACAAGCTTATGTTGAGGGACAACACACTCCCCAGGTAACACCTTACAATCAAAGCAAGCACGTCTATCCTCCCTCCTTGCAAGGATAAAGTCGATCTGGCTCGAGTGTTGTCCACTACGAAATGTTACTAGATGAGATTCTCTCTTCCTAAAGAGGGTGTTCGCTATCAACAAGTCATAGGCCAGCGCGAAGTTCAAAACATCCTCCCCCTCTTGATTCCTACTACCATACCCGAACCCCCCGTGCACCCGCTCGAAACCTACATTAGTCGCACCAACATGGCCGTTGAGGTCTCCTCCTATAAAGAGTTTCTCGCTGATAGGCACGGTACTAACCATGCTATCAAGATCTTCCCAAAACTGCCTCTTGGTGCCCTCGCTAAGACCTACCTGAGGGGCATAGGCACTGATCACATTCAGAGCCGAATCTCCAACTAGCAGCTTGACCAAGATAATCCGGTCGCCTTGCCTCCTAACATCAACGACACCATCCTTAAGGCTCCTATCGATCAAGATGCCTACACCATTCCTACCCGATGTTGTCCCCGTGTACCAAAGTTTGAAGCCAGTATCCTCCACCTCCTTCGCCTTCTGGCCCTTCCATTTAGTCTCCTGAACGCACCAGCGAACCATTTTTTTTTTTTTGCCAATTGTACCATAGGATTGGTTTAGGAGTGTGAGCTTGCTTCATTTATCTTGTTTTTTAGTGCAACCATGTAGCCTAAGCCTAGCACTTTCTGCTTGCACCTTGCACTTCACTGAGTAAATTACAAGTAATACAAAACATCGGTCTTTTGTATCTACTAATTCGGGGGGGGTTTTTTACAGAAAAGGAAAACCTGTGCCTTTATGGCTACCCCAATGAAACATGGGAAGTAACTTTGCCAGCAGAGGAAGTGCCTCCGGAGATCCCTGAGCCAGCTTTGGGTATAAACTTTGCTAGGGATGGCATGAATGAGAAGGATTGGTTGGCGCTAGTTGCTGTCCACAGCGATTCCTGGTTACTAGCTGTTGCATTCTACTTTGCGGCCCGGTTTGGGTTTGACAAAGAGGCCAGGTAACGATTCTAGGCACTGGAACTTTTCAGTTTCCTTGAAAAAGAAATTTATATATCTATGGTGAAAAAGAAATTTATATATCTATGGCTTTGTGTCCTTTATTTGCTTCAAGCCTACATTTTCACAAATTCATCTACAGGTTAGTGTTGACCAACAGATATGAACGACTTGCAAAAAGAAATTCCTCATTGCTAACATGTGATTCCCACCTGATTGAAAAAGTCATTGTGATTTCTCCTTTGTTAAGGATCAGTTTGATTCTTATATTTAGTGTTTGCTTGTGCAGTTTGTACATAATCAAACATTCAGAGTTGATTTGAAAGTGGCCTGCAGTTCCATTTGTACTGTTTGGATTACAAAAGAATTGACAACAAGGATTAGGATTCAAATCAATTGGCAATTGAGTGTTATTTGCCAGCATATTTTTTTCGAGTCGTAAACTAACATGTTTACTGGCCAATGTTTGGCATAGGCTGTGATACGGTAATGAATAGCATCGTTAGCGTTTGGGCAGTTCCAAACACTGACATGTGCACCATGAGGAAGCTTAGGAATTTGCGGTTGAATTTCACACATGCTCACGCCTTCGATACATTTGGGGAAGAGCCCTTCCAGAGACAGACTAGGTAGCATAGAGCGGAGGATGAAGGTATGGGTGGCAGCCAGGAGAACTCATCTATTGCCGCTAATAATGAGAAAGAAACAGCTTTGCCAATTAGGAAGAGGCATAGTCAGATCTGAAGCCATGGAACGAGGTGAAATCAGTGGAATGGT
Source organism: Saccharum hybrid cultivar R570 (assembly GCA_038087645.1). Lineage (NCBI taxonomy): Eukaryota > Viridiplantae > Streptophyta > Magnoliopsida > Poales > Poaceae > Saccharum > Saccharum hybrid cultivar. Next base: position 1,547,237 of record JAQSUU010000433.1, read on the forward strand.
CGAGGGAAGGACTAGGCAGAGACGCACAACGGTGGGCTGAGAGATGGTAGTGAGTTCCAACCAGGGTGCGCATAAGAAAATCTAGGCCTGATTTAGGGCCTGTTTGGTAGGGCTTCTTTTGTCTCTGGCTCCTCCGGAGGAGCCGGAGCCGGTGAAGCCAGTTTTTCAGGCTTCACTGGCTCCTGGTTCATTTCTGAAAGAGAGAAAAAAAACAGCCCCTTGCTTCAGGCAGAATATTCCATACAAGCCAGAGCTGTTTTGGGAGGAGAAGCCTTCTCAAACCGGTCCTTAGTAGACCACCTTAAGTGATCTCCTTGTTTCAGTGGCCTCTCCTTAGTCTCCCAGCACATCTCTTTTGCTTAAAAGATCTTGTACTGGAGTCTTGATAGGGCCGTGCAACCCACTCAGTCCACCCATCCTAGGCCCAGCCTACCCAAACCACTAGAAATATTTTTACATGGACTGCGTCGAGACAGGCTGAGATCGGTTGAAGCGCTCTAGGACAAAGTGTCACTGTCTTCCCCTCGCGAACTTTCACTCTTCCCAAAGTTGCCTTCACTCAAGCAGTCAAGCCAAAGCCTAGAATCAATCTGACCCCTTTTCCTCTTCCTAAATCCAGTCATATACATCTAAAAACAGGCATGGTAGATCTGGCTTTGGATTAGTTCCTAGAGTCACACCAGCTGGCTGCCGGATTAGGCGGATGCATATGGTGTCGCATAAGTCTCTGGAGCTAGGAACCACGATAGTTGAGCGCTGCTGCCCACATTGCAGGTGGGGCAGCGACTGACCAGGAGTGGCACAGAGGCTCGGGAGCGCGATGGTCAGGAGGCCTCACACTTTGGCTAAAAGGTGGAGCTCTTTCAATCCTAATCTTGTGGAATCACTTCATGTTATCTGCTAATGCTGCGAGTTATTATAAATTTTGAAACTTAACCTTATGTATGTTTATGTGATTTTGACGCCTGTTCTGATCTCATACTTGGGGAGAGAATAAGGCAGGGACTGGAGGAATACATTTGATTGCCACAGTTCTGTGGTTACATCCATTATTAGTTCATTATATTCCTATATAGTCCATTTTTTTATTTCTTCCTTTTGGCCACCTAGCCTGCCTAAATCCTACTAGGGGCATGTTTGGGTCACAGGTTGCCACCATTTGCCACACATGCCTAATGTTAGGTGCTCAAAATATTTGCCACACCTCACTTAAGCCTTAGAGAATCTTGTCACATTTTTTTGGGTCATGGACGCGTGAGACCTAATTTGCTAGAAGATAATATTACCACACTTTGTGGTGGCAACCAAATAGTAGCCAAAGTTGGTCAAACTTGCCTAACCACCATACCGCCTAACCTTTTTTTTTTTTTTGCGACTACCATACTGCCTAACCGTTTAGCGTACGTAGGCCCTTTTGATCACCACTTAGGTGGTAGGCACAGGTATGGGTGCAAATGGAACCGTCCGACCAAAGGGTTTCAGATGCTAATCTGTATCTAAATCCAGACATTCAATATCCGTGCCGTATCCGAATCCGAATAATCAAAGTTGGATATTTGATACGGATATGGGATGGATATATCAAGCACATCTGACACTTTTCGTGTTTTTTTTAACATGACATTGTTGCGTTGCATATTGGAAAAGTGCTAAGTTAGCTATTAGATTGACAGAGAGAGGTAAGGTACTGATTTTATGGCATTCTAGGGGATGAAATGACTCACTAAATTAGTTCCACTGTTGGAGCTAAATGTAGACAAAGATTGAGTTCTGGGTTTGACTCATTGTCTAGCATAACTCATAGCTGCACTGTGCACTCTTCACGACACTTTAATGACGTAAAACTTATAGTTAAAAGTTTTTTGCTAGCGGATTTTTTTTAAATTTAAATCATCATTTGTATAGAAAAGGAGGAGACTCTTGGTTGAAATGAAGCTATTCCATTTCTGACATCTCACAAGTAACAAGTACTGTAGAAAGTGTATATTTCCGGGTTTGCAGCTCGTTAGCTGTTGCTTTACACAAAGTTTTGAAAATCGACGATTACGACGCGCCTAGTCGCGACTAGTCGCTAGGCTTTGGCCTGGCGCCTAGACTAGGGGGGTAGTCGGGCCTCAAGTCGAGCGGAGAAGGATAAGGGGGAGAAGGGGGAGAAAAGGTCGTGTGCGTACTCGCCTCGACCTCTGCCGGGAAGCAGGTCCCGCCGGCTGTGCTGCTCGCGACTCGCCTGGAAGCAGATCTCGTCGGCGAGCCTCCTGCCCGCCTGGCAAGACCCGCCGGCGACGCCTCCCCTGCTCCTCTCCGCCGGTGACGCGGGTCGTCCTCCTCCCCGCCTGGCGGAGGTTGCTGGTGAGGGAGGAGTGGGCGCGCGGCGAAGGGGAGCGGCGGCGCGGGCGAGCGGGCGCAGAGAGGCGTTCGGGAGGGAGAGAGAGGAGTAGGGGAGAGGATAAGGGGAGTTGGGCCGTGGTGGGTGAGTTGGGCCGTTAATGGGCCTTTTTTCTCTTTCTCCCCATTCCAAGACCACTTCTCTTCTATTTTTTTCTTTTCTTTTAAGTAAATATACATGTATTCTGCTCAAAAAATGTATATATACATGTATTAGCCATCGCCTAGCAAAACGTCTAGCATCGCCTAGGCTCGACTAGTCTCGACTAGTCTCTAGGCTAAGGGTCGTCGCCTAGATTTCGCCTAGCGCCTAGCAAAACTTTGGCTTTACATTAGAATACATATTTGTGATGTCTCCTTACTCAACATCTTGGTTCTTTAGCTTCACTTGGTTGTGAACTATTGTGGATGGTTTTATAATTGAGCAAAAGTGTCTCAAATTGCTTGATGAATATTTGATGAGTCTTGTTTGGACTGAAAACACTAAATGTCACATATTTTCAGCTTTTGCCAAGATCTTGATGAAGACTCAGTAGCAAGTGATTGAAAGTAACCTAAACTTTATGCATCTATAGAAAAGAGACAATAAATGTAAAGATGATTGGAATATTCTTTGTTTGGCTTGTTACATTGTTCATGCAATGCATTTTCACTATTGATTATTTTTTAAGTTCCCTGCTCAACTCCAAGTATTATTGTTTTGGTCATAACATTAGACCTTTATTACTTATTGTTCTCCATTCTTTTTATGAACCCTTTGCTTCAGTTATAGAGTATATTGGGTGAGAGCATTCATTCTACGAATCTGTTTTTGTTAGAGAAGCTAATAATTGACCACTTGAACAACTGTAGCTAGTTGTTATCTACTGGGTGGATTGGTAGACTGACCAGAATGGACGCCTCCCTTTTTGCACTACTACGATGGAGTATGTGTTGATGATTACATGACTTCAGGAAAATACATGGATGCGGAAATACACTAGGGCCGAGGGGTAGAAGTAACCAACTGATAGAAAAAGGAATCTGATAAGTTTTTCCTTACAAGGATTTGGTCAAGGCTTCAGTGAACAACAAAAACATTATTTTTAGTGGATTCCAATACTGCTATCTTCACCAGTTCGGAGTATTCAGATTACTATTTTTGCATAGAATAAACAGGTTTATGCTTCTATGGATGTTTGAAAATGTGTGGTTTGCTTTTCTCTTTAACAGGCGGCGACTCTTCAACATGATAAATAACTTGCCCACGATATTTGAAGTAGTGACTGGGGTTGCCAAGAAACAAAACAAGGAGAAAGGCCCCAATAGTACCAGCAAAAGCAACAAACCAAGTTCGAAAATGGTAAGTCTAGGCACTTATTGTGCTGCCCTTCAGTATTTTCATCACTGATGATTCTGTTTCAGACATCAAGACCCGAGTCTCATTCAAAGGCGACAAAAGTGGCAGCGCCCCCCAAGGATGACGATGATGAGAGCGGTGAAGAATATGAAGAAGAGGAAGAGCGTGATAACACCTTATGTGGATCTTGTGGAACAAATGACGGCAAGGACGAATTCTGGATCTGTTGTGATAGTTGTGAGCGGTGGTACCATGGGAAGTGTGTCAAGATCACGCCTGCACGAGCCGAGCACATCAAGCACTACAAATGCCCAGATTGCAGCAACAAGAGGGCAAGAGCCTAGCGTCAAGCCCTGGTGTGACCCTGGAGTTAAGCGCCAAATCATTGATGTCTGCAGATATATGCCTAGCTGTCTAGCTTGTAGACTTGCTTTTCATTTCGAATGAACGCTGTTGATTGACTCGGTTGCCCTCAGCAGCCCATGTTGCTCGGGCTTAATTGTGTTTAATGTTTTATAAGCGGTTGTTGTTGTAGTACCAGGCAGTCCTGCAGACGTGTGATGGACGTTTTTGGACTCAAAGGACTCAACTGACCGTTTCTACATCGCTAGTCTAGTTCCAGTTGATCGTGCCACTCGACTTTTCACAATGGGCTGGTGTTTCGAATTTTGACTGACCATGGTTTGGTTCTGATCCTCGAACCTTTGATCGATTGCTTCGTTCCAAACCAATATATGTCAAAATTATACTTCTGCAATTTTGTTTACTCACAGGACAGGATATTCAAGAATTTGTGAGCTAAGAATAAGAGTACTCTCTTCGATCTCTCTTAAAGCACGTTATATCTCTCCTTTAGCAATTTCTTTCAAGTCCTCTCTTTAATCTCTTTTACGAGGCACGTAGTAACATGACATATTATCCGATACTCGAACCCGAAAAACCCGCATCCAAACCCGAAAAACCCGAACCCACAGTACCCGAAGTCTAGTTCGAATAGTGAATGTTATTACCCGAATTTATTTTGGTTAATTCGGGTAGCAGCACCTGGTACCCGAACTACCCGTACTAGTGTCGCTTGGGTGCCTGCACGACTGCACTCGAGACTTAGAGTCTGGAGTCCAGTCCAACAGGCAAGTAGCAAGTTCCCATGTAGCCTATTAATTCAACATTCAATGGAGAACGAACGAACTGACTCCTGATCTCCTCGCCTTGAAGGCTTGAACTTTTGAATTGTGCTCTGGGATCTTGTCAGTAGTCAATGTGTCGTAGTTTGCACTTGCATCTGAATGTTGCATTTGCACAAGACTAGTAAGTACTAAGTAAGTATCATGTATGTCAGGTCTGAGATGTGACAATGTGATGACGAGCGAGCTGTGGTTGAAAACTTGAACTTATCAGCTCAGTTTATCAATTATTTTGTCCAGTTCTTAGTTCTATGCAAAATTATGTGTTGTTTGAGTGTTTGCTGTGATTTTGTAATATTTCGGGTAAAACGGGTAATACCCGAATCCGAACCCGATATTGTGGGTACCCGAATTTGCGGGTATTGTTTTTTCGAGGTTGTTATCGGGTAACAATTTTCATTACCCGAATTTCTTAATACCCGAATTAAGCGGGTAACCCAAACGCCCACCCTGAAACATGACACGATGTTTAAATTGGATAACCCGTTTAATTACAAATCTAATCATGTTAAGTTTATATTATAATAATTAAAAGTAGTTAGTTAAATCATTAGGTAAAGATTTTAAAGTTTAAATCTTGATATGATAAAAGAGAATGGAGGGAGTGGTATCTAAATATTCCCTATTCTCTGTTTATGGTTTCTCGCTCTCTATGTTCTCAAAGGATATAGAGACGGGAGCTAAGCTCCTTAGAGTACTGAAGCCGTTCTCTATCTATAGTTTCTTACTAAAGTTGTTGAAGCCGTTCTCTATTTATGGTTTCTCGCTATATGCTCTCCAAGGCCCTCTAGAGTAACAAACAAGAGAAGTTGTCAGCGTTTTTTTTTTTCAAAATGGCTCTGCAAACAAGAAATTATCAAAGCTTAGAATTTGTAGGGCGGGTTTGGCGGGGCTTTAGCTCCGGCACCTGCAGAAGCCGGACAAACGGCGAACGAGAGAACAGCTCCCGGAGCTAGTGCCCTTTTCAACTACGATGACGAAGAAAAAAAACAAACTCCTTCCGGCTCCTCATCCATATGCACGGCCAAAGGACAACTCGATGCTTTGCTGGTGCACGGCTGCACGCGCGAGTGCGCGACGCCGGGAGCGAGCACAACGGTTAGGCAGGCCGCGGAGGACATGGACGGTGCGGGTAGGCAGCCGCGTCCAGGACGCGACTGGCGCAGGCGTGCAGCCCGGCGCATAGTTTTTTAAACGGGCTAAGCCCGTTGGGCCGGCCCGGGCACGGCACGGATTTGGCCCGGCCCGAAAACGGCCTGACCCGCTAGCACCATGCCCGTGCCAAGCACGGTCCGAGGCCGTGCCCGTGCCTGGGCCGCATTGGCGACACGGCGGCACGGCACGAGCACGGCCCGCTCCAACGGGCGGCACGGGGCCGGCACGGTTGAGCCGTCCGATGCCCTGTCTTCTCGCCTCCTGACCGTTGGATCATCGCGTGGGGGGCGCTGCTATATAACGCCGAGCGGCGGCCGCGGCCCACCACCGGTGAAACCCTAGTTCATTTCGTCTCTCGCTCGTATCTCTCCTCTCTCGCTCCTCTCTCGTCTCTCTCGCCCGTTCCCCTCCGTCAAAACCCTAGATCCTCTTTTCCTCGACCTCGAGCTTGACTCCGGCAGCTCGCGGCTGGCACGGTGAGACGGATTGGCCCTACACTCTGATCTTCTTCCTCCCTGACCATAAATGTAGCCTCGTCCCCCCTTGCGTCCTCTGGTCTTCTCTGTTTCTTCCGCCTCGTCGGCCTCGTCGCCGCCGCCGGACTCCGGTCATCTTGGGGCTCCGTGTCCATGAGGATGCGTTGAGGCACCAGGGTGACGGATCTAGTCGAACCCGCCGTCGCCGTTGCCGCTGGCACATCCGGTGCTCCGGCCTAAGAGGTACGTCTAGATCCAGTGCTCCCCGAGTCTCCGTTCATCTTTTGTCTTCTCCTTTCTTCATCTTTTTGGTTAGATCTGTGGATCTGGACTAACAAATTTCTTTCTTTTTGTTTTTCTTTTGTAGCCATTGAGGGACCAGAGGCCGGCAGCAGCGCGATGTCGGAATCGGAGGCGGAGGAGATTGGTCACTCCATGACCATCAACGACGAGCTGCGGCTCTGTGGGATGGCCGGAGATGACGAGGACGACGTGATTGGTGATGCCGAGGCGCTCTTAGGCCCTCGTGCTGCTGAGGAGCTCTTCAACAGGACTCATGCGCGGCTTCGATGAGAGGTCGTCGCTGTCGCCACCCATTCTCGCGGTGGCGGTGCCACTGGCGCTGCTTCTGCGTTCGACGGTGATGCAGCTGCTCCCGGTGCGGCCGTTGAGGCCGCTGCCACCGGTGAGGAGGCTGCCACCGGTGAGGCCGCTGCAACCGGTGAGGGCTCCGTCAAGCCATCAAACCGGCAGTCCACCTCTGCATGTTGGGAGGACTTCGAGAAGCTCTTCAAAATTGAGAACGGGCAGAAGGTCAGGTATGGCGCTCGATGTCACCACTGTAAGAAGGAGTATACTGCTCTTTCTAAATTTGGTACTGGCCATTTACTCCGTCATATGGATACTTGCCCTAAGAAACGTGAAAAAAATCGCATGACTCAGTCTCACATTACTTTCCTTAAGGATGGTACTATCCGAAACTGGAAGTACGATCCTGAGGTTGCTCGTGTTCAGCTTGTTCGTTTGCTTGCTAGGTTAGATCTTTCCCTCAGTATTGGTGAAACTAAGGCCTAGGAATATTACATTAGAACTGCTCACAATCCTAGGTTTAAAACTGTTTCTAAGCAAACTACAGGTAGGGATCTTATGAGGTACTTCTCTGAGAAGCATGATAAACTGGTAGAATCTTTGAAGAGTAATGCTATTACATCTGTTGCTATAACTTCTGATATTTGGTCTGGAAATGCTAAGCATGATTATTTGAGTGTTGTTGGTCATTTTATTAATTCTGATTAGCAACTTGAAAAGAGGATGCTTGGGTTAAGGCTTATTGATGTGTCCCATAATGCTAAAAACATTGCTGAACGTGTTACTACTGTGCTAAATGATTATGGTATACTGCATAAGGTGTTTTATGTAACTTTAGATAATGCTTCTTCTAATAACAAAGCCATGGATGCACTTAAACCTCTACTTGAGTAATATTTGGGTGCTGATCTCTTTTTGCATCAAATGTGTGCATGTCATATTATTAATCTGATAGTTAAGGAAGCTCTTGTTACTGTAACTCCTATGATTGATGCTTTTAGAACTGCTATCTCTTTTATCAACTCTTCTAACCTAAGAGTTGCTTCATATAAGAGCTATTGCATGGCATCTGGAACCAGACCTCGAACATTTGGGCTGGACGTGGATGTAAGGTGGAACTCTACATATCTGATGCTTAAGCATGTGCTGTCCCATAAGAAAATTTTCCATATTTTCATTGAGTCCAATTACCCAAGACCTAGAGGTGGTGCCTTTCTCTTAACTCATGATCATTGGGCTATGCCAACTAAAATTCTGAAATTTCTTGAACTGTTTTATGACTCAATTGTTGCTTTGTCTGGTGTTTACTGTAACAGAACCGACCAAATTATACGAGCACAAGTACGAAAACAAGCACCGAAGCGCTCAAATTTTCAAACTTGAGCCCATATAATCCCGGTAGTCAATCGAAATCACGAAGGATTTCAAACCAAACTGCTTACAACCAGGATCGCATCATTCAACATACAACATCATACGATACATTTCACAAGTAGTTCAGAAATAAGTTTACACCACGGAGTAGCAAATATTACAAACCAAGTTTGAAAGTAGCGGAAGCATAACACACACACTAGTTAATTAAATACTGCCAGTCTGGATGATCAACAACCCACAAAAGCATGAGGAAAGTACATAAAGACGATCATGCCCTTCTGATCTAGTCATCATCACCCGCAGGGTGGAGACACGTCTTGCAGAATCCCTGATAAAGCATGTCATCTGCAACAGGAGGGAATAAACCCTGAGTACTGGAATGTACTCAGCTAGACTTACCCGTCGAAAACCAGAAATAAGATGACACCAAGGATTATGCAAGGCTTACACAAGAGGCTAGCTGACATAACATTTTGCATAAAGGCATAAGTAGTTGAAACTCTTGTAGCCTGTACTAGCAGTTATTTTTAGCATTTACCTGTCATCTATCTTAGCACCTGTACTAAACATACACTTGGTTATAATCAAACAACATGATTATTATATCCATAGCAGGTATATCATTATGGCAACATTGTATCATTCCCTTAACCACCAGTTCATTTAATGAGGTCTACGTTGCCGCTGCTCAAGTCAAGTGCTCACTAACCGGGAGCGACGGCGATTCGAATCGAATTCCTATCCAGCTGGAGGGGTATTTCTAACACTCACCGCGCAGGCCCCTGCCGGGGTCGCACAAGCCACCGTTTCATATGATTCAGGAATCACGGGTCTGAATAATGTCGCGACCCCAAGGGCGACACTCTGCCAGGTGATAGGGACTCTAACCCCCCCTTGGTCTCACGCCAATGTCCCCAAGCACATCCTTTCTCTCCTCCAAGAAGCAACCTACCATTCGATTCCCGGCCTGAATCACATTACTCGGCTTCGCGGTCGGAACGGGTTATCCGGCCAACTAAGTGTTAGACTGCGTTCAACATGACTCAAGGACGTACAGCGAATCGGTCCTTAAACGACTCAGACGGGCATAGCTCCACACCCAAGACGTGAAGTGTCTTGCGGCTGTACTATCGAACTCCCGCCCGGTCTCAATTTCATTTTTAAGCATGGTCCATTCACGATAGCCATAGAGCCACTCGTGACTCCTTCCTACATCTCGCGGATGACCGGAAATCACCCGACTTCTACCGTACTAAGCAGGGCTAAGCATTGACACGTGCCTAAACCTAAAATAGGATTAAGTGCGATATCTGGACAAGGACAGGTATAATGCAACAAGTGTTTTCATATAACTCCTACAACTTAATGCAGTAAACAATTGAAAGTACTCAAGATTGATTTATAAATCAGTAGGTTCAGCATGCACCGGGGCTTGCCTTTCAGAAAGGTTGCGGGCCGGTGGTCTGGACACTCAGGAAGGTCGTCTGCGGGCACTCCTTCGCCTGCTGGATCCTCGGGCTCCTGCTGCTCCTGGTCCTCCTCCGGAATTACAGGTTCGAATTCGAGGAGTGTCACCCCCTCCGGTACACCTATTGCATGAATGCACAATAAATACAATGGATGCATAAATGGGTGCAACATGCTCGGAATGAAATGCATTACAGACATAAAATACTCTATTCAAGTTATTTTATTAGTACTTGCAAATCTCTTCTCCGGTGGAGAAGTACTTACCTAAGCTACTTAACCTAAGATAAAGCTGCTCATCCTCAGTTAAGGCCCTAACACCTAACAATTACAAAAGTAGCATGTCTTAGGATATCACACCATATCAATCAGCAAAACACCACAGTAAGCATTCTGGACAGCAACTACTTGTTTTTATCACAACTGGAGATTTACAATTCCAAAAGATATGATCTAAGACAATCTGGAAAGCCTAAGAAATGTACTACAATTCATTTTCAGACCTCAACCCCAAACTCCTAAGTTTTCCATGTCAAACTTCACAAGTTTCAGAATCTGTCCTCTCCAAAACAGAGAGTAGCAGATTTTTAACTGCCACTTTAAACAACAGTAACTCCCAAACTACAAAGCCAAATGCTTCCAAATTTTAACACAAGCTAGTTCATCAAGTTTACTCCAACTTTGGTATTTACAAGTTGTCCAGCAACCAATTTTATCAAAGCCAAATTTAGAATTACTACTTAGCTGTCCAGAAAACCTAAAATTACAAAGGTTAAATATTTATTGATGTGGCAAACATTCTCTAAAACCAAACTAATGCTACTACAAGTTCACAAATATCACAAAGACACCAGGAAGTAAGGTGTGCCCACCTGGAACATTTATTTAAACCCATTTCTCAATTTACTTAAGTAATTAAGTGGAATTTCAAACATATATGTAAACTGCTCCTAAAATTCTACAAAAATTACAGGGGACTCTCTGACCCACAAAGAGACTACTGTAAAATTTTGAACTCAATTTATTCACAGGAACTCCCTACACAAAATTCCCAAGCCAAAAAGGCTGATTTTTGTATAAATAACCAAGCATAGTAAAAAGTGTCAAACAACAGATTTCTAAATTTTCTTGGACACTCTAGGGTACCAAGACATTCTCCAAAAATTTATAAGAACATTGCACATGTAGAAGAATTACTAAAATTCATTTTAGTATTTCCTAGAATAACAAGATAGCATTATAACTTGGAAATTACTTAATCACTGATGCCCAAATTTTTACCAGAGCTAGGGCTAGCATAGAGTAACCTACCCACCAAATTTCATGATTTATGGAACACTACAGCTCAAGTTATAAATTTAACAAATTTGCATGCATTCCAAAACACATTTGGAAGATCTATTAAATTCTTCAGAAAACTAAACATCACATACCAGATTTATATTTTTCTAAAATACTCCACATCATGTAGATCCTAACAAAATTTATCTCATAATTTTTTGGGCAAGTAAAACCCTAGATCTTCATTTTCCAAACTTAACCAAAATTCTGTGACAAAATAATTAACTGAAATAAATTTCAATTCGAAACTGGGCCGGCCCGGTTTGCTAGCGCGGCCCAGCCAGCGCGCGGCCTGCTCAGCGCTCCCGCCCGCGCGCGACACTGACGGGCGGGCCCCCGCGGTCAGCGACCGGAGATAGGGGAGGCGGAGACCCGCGAGCTCCGACGAGCTCGAGCTCGCCGGAGAAGAGCTCGCTCGGCCAATTGAGCACCGCCTCGTGTTCTCCGTCACCCGGTGCGTCAATTGGTGCTCGTGGAATGGATGGGGATGGGGTGGAAGGGGCTTGTCACCGCGAGCGGCGGCCGGTGATGTCCGGTGGCGGCGCACCGTCGACGGTGAGGATGTACGGTGCGGTCTAGGCTCGGTACGAGTTTCACCGAAGCTAGGCGGATCCATTTTGCTAGGAAGGGAGGATGGAGAGAGACCCGAAGCACCCCGACCACGGTGAGGTCCCATGGCGGGCTCCGGCGACCTCTCGGAGACGGGGAAGAAAGCAATGCGGCTCACCTTGAGTCAAATCGCTGGCTTCGGTGGGTCAGGGAGATGGAGGGTGGTGAGGCGGAGGGATTGGCGAGGTCTAGCGGCCGGTGATGCGGTGTGGCTCGCGCTTGAGCTCGCCGGAGGAGAGCGGCAATGGCGGCTCGGTTTCGGTGTTCTTGGCAACTGGAAGAGAGGGGGCGGAGGAATGGAGGCCGGCTCGCGCGTCGTGGCGTCTTGAAGGCGTCGCGGCCTGACTGGTGGGGCCAGGGCCGGCGTACGGGCGCCACCGCGCCTCCACGCGTCGACGACGGCCTGCGGCCGGTCGGCCACTCTGACGCTGACGAACTGAATCGGCGACATCAATGACCGACTGACAGAGCGATTTCCACGATGATTATCTCCCAAACCGGTTCGAATTAGTCGAAGATGATTACACCAATTTTGTAGAGCTACATGAGGTCTACAAGTTTGTCAATTGGAGTTTGGGCTGGTTCGGCCTAGATTTGAAACTACAGAGCTCCAAAGTGGTGCCCCTTGAAACTGAAATGCAGTTTCAGAGATCAATGCCGACTGAAACCCTAACTTCTTGACACTATATCTTCTAAACTATTGAGAACCAGGTGATGGTGATATTGACAATGTTGTAGAGCTATGTGTGGACAACAACTTTGTCAATTGGCTCTAAGACTGGTTTGGCCTAGTTTGTGAGTTACAAGTTGCTAAAGTGAGGTACAGTGAAACTGAAAAGTCCAATTTCCAGACTTAGAATTTTTCTAAGTGTTGATTCCCACTCAAGCTGACTTGTGGGCCATTTTTGAGCATGCTCTGGTCATTTTCATGAGATGGCCATATTAGAACTTTTGTTCCTCATGAAATTCTCTACAACTTTACTTAAGGGTGCTCTTCCATGCAAGGTCTCTAAATTAGACTTTTTAATTGGTCAAACTAGAGCCTTCTAGGGTCAAATGGTGGTCAAACTTCTCTTGGAGGGCAATTTTGTAATTTTGGTCAACATGAACCTTGTTCCAAATGTTACCCTAAGTATAACTAAGGTGTTGTAGGTCATGATTGGCTACCTTACCTTTTTGTTACACCAACTATCAAATACTTCATGAAATAAATCAAACAAACCCTAGAATAATTACATGTGTTGCATCACATAAAATAACAAACATGAATGATGCATGCTTATGTTTATGCCATGCAAATGCAATGCAATTATGGAGCTAAACACTTGAAGTGTTACAGCCCTCCCCCCTTATAAAAATCTCGTCCCGAGATTTGGAAAGCGTACCATTTTTCATAGAATTCCTTATAACCATCCCGCAAATAGTCCTCCCGTTCCCACGTAGCATCACTCTCACTTCCCTGATTACTCCACATCACTTTGTACCACTTAACTACTTTACTTCTAGTTACTCGTTCCTGAGTATCGATCACTCGGACTGGCTTTTCTTCGTAGGTTAGGTCGGATTCCAGCCTGATATCACCTAAAGGAACTTGTTCCTCAGGAACTCGAAGACACTTTTTAAGCTGAGATACATGGAAGACGTTGAATATGGCACTCATTTCTGGAGGTAACTGAATTTTGTACGCAACAGCTCCACTTTTGCCTATGATTTGAAAAGGGCCCACGTATCTTGGCGCAAGTTTCCGCTTAACACCAAAACGTTGGACACTTTTCATTGGAGAAACTTTCAAATACACGAAGTCTCCAACTTCAAACTCGAGTGGTTTTCTACGACGATCCGCATAGCTTTTCTGTCTAGCTTGGGCTGCAGCCATATGTTTTTGGATGGTACGGACTTGTTCCTCAGCTTCCTCAACAAAAGCAATACCATAAAATCTTCTCTCACCAGATTCTATCCAATTTAGTGGGGTTCTACACCTACGACCGTACAAAGCTTCGAATGGAGCCATCTTAATACTCTCTTGATAACTGTTATTGTACGAGAATTCGGCTAAAGGTAACCATTTTTCCCAAGAACCCTTGGATGAAATGACGCATGCTCGCAACAGATCTTCCAAGATTTGGTTAACTCGTTCTGTCTGACCCGATGTCTAGGGGTGATAAGCAGAGCTTCTCACTAACTTGGTTCCCAGAAGGTGATGCAAGTGCTCCCAAAAGCGAGCAGTGAACTGGGGACCACGGTCAGATATGATAGTACGAGGTATCCCATGAAGCCGGACTATCTGATTGAAGTACAACTCAGCATAGTCAGTGGGACGATAGTCCACTCTCACTGGGATGAAGTGAGCTGATTTGGTCAAACGATCAACAATTACCCAAATAGAGTTATGATTTTTGACAGTAGGAGGAAGTCCGACAATGAAATCCATACTTATCTCTTCCCATTTCCAGCCTGGAATGGAAAGTGGCTGAAGTAGCCCAGCTTTCATGTGCACAGCTTTAACTCTGCAACAGGTGTCACATCTAGCAACATATGCAGCTATCTCTTTCCGCATCTTGGTCCACCAATAAAGTGGTTTCAAATCATAATACATCTTATTGCTGCCAGGATGGATGGACAACATAGAGGAGTGTGCTTCAGACATAATATCATTTCGAAGCTCTCGGTCCTTAGGCACAACTAACCTATCCTTGAACCATAGTACACCCTCTTCATCTATCCTGAACTGTGTAGTTTCTTGCTCTTTCATCTTACGTTTGATGTGGAATATACCAGTGTCAGTCTTTTGGAGCTCAATAATTCTGCTTTTGAGAGTACAACTGACAGTGATGCTGTACAAGACTGCTGGATGTAGAAGGCGAGATCGATGAAAATCAGTTTCAACTAAGGAATGACAATGAGACTTACGGCTTAAAGCATCCGCAACTACATTTGCCTTTCCTGGATGATAGTGCACTTGAAGGTTATAATCTTTAATCAACTCGAGCCATCTTCTTTGACGCATATTCAACTCGGGTTGGGTGAAGATGTATTTGAGGCTTTTATGATCGGTGTAGATATTGCAGACATTTCCCAGCAGATAATGCCGCCATACTTTCAAAGCATGAACAACTGCAGCCAGTTCTAAGTCATGCGTTGGATAATTCACCTCATGCTTCCGAAGTTGTCGAGAAGTATATGCAATTACTCGGCCTTCCTGCATCAACACACCTCCCAAACCTATGCCTGAGGCATCACAATAAACATCAAATGGTTTCTCGATATCCGGTTGTGCCAAAACCGGAGCTGAGGTTAGGAGGGTTCGCAGTTGGTGAAAAGCCGCATCACACTCAGGAGTCCAGACAAACCTGGTGTCTTTTTGCAGCAACCGAGTCATTGGCTTGGCTATTTTGGAGAAATCCGGGATGAAGCGACGATAATAGCCAGCCAAACCAAGAAAACTTCGGACCTCGTGAACCGAGATAGGAGCCTTCCAGTTCAGTACTTCCTGTACCTTGGCGGGGTCCACCATAATTCCTCCATCGGACAACACATGCCCAAGGAAAGGTACTTCACGAAGCCAGAATTCGCACTTACTGAACTTTGCATATAGTTGATGTTCACGCAGTCTTGTGAGGACTATACGCAGATGTTCAGCGTGATCCTCCTCATTCACAGAGTATACCAGGATGTCATCAATAAATACCACCACAAACTTGTCCAATTCAGGCATAAACACCGAATTCATCAAGTACATGAAGTGTGCGGGGGCATTTGTCAAGCCGAAAGACATAACAAGATACTCATAAAGACCGTATCTGGTAGAAAAGGCTGTCTTTGGAACATCTTCCGGGCGAATTTTAATTTGATGGTAGCCCGATCTTAGATCGATCTTGGAGAAAACTTTAGCTTTAGACAATTGATCGAACAAGATGTCGATTCGCGGTAGAGGGTACTTATTTTTGACAGTGACTGCATTGAGAGGTCTATAATCTACGCACATCCGCAACGACTGATCCTTCTTCTTTACAAAGATAGCAGGACATCCCCACGGCGATGAACTAGGACGAATCAACCCCTTCTTCAAAAGTTCATTCAATTGCACCTTAAGTTCAGCGAGTTCATTTGGAGGCATCCTATAGGGTCTCCTAGAGATGGGTGCCGTGCCAGGCAACAACTCAATTTTAAACTCCACATCCCGATCCGGAGGGAGCCCCGGCAAATCGTCGGGAAAAACGTCCGGAAACTCAGTTACTACTGGAATTTCGGCTAGCGCCTTTGCTTGCACAGCATGAATTTCCCCCGACAATTCAACTTTTCTGGGAAGTTGTACCAGAAAACCCTTTTGATCTGTAGGGTCTCTGAGCATAACTACCCGAGTGGACGTATCAATGAGTACCCCCATTCTGACTCATCCAATTCATGCCCAGAATAACATCTATGCCTAAACCCGGCAAAACCACTAAGGCAAGCGAGTACTTTCGCCCTTCTATCTCAAGCTCAAGATTCCCCACTACTTTATTTGTGGAAATATTCCCACTTGCTGCGCTAATACAATAACCCCCACCTTCAACAGTATGCAATTTGTGTGCAAACTCTGATGCAAACTTAGGACTGATAAAGGAATGCGAAGCACCTGAATCAAAAAGTACCACTGCGGGGTGTTGGTCAACTAGAAACTTACCAGCGGTGACCACCTCACCAGATGGAATCTCCTCAATGCTGTTATAATGGGCGTGACCTTGACGACTACCTTGGTTGATATTTTTCTTAGGGTACGGACAGTTCCTGGACCAATGGCCTGGCTTGTTACAATTCCAGCAAGGCATGTTGCTAGGGGGAACACTGGAGCTGCCTTGGCCCGCATTACTCTTTGGCAGAGCCACTGTATATGCCTTACGAAACCCCGTTTTCATTGGCACCTTCTTTTGTGGAGGACGGAACTTAGCATTTGTGGCAGGAGGGCGAGGAGGAGCCCTCGGGGCAGCTGGAGCTCGAGACTGTGAAGCACTCGCCTCAATGGCCCTTTTGCGGCTCTTAGAGGCAGAATAGATAGCATTGTTGTTCTCTTGAGTTAGAGCATCGCTGATGAAATCATTGAAAGTAGTACATTTGCTAGTACCCATAGTTTTCATCAGTTTTGGGCCGAGGCCCCTTTTGAAGCTAGCAATCTTTTTGGCATCGGTATCCACAAACTCAGTGGCATACCTTGCCAGGTTGTTGAAGGACTGCAAGTATTCAGTCAGGCTTTTGTTTCCTTGCGACAGCCTCATAAACTCTGTGTGCTTGATTGCCATAAGACCGGGAGGGATATAATTTCCCCGGAATGCCGCCTTAAACTGATCCCAAGAAATCGGGACATTGGCAGGTAGTGTGGAACGATAGTGGCTCCACCAAATTCCCGCCGGACCATGCAACTGATGGGAAGCATACTCAGTTTTCAGCTCATCAGTTAGGCGTAGCAGACGAAACTTTTGTTCAATGGTATTCAACCACTCGTCAGCCTACAATGGTTCTTCCGCTTCCTTGAAGAGCGGGGGCTTTGTATCCAGAAAGTCCTTGAAATCGCTGTACTGATTTGGCTCTGGGCCCTGGCGGCCAGGACGAGCCTCCCGGTTAGCCAGCTGGCGCATAGCATCCACCAACATGCGCTGCCCTTCGACCACTGTCTACATCAACTCGGCCGGAGTAGGTGGTGGCGGAGGGGGTGGCTGTTCCTCCTCCTCATTTCCACGACCCCGACGTAGATTGTACGACATCTGCAAAAATGCATAGCCAATGAGCACTGACGATGTGGGAAATTTGTAGATGAATTATTGCGAAATGTCAATCTGACTGCATGAATAGATTTCTCATAATAATTAAGGCACAATAATTCACCACAACCGCACAATCCATTCTAGCGCATCGTTTGACGAGATCATACTTGGTAATCCAACAAGATTCTCTTTGATAAAGGCTCACTCACAGGGAGCACAACAGTTACCGGACCGTTTACGTTGCTATCTACGTGATTTTCGACCTTTTGCACGGTACTTGGATTCCATCTCAAGATTTTTAGTTGACTGTGAAAGGCTACTTCAAACTGACCACAAAGAGACTCCTTAATGAAGAGTTCCATGGGGGATCATGACTAGCCACCTCGATACCTGCGCGTGCCAAGCAGCACAGCCTTATGTCGCGCGCCATAGGAGGCCCTCGGTTTCGTCGCGGCACCGAAGGGTGCTAATCGTGACACCATCATCGAACGCAACATAATAAGACATCAAGTTGTGATCGAAATTAACAGGTTCAAACTACATTCAGGAAACATACGGTCCAACCTTACATCCCAAAGTCAAGTTATTACAAGGCCTCACTCCTTCACAGGGAGGCACAAAAGACGATCCTAACATTATAGGCACGTGATGACTACTCTAAGCATCATCCTCCGAGTCAGTGTCAAGGATCTCCCCGCCGTCCTCATCACTGACAGGCTCTAACTCCTCGTCTTCTTCTTCTTCTGGCTCTTTCTCTGGTGCTTCTGCAGGTGGGGCATCCTGTGGTCCATCAACCTCCACTTCATCATCATCCTCAGCCATGAAGATTCCCGAACCCATGTCCTCATCGACGTTGTTGTTTCGAGGCAGCAGGGGATTAAGCTCGTTGTTCAGGCGGTGCACTTCTTCATGCAGGTTGTCGTTGTATTCTTCAGCATTTTCTAACTGTTGCTCGAGCTCAAACTGGCGAGCTCTCAGAACGTTTTCCTCGTGCCAGGCTTCATCCCTCTGTTCCATCACACGGACCAACATGCGTTGACAGTTGCGGTTTGCCACTGTCAACCTCTGGACTGCAAGGGTTTCCTGGTCACGATCACGGATCACTTGCTCCAGTTGCTGACGCGCCGCATTCCTGGCAGCAGTCACTTCAGCCAACTCTGCCCTCAGCCTTTCCACCTCAGTAGGCTCAGGGCGGGGCTCACGTGAAGCGAGCTGGTGACGCGGTGCCCTGCCCCCAGTGGACTTACGAGCGGTCCTCTTGGTACGTGCCATCTGTAGCAACAAGATAAGATACGAATTAAAGTGAGGATCATTTAGGGGATACGAAATTTAATTTAGTCGGGAGTACTGAAATTTTTAAGGAGGGAGTAAATGATATGTATGATATAATTAAACATGATGCATGCACGTTCCGTACGCCCTCTCACCTTAGTAGAAACCTAAAGTTCTAACGCTAGGCGGTGGCATACATACGTTCTCTCAAATAAGCGAAACTATCGGTCTACTCGTTACGCTGTTAGTGTACCTGCAGAAAACCTCATTTCAGCCCAACAGTTTCCCAATATTAGCACACAAGAAAACAGTAAGTTAAATACTTTCCATATACACATCCCCAGATGTATATACTTCAGTATCAAAGCTACCCGATATAAAGGTTCCCACAACTAAGTGCTTACGTAATTACATGGTTTAAACATGTAAGTATGCAAGTCACCAAAACTACTCTCCCCTAGATCGCCGGTTGGACGATCATGCTCTCACAACTCACACTTACCAGAGCGTCGAGGCAATTGATCCATACATTACCACCCAAGTGGATGGCATCCATACAATATCACGCCGTATGGACGACGAAATAAAAACAAACAAGGCCCCCAAGTTAGTCTTTATAACAAGCCACCTAAGAGTCCTTATTTGGGCTAAGGGATGTGATCACTGGCATACCTATAAAATAATTTTTAGAATTTAACCCTTTTCGCAAACAAATACTTTTGTTTTTAATTACTCGTAAGATGTGTTTAATGTTGAATTATGCTCCGGGTACCAGCTGTAACAGAACCGACCAAATTATACGAGCACAAGTACGAAAACAAGCACCGAAGCGCTCAAATTTTCAAACTTGAGCCCATATAATCCCGGTAGTCAATCGAAATCACGAAGGATTTCAAACCAAACTGCTTACAACCAGGATCGCATCATTCAACATACAACATCATACGATACATTTCACAAGTAGTTCAGAAATAAGTTTACACCACGGAGTAGCAAATATTACAAACCAAGTTTGAAAGTAGCGGAAGCATAACACACACACTAGTTAATTAAATACTGCCAGTCTGGATGATCAACAACCCACAAAAGCATGAGGAAAGTACATAAAGACGATCATGCCCTTCTGATCTAGTCATCATCACCCGCAGGGTGGAGACACGTCTTGCAGAATCCCTGATAAAGCATGTCATCTGCAACAGGAGGGAATAAACCCTGAGTACTGGAATGTACTCAGCTAGACTTACCCGTCGAAAACCAGAAATAAGATGACACCAAGGATTATGCAAGGCTTACACAAGAGGCTAGCTGACATAACATTTTGCATAAAGGCATAAGTAGTTGAAACTCTTGTAGCCTGTACTAGCAGTTATTTTTAGCATTTACCTGTCATCTATCTTAGCACCTGTACTAAACATACACTTGGTTATAATCAAACAACATGATTATTATATCCATAGCAGGTATATCATTATGGCAACATTGTATCATTCCCTTAACCACCAGTTCATTTAATGAGGTCTACGTTGCCGCTGCTCAAGTCAAGTGCTCACTAACCGGGAGCGACGGCGATTCGAATCGAATTCCTATCCAGCTGGAGGGGTATTTCTAACACTCACCGCGCAGGCCCCTGCCGGGGTCGCACAAGCCACCGTTTCATATGATTCAGGAATCACGGGTCCGAATAATGTCGCGACCCCAAGGGCGACACTCTGCCAGGTGATAGGGACTCTAACCCCCCCTTGGTCTCACGCCAATGTCCCCAAGCACATCCTTTCTCTCCTCCAAGAAGCAACCTACCATTCGATTCCCGGCCTGAATCACATTACTCGGCTTCGCGGTCGGAACGGGTTATCCGGCCAACTAAGTGTTAGACTGCGTTCAACATGACTCAAGGACGTACAGCGAATCGGTCCTTAAACGACTCAGACGGGCATAGCTCCACACCCAAGACGTGAAGTGTCTTGCGGCTGTACTATCGAACTCCCGCCCGGTCTCAATTTCATTTTTAAGCATGGTCCATTCACGATAGCCATAGAGCCACTCGTGACTCCTTCCTACATCTCGCGGATGACCGGAAATCACCCGACTTCTACCGTACTAAGCAGGGCTAAGCATTGACACGTGCCTAAACCTAAAATAGGATTAAGTGCGATATCTGGACAAGGACAGGTATAATGCAACAAGTGTTTTCATATAACTCCTACAACTTAATGCAGTAAACAATTGAAAGTACTCAAGATTGATTTATAAATCAGTAGGTTCAGCATGCACCGGGGCTTGCCTTTCAGAAAGGTTGCGGGCCGGTGGTCTGGACACTCAGGAAGGTCGTCTGCGGGCACTCCTTCGCCTGCTGGATCCTCGGGCTCCTGCTGCTCCTGGTCCTCCTCCGGAATTACAGGTTCGAATTCGAGGAGTGTCACCCCCTCCGGTACACCTATTGCATGAATGCACAATAAATACAATGGATACATAAATGGGTGCAACATGCTCGGAATGAAATGCATTACAGACATAAAATACTCTATTCAAGTTATTTTATTAGTACTTGCAAATCTCTTCTCCGGTGGAGAAGTACTTACCTAAGCTACTTAACCTAAGATAAAGCTGCTCATCCTCAGTTAAGGCCCTAACACCTAACAATTACAAAAGTAGCATGTCTTAGGATATCACACCATATCAATCAGCAAAACACCACAGTAAGCATTCTGGACAGCAACTACTTGTTTTTATCACAACTGGAGATTTACAATTCCAAAAGATATGATCTAAGACAATCTGGAAAGCCTAAGAAATGTAATACAATTCATTTTCAGACCTCAACCCCAAACTCCTAAGTTTTCCATGTCAAACTTCACAAGTTCCAGAATCTGTCCTCTCCAAAACAGAGAGTAGCAGATTTTTAACTGCCACTTTAAACAACAGTAACTCCCAAACTACTAAGCCAAATGCTTCCAAATTTTAACACAAGCTAGTTCATCAAGTTTACTCCAACTTTGGTATTTACAAGTTGTCCAGCAACCAATTTTATCAAAGCCAAATTTAGAATTACTACTTAGCTGTCCCAGAAAACCTAAAATTACAAAGGTTAAATATTTATTGATGTGGCAAACATTCTCTAAAACCAAACTAATGCTACTACAAGTTCACAAATATCACAAAGACACCAGGAAGTAAGGTGTGCCCACCTGGAACATTTATTTAAACCCATTTCTCAATTTACTTAAGTAATTAAGTGGAATTTCAAACATATATGTAAAACTGCTCCTAAAA
Organism: Saccharum hybrid cultivar R570; assembly: GCA_038087645.1. Lineage (NCBI taxonomy): Eukaryota > Viridiplantae > Streptophyta > Magnoliopsida > Poales > Poaceae > Saccharum > Saccharum hybrid cultivar. The sequence goes on from JAQSUU010000433.1 coordinate 1,569,441, forward strand.
TTCTACAAAACTTACAGGGGACTCTCTGACCCACAAAGAGACTACTGTAAAATTTTGAACTCAATTTATTCACAGGAACTCCCTACACAAAATTCCCAAGCCAAAAAGGCTGATTTTTGTATAAATAACCAAGCATAGTAAAAAGTGTCAAACAACAGATTTCTAAATTTTCTTGGACACTCTAGGGTACCAAGACATTCTCCAAAAATTTATAAGAACATTGCACATGTAGAAGAATTACTAAAATTCATTTTAGTATTTCCTAGAATAACAAGATAGCATTATAACTTGGAAATTACTTAATCACTGATGCCCAAATTTTTACCAGAGCTATAGCTAGCATAGAGTAACCTACCCACCAAATTTCATGATTTATGGAAACACTACAGCTCAAGTTATAAATTTAACAAATTTGCATGCATTCCAAAACACATTTGGAAGATCTATTAAATTCTTCAGAAAACTAAACATCACATACCAGATTTATATTTTTCTAAAATACTCCACATCATGTAGATCCTAACAAAATTTATCTCATAATTTTTTGGGCAAGTAAAACCCTAGATCTTCATTTTCCAAACTTAACCAAAATTCTGTGATAAAATAATTAACTGAAATAAATTTCAATTCGAAACTGGGCCGGCCCGGTTTGCTAGCGCGGCCCAGCCAGCGCGCGGCCTGCTCAGCGCTCCCGCCCGCGCGCGACACTGACGGGCGGGCCCCCGCGGTCAGCGACCGGAGATAGGGGAGGCGGAGACCCACGAGCTCCGACGAGCTCGAGCTCGCCGGAGAAGAGCTCGCTCGGCCAATTGAGCACCGCCTCGTGTTCTCCGTCACCCGGTGCGTCAATTGGTGCTCGTGGAATGGATGGGGATGGGGTGGAAGGGGCTTGTCACCGCGAGCGGCGGCCGGTGATGTCCGGTGGCGGCGCACCGTCGACGGTGAGGATGTACGGTGCGGTCTAGGCTCGGTACGAGTTTCACCGAAGCTAGGCGGATCCATTTTGCTAGGAAGGGAGGATGGAGAGAGACCCGAAGCACCCCGACCACGGTGAGGTCCCATGGCGGGCTCCGGCGACCTCTCGGAGACGGGAAAGAAAGCAATGCGGCTCACCTTGAGTCAAATCGCTGGCTTCGGTGGGTCAGGGAGATGGAGGGTGGTGAGGCGGAGGGATTGGTGAGGTCTAGCGGCCGGTGATGCGGTGTGGCTCGCGCTTGAGCTCGCCGGAGGAGAGCGGCAATGGCGGCTCGGTTTCGGTGTTCTTGGCAACTGGAAGAGAGGGGGCGGAGGAATGGAGGCCGGCTCGCGCGTCGTGGCGTCTTGAAGGCGTCGCGGCCTGACTGGTGGGGCCAGGGCCGGCGTACGGGCGCCACCCGCGCCTCCACGCGTCGACGACGGCCTGCGGCCGGTCGGCCACTCTGACGCTGACGAACTGAATCGGCGACATCAATGACCGACTGACAGAGCGATTTCCACGATGATTATCTCCCAAACCGGTTCGAATTAGTCGAAGATGATTACACTAATTTTGTAGAGCTACATGAGGTCTACAAGTTTGTCAATTGGAGTTTGGGCTGGTTCGGCCTAGATTTGAAACTACAGAGCTCTAAAGTGGTGCCCCTTGAAACTGAAATGCTGTTTCAGAGATCAATGCCGACTGAAACCCTAACTTCTTGACACTATATCTCCTAAACTATTGAGAACCAGGTGATGGTGATATTGACAATGTTGTAGAGCTATGTGTGGACAACAACTTTGTCAATTGGCTCTAAGACTGGTTTGGCCTAGTTTGTGAGTTACAAGTTGCTAAAGTGAGGTACAGTGAAACTGAAAAGTCCAATTTCCAGACTTAGAATTTTTCTAAGTGTTGATTCCCACTCAAGCTGACTTGTGGGCCATTTTTGAGCATGCTCTGGTCATTTTCATGAGATGGCCATATTAGAACTTTTGTTCCTCATGAAATTCTCTACAACTTTACTTAAGGGTGCTCTTCCATGCAAGGTCTCTAAATTAGACTTTTTAATTAGTCAAACTAGAGCCTTCTAGGGTCAAATGGTGGTCAAACTTCTCTTGGAGGGCAATTTTGTAATTTTGGTCAACATGAACCTTGTTCCAAATGTTACCCTAAGTATAACTAAGGTGTTGTAGGTCATGATTGGCTACCTTACCTTTTTGTTACACCAACTATCAAATACTTCATGAAATAAATCAAACAAACCCTAGAATAATTACATGTGTTGCATCACATAAAATAACAAACATGAATGATGCATGCTTATGTTTATGCCATGCAAATGCAATGCAATTATGGAGCTAAACACTTGAAGTGTTACATTTACTATCCTACTGCACCTTTAATGGTTCATCACATTGTTAGGATTGCTATTCACCTGCATAAGTATCAAAATGATGAGCATATTAGACCTGTTGTCCAATCCATGATTGATAAGTACAATAAATACTGGAAAACAATACCTCCACTTTACTGTATTGCATTTATCTTGGATCCAAGAGCTAAAATGAAAGGTTTCAACAAAGTTCTTAGGAAGTTACAACTAATTACTGATGCTGATTATTCTAATAAGGTATTGGAAACTAGATCTCTTCTTTTCAAGCTCTATCACAGGTATGATGATTTATATGTCTCTGTCAGGGAGAAAAGGGTTGTCCCTCCAAGCCTATCTGGTAAGAAAAGAACAGCTTGAGATGAAATATATGATGATGATGATGATGATGTGCTTCCTCCTAATCTTGATATGTTTAGAAGTATTCATGCTACTGCTTTGCTGCATGCAACAAGTTCTTTCTCTAACACTGGTTCTGCTTCTGAACTTACCTCTTACCTTGACTGTGACACAGTCAGCCAGTTGGATGATGACTTTAACATCTTGAACTGGTGGCATTAGCATAAACTGACATATCTTGTTCTTTCTACTCTTGCTAAAGATGTGTTTAATGTGCCTGTTTCTATCATATCTTCAGAAGCTACTTTTAGCACCACTGGCAGGATCATCAAAGAACGAAGGCGGAGGTTGAAGCCAGAAACTGTGGAGGCACTTGCTTGCATCAAGGACTGGGAGGCTGCAGAGACAAGGATTCAGCACATGGTGGAGGACAAGGAGCTGGTGGAGGCATTTGAAGAACTTTATCTTGATGTTGATTAGTCATTTATGTAATGGTTCTGTAACTTAAGTAGGATTTGGACTTGTTGCTGCTGGAGCCGCTGGACTTGGGCCCTTGGGGTGTTGAACTGTTGATGTAATAAACAAGTTTAATATTATGGAGTTGGCTGCACTCTTTTTCCCTATCTAGGTTTTTTCACAAGGGTGAGTTTTATCTAGACAGGTTTTTAATGAGGCAGCCATTGCACAGCTCCTTTATGTTGCTATCTGTGATGTGTTCAGCTGTGTTTTTTTTTATTTTTTGTTGAATTTGAAGTTAGATGTATTTTTCTCTATTGAAAGAAACTTGCATATGCTGGAACCGTGCCTGGGCCGGCACGAGCACGAGCATGCTGCCGTGCCAAACGGCCCGGCACGCTCCAGAGTCTATAGTGTCGTGTCCGTGCCTGGCTGACGGCACGGCGGCACTATCAGGCACGGCACGGCAGGCACGCGGGCCATATCGTGCCGTGCCCGGGTCGTGCCCGTGCCGTGCCGTGGCGGGCCGCCCATTTGGAAAACTATAGCCCGGCAGCCAGGATGTGGCATGCACAGCCCCGCAGCCAGGTTAGCTCCTCTCCTGCAGGCCAATGTCAAGAACTGACGCCCGCACGTCATGGATCAAGATGGCAACGGGTATATACCCGACGGGTAGTACCCACCCGTACCCGTACCCGCACCCGTAAAATTTTACCCGTCGGGTTACCCGTACCCGCATGCGGGTAAAAAAATAGTTCCATACCCGTACCCGCCGGGTAATTCTCACCCGACGGGTAACCCGTACCCGATAGCATACCCGAAAATTACCTAAAAATATCAAATAGTCACATACAAAAATAAATCATTCTAAGCTTTCAACAAGTTATAAACATGCTAACAAACATTATTAGCATCATTACAACAAAGACAATCTACTAGAAATATAGTGGATGTCTCAATGGGCCAAATTCATGACTTATATGCACTAAAATAACTCAGGTTGACTAGTTATTTTTGCGGGTATGTCTTACCCGCGGGTATGCGGGTATGGGTAGTATACACCCGCACCCGTACCCGCATACCCGATGGGTATAGGATTTTGTCCAATAACGTACCCACGGGTAGAAAATTCATTCCATACCCGCCTCTTTATCGGGTAATACCCGTCGGGTACTCGGGTTTCGGGTACCCGTTGCCATCTCTAGTCATGGAGAAGAGCTGCATGTGTGTGGCCGGACTGAGAGAAGGAGATGGCTAGTGCAGCACATGGAGGTCTGTGGTGTTGCTTATGATATGCTTGCATTTTTTTTATTGTGAACTGTCCTGAAGCTCTGCTCAAGGGGAAGAGAAGAGAACCACCATATAACAAGATGTACACGCCAATAGTGAATAGTTTGACAAAATGGGCAGCCCAGTCACACACTACACCGTCAATTGAGGGCTAGCCCCTGAACCTTTATAGCAGAACACAATTTTAATTTCTCTTACGTATACACGAGTCAGATAAGTAGGGACACAATGGACATTTTATGTCTACTAATTTTTCTCGAAATACAGAAGAAACGCTTTGCCACAGGGCTTCAGCTAAACTGGAGCGAAAGCCGAAACTGTTTTCTAAACTGGAGCCAAAGCCGAAGCTGTTTCCAGTGAAGACAAAGCCAGAGCTATTTTTAAGAGCCAGAGCTCTGCTAAACTGGCCCTAAGTAGCAGAATAAGAACAGCCGTGGTAACTACGCATCATGGGCGACACGTGAACAAATCAGAGCACTGGCCCTACACATTGAGGACTTGTTCGGTACGCAAGAATTTCACAGAAATAGCGCAGAATTTTCGTACAAATCAGTTCAATTTCACAAGAAAAACACATAACAAATACATTTCCCTTGTTCCAAACAGGCCCTCAGAGTCATAAATAAACAACTTAATGTGCATAAAACACAGCTATTCTTTACGAAAACTGGCGTGTACAGCCCCTCAAATTTGGGAAATGAGAACCACGATACAGCAAGGTTAGCAGGGAAATTGTTGTCAGATAGTCAAAACAAATCAGCCAATGACCACTTAGTCCGGTCACATTACGAAGGATAGCCGTCTCCATTATACAATACCGAAAGAATATACAAAAAGTTTGTTAGTTGGTCTTCCGCAAGAATATACAAAAAGTTTGTTAGTCTTCCGCAAATAGTTTGGAGCCCCTACACTGGTCCTTCATGAGTCAGCGCCCCCCTCCCAGTGCATGTTTATCATGGTGTCTGTAGTAATTCTAATGCTCCTGCATATGGAAAATCATGCGGGTAAGAGTGACAGCACATTTAGTAAAATAGTAGAAACGTTGTGTTCTAGTGGGAGAACTAACCAGGTTCAAGTTTCCTTCTGGGCTCATGACGATTTGGTGCATTTTATGTACTTGAGCTGATTGTTGATTTAAGTTAGTTTCGCTGACTCACATAGGGCCGGACTCCAATTGTATGAAAAAGAACTCATCCTCTTCATCATGAAAAACGAAAAAGACTTGGATCATTGTGGTACTACTCCACACAATCTTGCCCGTCCCGGGTTAAGAAGTGATTCAGACATTATCCATCCCTGTGAGGAAAAAAGGGGTTAAAAAAACAGCAACAAAAGAATAAATCATGTGTCTTGTCATGTTATTTGTTATTTTGTTTGCCATTGTGCAGCCAGAGTGCAAGGGTGAGTTGTAATCATACAAAGTTATATTTACCTGTTCTCTTGCTTTCTTCTTGAAAACTCCATAAGATGACATGACGATCTTGCACGACTCTTCGATGTGTGGTACGAAGTCCATGTTCAGTGGGTTATACTGGTATGACCGATTGGAGTTCATGCGCTTCCGTGCATTCAGGTTAGCATGTGAAGCATTGATAAAATGCAGTAACACATGTGCCTGTTAATCAAAACATAATTGAAGAGGATAAGAAAACGCAAAGAACTTTAGCAGTGGAATCCTACAAAAGAATAGAATACAATCAAAACTTACATGAAAAGCAGCTTTGAGAATGTCATCTGGCTTTGCTTGGTCCTTGAGCAAAGCATATACCTTGTCCTTTGTCGGGTTATATGTAACAATATACCTCTCATCCTGCAACCAAACCGCATTGCAACTTTACAGACCGATCTTTGTTTACACCAAAGGAAGGAAAACATACTGAATGGAGCAAATAAGATGGTACCTCGAACAAAGGTTTTATAGCAATAAACGAAGCAGGTTCTTGAAACGCCTCCCCAAATCTTGATCCTGTAAGGGAACAAAACTGATTAGTAGAGGTTCTACATTGTACCTGCATACAGGAATATATAAGATTATTAAGAGTGCAAACCTATTGCAACTGGCTCATGTCGCCAAGGTGGATTAAATATTGTCTCTTGTGAGTTTCCATCCTTCAGTGAGGGTACATACCCTGCATCAGTAAAACAGGAGACATAAATATCACACTGGGTGACATGCAAATAACTGGCGACTGAAGACTGAAAGCTTTCATTTAAACTCCATACTTCAGATACTAGTCTTTAGGCTTTGTTATTATTCAGCTAGTTTCACTATTAAATTCTAATCTTCTAAATTTAATTGCATGAACTAACAAACTATTTACGGATACAATTTCAGTTCCTTCTCATAAACACATCTGGTGTATTTAGAATAATGTCGCTAAAGATTTATTAGTTACTATGTTGGCTTTGAAACACACTAGTATTTGCACACACAAAAAAAAATCTCTCTTTGCAGAACTTGTACAAAATTTTGAATTGCGCAGACAAAAGGATATGTTGACATACCAGTCCTGATGAAAGAATCCACAGCCACAGTGAACCTTGCCCTATTCAGAGTATTCAATACAACAGATCTCACCTGGTTATAAACTAATATTAGTGCTGTTAACTGGAAGTTTATCAGAAAAAAAATAAATACAAGAGCAACACACTAAAGGGATTTACAAGTGTACCTCATGATATGAACTGAGAAGATATCCGCACGACAAGACGGCAAATGAAGTTACCAGCGATGGATTGCTTTTAGAGATTAGAATGCTCATTCCAGTTCCCAACTTCACAAACAAAACATAACAAACAAAAGAAATCTTAAAACCTAAATCGGAGAAGGAAAAAATGAGAGCGATTGAGAAAGCATAATGGCAGCAGCAAAGAAAGCTGCAAGCTCAATGAAAAACATGAACATTTACCAGATCAGCAATGTTTCCAACACTTTCTCCTTTAGCAGTGACATCACCGATATTTTCTCCTTTTGCATATGCCTTGTAGATTGGTGTTCGAGTAGAGGTGGAAGTGACAGCAGCAACATTCTGATTGGAGCAAATGCATCAAACAAGTAGAATACATTTCATCACTCATTTTGCAAGTAAAGGCAAGTTAAAAATATTAGTAACATACTATAGCAAGAACCTGTTGCAACAAATCAGTAGGACAAACCTTAACAACATTTGCTATGCATGCCATTGGTAGGAAAAGTTGTGGGAAAGCTGCAGTAGCTAATTCTATCCCAGCTCCTAACTCCATCAAGAGATCACCAGAAAAGCGAAGCTATAGGAAATTTCCATTTCAATTAGTCATTAGCATGAAAGAAAATTAAGTACTGCAGAAGGGCACACATTGAACCTAATATATGCACCTGCTTCAGGTCATAATCAAATTTCTTCCCTTGGCGGGCAAAAAGCATCTTTCCAACACGCCCAGCCCCATCCTATAGTAGCAAAACAATACAGATATCAGACTAGTACTTTTTGCTAACTGCACATGGTGAATCTAGTTAAAACAAGTCACCATTGACAAGTGCTATTTCTGTAAGAAGGGCATTAACAGTACTAGAGAAAGACATTGTGTTCTTTATTTTGGATACTATATTGCAGGCTTTGTTCTCTTTGAACATGACTTCGACAAATATCAAAAAAAGAAAACTCTATTGATCAGTTTTTTCAATAAAGAAAGAAAAAGAGAGTATTTTTACCTTGAGTATCCAGTTGATAGCCACAGCACCAGATGCAGCCCTGCTTTGGGAGACTCCAACAGAGTTGAGCAAGGTTCTTGTTGTAAACACACCCATTGCTCCACCAAAGAAATGCTGACAAGAGAAAAGGAAAGGCAAAATTAAATAAAATACATCTATCCAGTAGATCATGGAATCCAAATATAATGTAATGAAAATATACCTTCATTGCTCTCCATGTCATGTATGGAACATATGAAGGTGTGACACTTTCTGGAAAGCCTTCGGGCACAACATATGACCTTATAAAGGACATTATTTCCTGCAGCAATAAAAATATGTGGAAATTGGAATCACTATATTAGTTCATCATCCTAAATCATGACCATTCATTTTATCTAGTATTTCTATAGTTGAAAACAAAGGAGGTAATTAACACCAAAAGATCACAATCACAAGGAACAGTGTGCTATTGAGCGGCATCCAACAAACAACTAGCTTCAACGAGACACCAGGGTCACTTTGCCTAAAGATTGCAACTTTGCTCCACCAGCAAGGCAGCAAGCAAAGTCCCTGAATAGATAACCTGAGGTCAGAACAAGTTGACCCTGAATCACATACTAGGCCATGCATGTGATAAACCTAACTGAGGAAATGGAATTCAAAGCCAACTGGCGACTCAACACCAATCCACATTTACTGAAAAAGTTGAATTAATTGCTCGGAGACAACCAACAAAACAAATAAAAGACCTAACTTTTCTTTCCGAGTAATCAACAACGTGGCCTACAGTTGCGGATCCAATCTGGACAGAAATAATTGAAATTTCGACACTTCGCCTCAAACAACCAGACACAAGTGCAATTAACTTGAGCCAAATTCCGACCAAATCATTGTTTCAAGCATATCCATCCACATCATATGGATCCAACATCCAAGTGCAAATTCTGATCCGTTGCTGCTGCCGAAACCTCAAATTATCGACAGAGGAAACCGCAACACAACACCACCAAAACAACAATAAATCCACATCATCCTTCCACCTCGTTAAATCACACCATATCACCTCCTTGTCAAACCACACCACCCGTATAAACAAACAAAGCAATTCGACAGAAAAAAGAGCAAACCATCACCAACAGTGTCAGAAATCCTCCGGTCTAGGGCGGCAGGAGGAGGTGGCCTCACCTCGACGGGCGGCAGCGGGGACTGGAGCGGGACGGCCTTGAAGGCGAGGCCGACGGACGCCCTTCCCTTGGCCTTGACCGCGGCGCCGGCGGCGTCGACCACGTAGCTCCACCGCCTCCCGTCGACCTCCTCCAGGCACAGCACCCCGTCCCTGGCGATCTCCGCCGTCGCCGTCGCCGGGACCCTGGCGGCCGGCGGGGCGGTAGCCTTCGCCGCGGTGGCCTCGGCCTCCCGCACGGCGGCGCGCACCGCGTCCCGCACGGCCGGCGCGGACAGCGTGACGGTCTGCGCTGCTGCCGCCGCCCCCGCTCCCGCCGCCGCCGCAGACCGCTTCAGCCCCATTGCCGGCGCCATGCGGAGGGGTGGGGCGCGGGGGTGGGTGGGTGAGATTCAGATGTGGTGAAGGGCGTTGCCGAAAGACAGCGAAGCAGCGCGGCCGCTTGGAGAGATGGACGAGGCTTTTATACGCGGCTCACCTCCGAGGCTCCGGCTCGCAGCCAAGAGATCGCGCGACTAGTACCCGTGTGGGTTGGACACGATATTTTTTTTAGTACTTCTGATGACTGGCAGAGTGGGGTCTGGATCCTGTGGGCCCATGTATCGGCGTGATGGGCCGCTGGAGTTGGGAGGCGGGGGAAGTGGTTGACAGGTTGACGGACGTGTGGCCGGCTGCTGGAGGCAGATTGCCAGCTGGAGGAAGGGCCGCGAACGCGGGCACTGCAGCGGGCTCCCGCTCTGACCGCCAGGTGGGACCAGGTGGAATTTGGGGCCCACGTTTCACAGGGGTTTTTTTCTTTGATATAAAAATTTCACAGGGTATTGATTTGAATGGGAAAAGGTTTATTTGGCTGAAATTTTTTATTCAGCACTCCAGTTCTTTGGGGGCAAAATTCCCTTTTTATTTAACTCTTGCCTTGTAACCGTATCTGGGCAAATACATTGGTGTCGTCCCATATGTGGTCTCATGTAGCATAATTTTAAGACAGCTTAATAGACAATAAATACAATGGTTGTATTTTAAGTTGTCTTTTAGTAACTCATAATTCCTTCATTTATGCAAAGAATAAAAGTAAAGTAAACTTATGAGTTGCATGATGCATGGCAACAACAATTCGTACAATGATACAATAATTGTCTCATAGTCCTAAATTTTAGCTCATGAGATGGTTGTTTCGTGAAACAACAACCTCTTTCTCTCTTACTTCTCTCTTTCCTCCGCATAAGCAAAAAAACCATACTGCTGGTAGTAGCAATGTACTTGTCCTCACCGTAGTTTTTACTTTCTAGACTACTAGTAATAAAGAGAAATGGGAGAGAGCATTTGGAGTGGAGCTTGTCATGTTTGACTACTTTTTGCACGAACTTGTGGGTCTAGTACAATACCTAAGAGGTATTTTATGTTTCAAGTTAAAAGATAAATTGTAGTTACTCTTTTTTTCTAAGACAAACTTTTACACTTCAACCAAGTTTTAAAAAAATGAATAAACATGTACAACATCAAACTAGATTGATTTAGATACCATGAAATATGTTTTTATAATGTATTTAGTTGACTAGTAGAAATGTACATGTTTATTGAAAGCAATCGGTGTTTTTTTGAAACACAACGGTTGTGTTCGGTAGCAGTAAAGTAAGTGTTGTGGCCGTAGCTTTTTACTTGTCCTTCTCAGTGATCCACTGTGAGAACCGTCATTGTGGCTTAAATTCAGCTCAAGCGAACACATCCGTTGGAATAGAACTAAAATATTTGATTTATTCCCTTTATCCCACCATTACATTAAAAACGTGCCAATCCAATTCAAACTCCACCTTGGTCTTTTTATTTTTATCCCACATTCATTAAGAACTTGTTCATTTACCCTCCCTTGTTTTCCCCTTTAATCCCACAAAATTTCCTAAAACTTGTATCCCCATTTCATGGATTTTGATATTGTTGGAAGGTGATCTTAGAAGCAAATGTGTCGGTGTAAGAAACGGTAGTCCTAGCACCAACGAGTAATGAGTGTCTACGCGTCGGGAGTCCGGATGGTGTGCAAGAAGAACACAATCGATTTATACTGGTTCGGGCCGAGAAATGCCCTACGTCCAGTGGGGGGGAGAATTCTGTATTATCTTACACCGAAGTGCTTGTAGTAGGGGCTATAAGCAGATGTGAGAGAGGGAGGAACTCCCAAGTCTCAAGGTGAGAGAGGAGAATGTGGATGTGTGCGACTCTACTGGTGCCCTCGCAAGGTCTAGGAGAGTTATCTGCTCGTGTCTCGCTTTGTGTTGTTGTCGTGGTTGTTCTTTTTCTCGGTCCCCTTGGAATGATCCCTGCATGCGCCTTTTATAGACTCAAGGAGGTCCAGGGTTACAAAATATTGGCGTGTGGTGTGACTCTACTGGTGGAGGAGCCTAGAGGCCTCGGGAGGGCCTTATCCGGTGGCGACGTGGTCCATACTGTGGAGGCATGGCGGCGGTACTTCTGGCACTGCTGCTACGTGTTCTGGCATGTGTGCCACTGCTGAGGAAGTGTGTAACACCCTAGGTGTTTGTCACCAGTTAAGCAGTAGGTTTAAGCTCAAACATGATAGATTAAGTGGAGATGACGATGGCAAGGTCAACCTATGGAGATGAGCCTAACCTAAACTTGGATGCTGCACCATTGTTTTACATAGAGGCCAATTTTTCCAGATAGATGCTTGGGTGGTGTTATTGCAATATCTTCATGTGTCTCACCTTAGTACCTATCTATATTGGTCACTGGCAAAGTTTCATGAAGTTTGAAATCAAAAAGTCACATGAAATGATAAGTTATATCCTTGTTGGAATGATTTTTCTAAGTGCTTGAATTGCACTATCAAGTGAATGGAAATATAGGTCATCAACCCAACCTTGCAACCTTGCCCAAAATACTCTAGATGGACTCTACAACAAAAATCGTGAAAGATTCATGTTGGGCAAATGCCAAGAAAATGCTCCAATGAACCAAAAAGGATAAATTAAGCTTTATCACGATACCACTTTGGTCAAAGTAGAAATATAGTTTCTATACCAGTTTTGAGGTTGGACATTAAATGAAAGTTGTATTCCATATCATGTAGAACAAACTTTGTTTTTGGACAAAGAGCTAGATCATCTTAGAAGTAAGCCAAATCGAGGTCATAAGATCAAATTTGCTGCTGATTACAGGACTTAGAAATATTCTAAGTCTAGAAATTCATCAACATCGGCATTGACGTCTCGCGTTCTCCAAAATTCGTTAAGTAACTTGACTTGAACCCAAAATGGAAGTTGGAGCTAGGTTCATGGCAAAGGGCATGTAAAAAGATGGCACTCGTTTGACCTTGTTATGACCCTCAATTTTTGGAGTTTGTTAATCGCTGTCAACGCCTTGACACTGTTAATTTAGAGCTTAATTACCTACTAATCCATAGCTCTAATGGTCTTGCTTCCTTAATACAAGTAGAAGAGCATTCTGAGGGCAACAACTTTTCTATAGGCGCCAAGGTCTGAATCTGCACCGAATATGCCGAAAACGGACTCCAAGTCGGGCACAGCAACGCACGCCACGTGCTCGATGGAATGTCGACGCGTCCTCCATGCGCCGGCCGCGCCCCGCCATGGCTGCCGCGCGTCCCGCACCCTCTGCTGGCTGCTGCCGCGCGCCCCTGCACCCCTGCCATCAAATGTGGATGCCCAAGCACCCCCTGCCTCGCCCTCCCTCACTTCCGCACCTCCTGGCTCTCCTCCCCGCTCCCATTCTCGCCGCGACACGCGCGCACCAGAGCGCCGCCCTCCATGGCCGCCGCGGGCGGAGCTGCTCGTCGCCCGCAGCCTCGCGCGCTCACTGCCCGAGCCGAGCCGACCACCCCACCTTACTCCTCGTTCCACGCCGCCCCTCAGCGCCCCTTCCCCGGCCGCCCAGCATGCCGCTGAAAGGTCTTGATGGCTAGAGGGGGGTGAATAGCCTATTAAAATTTTCTACAAAGACAAGCTAAACAAGTTTATCAATAAAACAAATAGCGAGATGCGAGTTTTGCTTAGCCAATGGGGTGTTTGCAAGCCACCTATCCAATCCACAATTCTAGTATTTGCACTCAACCGCACAAGTCAAACCGAGAAGGTAAGTACAACTATAACTAGCAAGCTACACAAAAGAACTACTATAGCAAAGCTAACTAGCTAGCAAAGATAACTAAGAAATTAATACAAGAGAGATAGGAGGGTATCACCGAGGGGCGAAGTATTGAGCCAACCAATATGATCAACAATGAATAACCAAACACTGGGATCAATCAATCACAATATGAAAGTGATGACACGAAGATTTATCCCGAGGTTCACGTGCTTGCCGGCACGCTAGTCCCCGTTGTGTCCCTCTTCACCACGTGGTTCGGTGGCTAATCGGTCACACACCGAGCCTCTCAAAAGGCGCCACAAGAACCTACCAAATGGCAAAAGGTTGCAATGACACGAGCAATATATTAATGTTGCCTTTGGCGCTTCGCCGAGGTAGGCACACACCCCTCACAATCACCGGAGGTGGCCAAGAACAAACACCAACTCTTGCCAACGCCTCCAAGCTGCTCCAAGCCGTCTAGGTGGCGGCAACCACCAAGAGAAACAAGAATCCCGCAGCAAATCAACCACCAAGTGCCAACTAGATGCTATCTCACAATGCAAATGCACTTGGATCACTCAATCTCACTTCGAATATGCAAAGAAGCAAGAGAGATGAGTGGGAGGGGAGTTGCTTAGCTCAAAGTGCTCACAAGTATGTCAAATGTTCGAGAGAGAGAGCCTTGAGCCGGCCAACGAGTATATATAGACGTACCCCTTCGAATATAGCCGTTAGAAACTGAAATCAGCAGCAGTCGCGCAGACCGGACGCGCTGGTCGCGTGGACCGGACGCGCCGGTGCCTCAACGGCTAAAATTCGAAACACTGACCGGACGCGCTGGTCGCGTGGACCGGACGCGCCGGTGCCTCAACGGCTAAAATTCGAAACACTGACCGGACGCGCCGGTCGTAACGACCGGACGCGCTGGTCACCACCGGACGCGCCGGTCCCGTGACCCACCGGACGCGCCGGTCAACACCGAGTCGCGCAAAACGAACCAACCACCGGACGCGCTGGTGAACAGACCGGACGCCACAGTGACCGCGTCCGGTGGGAGTCCAGTAAGCTCCCTGGACCACCGGACGCGTCCGGTGGCCTGTGACCGGACGCGCCTCGCGTCCGGTGCAGCGACTGAAAAACGCGCAGTTACTGGACACTGACCGGACGCGCCGGACGCACAGTGACCGCGTCCGGTGCAGCGTCCGGTGCAGCGTCCGGTGCAGCGTCCGGTGACTTCTGTGACCTCCGTTCGCTTCCGTTTCTTTTCCGTTTGATTTCCGACTTTCGGCGTAGTAGAAAATAGGCATTTCAACTCCTCGAAAACGCCTGAATCCCGCCTCGCAAGCTCGGCGGGAGGGAGAGAGGAACCCAAACCCTCTCTACCGCTTAAACTCCAATGCCGTCGCAAACGTGCTAACACCACCAAGTGATCATCACCATGTGCATGTGTGTTAGCATTTTCACAATCATTTTCCGAGGCGATATTAGTTCTATCCAAATGCATATGATCATGAAATGCACACCTAGAGGCACTTAGGAGTTCAATAGCCGCGTCATTCCCCTCTTTATAGTACGGCTATCTATCCTATAATGTAACCACACCCACTAGGTGTCTTGGTTACTAAAACACAACCCTTAAGCATATACCTTTGCCTTGATCACATAGGGTTGCGTCCAAATCCAAGTGTGGCCATCATGATCACCATGTCCATCTTGTCACCAACCTTGGAATGTACTAATCCTCATATGCTACATACAACTTAGGCATAGGATTAGTACTTAGGTATTGTCACTAATTACCAACACCAAACATAGGACTTTCAATCTCCCCCTTGTTGGTAATTGGTGACAAACCTTTCACAAAGATATTATGATAAAATTTTGATTGAACCCATGTCACATTGTCCAAGTATATTACAATGTGTAAGAATTATGGACATGTGATCATGAATTCAAATTGATAGCAATGGCTCCCCCTACATGTATGCTATATGTTTGGATTTTGGAAGCATACATGTTAGATAGGAAAGATTAGGAGCATTGACTATCAATAGGTGCTAAGTGTTTAAGATTATAGACCTTTGAAGCGTGATACCATCGGAGTTGCGATAAACACCATCTTAGCACCTTGTGTAGTTAGATTCCACTTGAAAAGCACAAATATAACTAGAAACCTCATGAGATCAACATTATAAGCAAGGTTCTAGTACCACTTTGAAAAACATGAAGCAACAAAAATCTAACTACTTCCTATTCATGCTAGTACCACAATGCATCATTCAAATTATACTAGCAAGTCACCACACAAGCAATGTATCGGAGAAAACGAAATGCATAACTATGCATCATACATATGAAGTGCACATAGAAATGCAACATTCATGTTTAAAGAGCTTGCTCCCCCTACTTGTGTGCTCAAAATTTTAGTTGATCCCCTTCTTTTATCAATTCTCCCCTTTTAGAATCTATCTTGTGAACAACATTTTTCTCCCCCACAACATTGCCACAACATTGTCTTCCCCTTTGAGTCCTATCTTTGTGAACAATATTTTCTCCCCCTTTGGCACCAATTGACCACAAGGAGCAAACTTTAGATAGATTATCATGTTGAAATATGGGGTGAGGATCAAGTTTATGATTCAACCTAGATTGCTTGCATAAATAAAATACTTCGGTTTAATCCAAGGGCAAGCTTCTTCACACCTCACTAGAAGGGTTATCATGCACCATGTTGAAGCAAATATTTAGACAAGTTTTCTAGATTAAATACTTAGGATCACAAGCTACTTAAACAAGTTATATGCTACCACTAGATCATACAAGTCATGGAAACAATAGTGGCACCATATAAACTTCAATTTCATTTAATTTTCATGAATGATCCTAGAACATATAAATTATGACTAGATGCACTAAACGAGTCCTTAGCATAGAATGTATGACATGTCAACCAATTGTACCTTGGGGCTCAAAGGAGAGGCATGTCATATATGGGGTGCATCAACTCATGTTGGAGAAGTCAAGTATGTTCAACTCATTCTTTAGCTTGTGAAATCTCTTCTCATCAAGTGGCTTGGTGAATAGATCGGCTAATTGATCTTCGGTGCCCACACTCTCAATAGCAATGTCACCCTTTTGTTGATGATCTCTAATGAAATGATGACGAACATCAATATGCTTTGTTCTTTGATGTTGAACCGGATTGTTGGTTAGCTTCACGGCACTTTCATTGTCACATAGCAAAGGCACATTCTTGAAATTGATTCCAAAATCCTTCAAAGTTGCCTTCATCCACAAGATTTGTGCACAACAACTACCCGCGGCGATGTATTCGGCTTCGGCGGTAGATAGTGCAATACTATTTTGCTTCTTGGATGACCATGAGACAAGTGATCTTCCCAACAATTGACAAGTCCCGGAAGTGCTCTTTCTCTCCACTTTGTCACCGGCATAGTCAGAATCCGAATATCCAACTAGCTCAAAGCTTGCACCTTTGGGATACCATAATCCAACATCTTGTGTATGCTTTAGGTACCTCAATATTCTCTTTGTTGCTTTCAAATGACTTTCTCTTGGTGAGGCTTGAAATCTTGCACACATGCATACACTAAACATTACATCGGGTCTTGATGCCGTCACATAGAGTAGGCTACCAATCATTGATCTATATAGCTTTTGATCCACCATGTTGCCACTCTTGTCACTATCCAAACTTCCACTAGTGCCCATTGGGGTTGTAATGCCCTTTGCATCTTCCATGCCAAACTTCTTGAGCATATCTTTGATGTACTTGGTTTGGCTCACAAATGTTCCTTCCTTCATTTGTTTGATTTGAAGTCCAAGAAAGAAACTAAGTTCACCGATCATTGACATTTCAAATTCCTTTGCCATCATTTTCCCAAACTCATCACAATAATCTTGATTGGTTGAACCAAATATGATATCATCAACATATATTTGCAACACAAACAAGTCTTTCCCAATCTTCTTGGTGAAGAGAGTAGTATCCACTTTGCCCATGACAAATCCTTTGGATAGCAAGAAGTCCCTCAATCTTTCATACCATGCTCTTGGTGCTTGCTTCAATCCATACAAAGCTTTTCTCAACTTGTAGACATGATTGGGTTTCTTGTCATCTTCAAAACCGGGAGGTTGCTCCACATACACCTCTTCTTGAATGTACCCATTGAGAAATGCACTCTTCACATCCATTTGATATAGCTTGATATTGTGAGCACAAGCATAGGCAAGTAAGATCCTAATTGCTTCCAATCTTGCAACCGGGGCATAAGTTTCACCAAAGTCAAGACCCTCTATTTGTGTGTAACCTTGAGCCACTAGTCTTGCTTTGTTCCTTACTACTATCCCATCTTGATCTTGCTTGTTGCGAAAGACCCATCTTGTTCCAATGACATTATGATTCTTAGGCCTCTCAACTAGTTCCCATACTTCATTTCTCTTAAAGTTATTGAGCTCTTCATGCATTGCATTTACCCAATCCGGATCTCTCAATGCTTTATCAATGTCCTTGGGTTCTTCCATTGACACAAAAGAAGAGTGAGCACAAAATGATGCCAATCTTGATCTAGTTTGAACTCCTCTTTGTATGTCACCAATGATGGAATCCAATGGATGGTCTCTTGCAATGTTAGTTGGTTGAAGCACTTGCACTTGATTGCTTGGATGTTGATGTTGATCATGAGTTGGAGATGATGAACTAGCCACTTGTTGATCTTGTTGCACTTGAGATGATGTACTAGCTTGATTTTGCATTAGAGACCCACTAGCTTGTGTAATTGGACTTTGGAGCACTTGATCTTTGTTGTCATCCACATCAATCACTTGCTTTGGCCTAATATCACCAATATCCATTTCTTTCATAGCATTGGTCAATTGAGTTCCTCTCACATCATCCAAGTTATTTTCCTCATCTTGAGAGCCATTTGTTTCATCAAACTCAACATCATGAACTTCCTCAAGTAAACCGCTAGCCAAATTCCAAATTCTATAAGCTTTGCTAGTAGTGGAGTAACCAAGTAGAAATCCTTCATCACATTTCTTTTCAAACTTGCTCAATCTAGTGCCCTTCTTCAAGATGTAGCATTTGCAACCAAATACCCGAAAGTACGCAATGTTGGGCTTTCTTCCATTTAAGATCTCATATGGTGTCTTCTCTAGGAACTTGTGGCAATAGAGGCGGTTGCTATAGAAGCAAGCCGTGTTGATTGCTTCGGCCCAAAATGACCGGAGGTGGCCAAGAACAAACACCAACTCTTGCCAACGCCTCCAAGCTGCTCCAAGCCGTCTAGGTGGCGGCAACCACCAAGAGAAACAAGAATCCCGCAGCAAATCAACCACCAAGTGCCAACTAGATGCTATCTCACAATGCAAATGCACTTGGATCACTCAATCTCACTTCGAATATGCAAAGAAGCAAGAGAGATGAGTGGGAGGGGAGTTGCTTAGCTCAAAGTGCTCACAAGTATGTCAAATGTTCGAGAGAGAGAGCCTTGAGCCGGCCAACGAGTATATATAGACGTACCCCTTCGAATATAGCCGTTAGAAACTGAAATCAGCAGCAGTCGCGCAGACCGGACGCGCTGGTCGCGTGGACCGGACGCGCCGGTGCCTCAACGGCTAAAATTCGAAACACTGACCGGACGCGCTGGTCGCGTGGACCGGACGCGCCGGTGCCTCAACGGCTAAAATTCGAAACACTGACCGGACGCGCCGGTCGTAACGACCGGACGCGCTGGTCACCACCGGACGCGCCGGTCCCGTGACCCACCGGACGCGCCGGTCAACACCGAGTCGCGCAAAACGAACCAACCACCGGACGCGCTGGTGAACAGACCGGACGCCACAGTGACCGCGTCCGGTGGGAGTCCAGTAAGCTCCCTGGACCACCGGACGCGTCCGGTGGCCTGTGACCGGACGCGCCTCGCGTCCGGTGCAGCGACTGAAAAACGCGCAGTTACTGGACACTGACCGGACGCGCCGGACGCACAGTGACCGCGTCCGGTGCAGCGTCCGGTGCAGCGTCCGGTGCAGCGTCCGGTGACTTCTGTGACCTCCGTTCGCTTCCGTTTCTTTTCCGTTTGATTTCCGACTTTCGGCGTAGTAGAAAATAGGCATTTCAACTCCTCGAAAACGCCTGAATCCCGCCTCGCAAGCTCGGCGGGAGGGAGAGAGGAACCCAAACCCTCTCTACCGCTTAAACTCCAATGCCGTCGCAAACGTGCTAACACCACCAAGTGATCATCACCATGTGCATGTGTGTTAGCATTTTCACAATCATTTTCCGAGGCGATATTAGTTCTATCCAAATGCATATGATCATGAAATGCACACCTAGAGGCACTTAGGAGTTCAATAGCCGCGTCATTCCCCTCTTTATAGTACGGCTATCTATCCTATAATGTAACCACACCCACTAGGTGTCTTGGTTACTAAAACACAACCCTTAAGCATATACCTTTGCCTTGATCACATAGGGTTGCGTCCAAATCCAAGTGTGGCCATCATGATCACCATGTCCATCTTGTCACCAACCTTGGAATGTACTAATCCTCATATGCTACATACAACTTAGGCATAGGATTAGTACTTAGGTATTGTCACTAATTACCAACACCAAACATAGGACTTTCAGCCGCAGCGTCGCCCGCCCTGCCACCGTCGCCGCCAGTGCCGCTGGCGCACGCGACCAGTGCGCCTCAGGCCGTCTCCGTTTCAACCAAGCAGCCCCACGGGTGCGCCTCGACGTCGTGAAGCTTCTATGCCACTCCACCACCGCCATAGTCGTCGGAGTCGACTCGCCGCCGGCCGCCGCTGCCGCGTGCAGCAGTCGCTCGTGGCCGGGCCACCTCGGGCCACCTCAAGCCAAGCTGGAGGCACCAGCGAGTGCGCGCAAACCCCCGGATGCTCCCCTGCCAATCCCCCTTCGCCGTCGTGCCTCCTCCGGCCGCCGTGAACCGTTTCCCCCGGCGTCCTCTGCTTTCAATCGCGACCAGGGACCTCGCGCGAGAATTCGGCAAAATCCAAGGGCCTTTTTGCGAAGTTAGTGACTCATTTGAATAGTGCAATAAGGACTTGTTCGCTCAGTTTAATTAAAGTTTCTTCCAGGGGTCCCGTTGTAAAGTGTTTATCCTTTTTGGTTTAATAATTTTTTTTTGCAGAAAAATGACTAAAACTTTGGAAAACTATAGTAAATTGTAGAAAAATCGTAAAATAGCAAATGAGGACTTTTTGGCATCCTTGTGAAATTGTCTATGCATTAGATCTATAATGTGGCATGTTTTAGTTTAATTATTTTCTGTAAAAATAGATCTATGCAGCTAGGTTCTTGATACTTGCCATGTCTTGTGTTTTTCATAACTGCAGTTTCGTTGCTCAAATAAATGTGAAATTTTTGTAGAATGCTACTAAGGTGATTGTTGTTGTCTAGTAAAAATTTCAGGAGTTTAGGATTTATAGTTTAAGAGTTATAAAAATAACAAATGCCCTGTATTGCTTTGCTTCTACTCTGAATAGTTCTGCATGTTTGAATTAATTGGCTCAGTTAAGTTATGAATCATGACTTGGTGAAAATACATAAGTTGTGGTACTTTTCTTAAGCTTTCCAAAAAGTTAAATATCATGATTTTTGGTTAAGTAGATCTTGAGTTATACTTGCTTAATTCTCTATGGCTGTTTCTGCCCAAAACCAGAGAGGGTTTCCTTGTTCTTACTGTGGGGCCTTCTTAATAGTATAATTAGCTTTAGGTGTTTACAACAAAGTTGTTTAGAATTTGCTAAGATTTCTAAAAAGTCTAGAACCATATTTATTGGACATGTATAACTTCATTTATAGCTGTTTAAAGTGGCATGTC
This sequence comes from Saccharum hybrid cultivar R570, assembly GCA_038087645.1. Taxonomy (NCBI): domain Eukaryota; kingdom Viridiplantae; phylum Streptophyta; class Magnoliopsida; order Poales; family Poaceae; genus Saccharum; species Saccharum hybrid cultivar. The sequence continues at coordinate 1,590,702 of JAQSUU010000433.1, forward strand.
AGTTTCTGTCTATGTTTTGGACAGATATGCAATTATTGCATTAGTTGACCCTTCTAACTGTAAAATCATCTGAATATGAGAATAACAAAGTTGTAGATAATTCATTTATCTATCTTCTGTTAAAATTTGGTGGTATTTGGCCTTGTGGTTTGTGAGTTATGCCTGTTTAAAGTTGAGTTTCAGAAATGACTGCTTTCTGCCAATTGTGGACCAGTTTCTGTAAATGGGTATAATTGACTTAGTTAACTTGAGAACCATGCTAAGAGGATTAAAGATGAATTGTAGAAAATTTCATAAGCTTTCTAGAATGTCTTGTTGCATGGCTATTGGATTTGTATAACTCCAGTTATGATCCAAACAGGTAGCTGTTGTTTGCAGTGCAGAATTTGTCAGATGCTAGTTATGGTTGTTTACTCCATGTGTTGCTATGTGTGGCTTATGCTCTTGTTGATGGTCAAGTTAAGATACTTGTGATCTTGTCAAACTTGCGTTATGCTTGATGTGCTTGCCCTCTTTAATTGGTTGTGTGATGTTAGTTAATTAGCTTTTGGTATCTATGTCTGAATCGTGTGTTTACTTGAATGATTATGTGATGCATCTTATGTTACCATTCATCATATTCATACACATGCATCTTGCATCTCAGCTAGGTACGCTAGATGCACCACGTAAAAGATGAGATGTTGAAGCCAAACCTGAAGACGGTGTTTGGTGGACCTATCCCGAAGATAGAAGGACTAAACAAGTGTCGGGATGGGAGATGCTCGCCAAGCGAGTGTCATTTATCAATCACTAACCTAAGTGTTCGATCCCAGGCAAGCCCCGGAGCATTCTAAGCCTTCTACTTTATAAAAGCAATTGAATATATATATGTTATATATGTATTGTTGCATTAAGTTATAGGAGTTGATTGGAACCACTTGCTGCATATATATCCTTTCCTTGTTCCATAAATATGTCTGAAATTCTATTCTGGTTTAGGATCGAAAATATTGCTCAGACCTGCTTAGACTGGTAGCGATCGGTGATTTCCGGTCACCTGCAATTATAGCTGGTTACTGGAATACTTTAGCTATGGGATGGATGATATCCTGGAAATAACCAAGTGTTGATGGATAATTGGAGACCGGGCGGAATAAGTATTGGGCAACCAGACAGAGTTCTAGGGTGCTTGTAGTTTCCGCCTGTGTCGATTAAGGACCGACCGTTGTTGGGCCTCGGGTCATGTTGAACGCATGCCTCACATTTAGCTGGCCGGATAAAGTACCTTCCGACCGCGAAGTTGGGAGATTATTCGGGCCGAGTGGATTGCCCGCAACGCACTATACCGGAGTAGTAGTGGCATGATACGGGGCGCGATGATAAGGCCAAAGAGCAGTTGGGGCGGCCCCCGGGTACATGTGGTTCCTGGTAAGCTCGCGACCTTACCTGAATGGTTGACTCGGTGACCAACACCTCACTTTAGCGGGTGAGTGAGGTTTGTGTGAGGAATAAATTACCAGCTGGTTAATAATCGATTCGAATCGCCATCGTTCACTGGACAGTGAACACTTGACTCGAGTTACTGCATCCTAGTAATGATGATGGAACACAGATGGTTATATGGATGATGTTGGAAATGCTAAACCTGAAATGGTAACCTTTGATGTTAATGGTTAATCAAGTGATTGCTTTAGCATAGGTGCTTACCTAGATTGAATAGGTTATAATAAAGATGATGCAAAAAGACTTAAATTAGTTTATTCATGATAACTTATGCTTTTCACAAATGAGTCAAGCTAGCCCACTGAAAGAAAGCCTTGCATACTCCTTGGTGTCATTATTTCTGGTTTGTGACGGGTAAGTCTAGCTGAGTACCTTCTCGTACTCAGGGTTTATTCCCACTTATTGCAGGTTGTGCTGTATCTTGGCTACTGCAATAATTGGTTGGCTCTTGCTGTAATGGCGGAGTGTGATCATGGGCGTGATCTTTCTGAGCCATCTTGTCTCTCATGCTTTTGTTGGAAATTGACCTTAGTACTGGCATGTATCTGAATTAAGGTGATATTTGTTTCAAACTACTTTGCTTCCGCTAATTTTAAACTTGAGTTGTAATAACTCTACTGAACTTCGATATATGTTGAATTACTTATGAAATGGATGTAACATATGACTTGTTATATTGGACCACTACGATCTTGGCTCGTATGTTGGTTGGTTTGAAATCCCTCGTGATTTTATTGGACTACCGGAGTTATAGGAGCTTAAGTATGGGAATTTAATTGCTCCGGCGATTGTTTTTGTACTTTTATTCTTATAATTTGGGCGGTTCCGTGACAGAGTGGTTTCGGTCTTTCGGTATTATAGCGACGTGCCCTGTCATACCTGGTCCTGTAGCCGGCGTGGCGTGTTTGTCCTTGTAGTTTGACTGGCGTAGAAGGCCGAGGCCTCGAAGACGGGAATTGCGGTGCGATCTTATCCCGATCGTGGGAATAGTGGCCTAGAGCAGCGTTTCGTATGCCGCGCAGGCACGAATCGCGTGTATAGTGCTAGTATGGGTGGCATAGTGGTCGGCAGCTCTTTTCCATACCTGTTACAGACGATAGCGTGGTGATTTGACCCCGGTCATTCTTGACTTGTCTGGTTGGGAAGACGCAAGAACGTGGGTGGCGTCACAGGGGGTCTCGAGCGCGCCAATGGGGGAGCTGCGTCAGAGGCCGGTCTCGGGCGAGGCAGAGACGGATGATGCCGATTCTGTGGTTCGGGCGAGGCGGTGACGTTGCCGGGGGGTCGGCCTGTGTCCGAGTCCTCAGGGCTGAGGCCTCGGGCGAATCGGAGGTGTTCCGAGACCTCTCTGAGTGAGGCCTCGGATGAAGCGGGGAGATAGATTGGTTTGCTCACATGTATTGCTGGAGGTCCAGCAAGTGAGAGTTTAGCTCGTCTCTCTTTTGTTGATTTTCCCCTTAAATAGAGAGGCCGGGTGGTTTTTCACCACAATTTAGGTATCTCTAATTGTGGTATCCAACAAAATGAATAACAAGTTTGACTTTTTGAACGCCATGCTGCGTTATCTTGGCTTTGTTTCATTCATCTTCTCTGGCCTTGTTTAAGGTGTGTTATCTTGCACTTCTTGTATTGCTTTTAGACATGGATTTCCTTTCTTAGATATATAGTCTCTTCAATGCTAGGATTTTTAAAAACTTCTTCGGATTCAACAAAACTTGCACAAGATTCTTTATTTTTTTCAAAACTATTGCTCCCCTGTGATTTTATTTAGCTGATTCATTTATTGATTGTTTTGCTCTCTTCCAGTCCATATTACTGCCTCCATTTTAAATTATAAAATATTTTGGATTTTCTAGATATATAATTTTTATTATACACTTATATATATATATATTATATTTAGATATCTAATAAAAATAATATATCTAGCAAAGCCAAAACGACTTATAGTTTGAAACCAATGTGTGCCCGTGCTGAAGAACTGAACAAAAGCAGAATTGTTTCGGATGTGCAGGTATAAGTAGGTAGCCGAGACCCTGCAGGCTGCAGCTGCCAACAAGAACCGTCTTCGCGACCAGGGGCTGGTTTAGATGCAATTTTTTTTTTTGCAAAATAGCACTGTAGCTATTTTCGTTGTTATTTGGCAAATATTGTCCAATCATGGTCTAATTAGGCTTAAAAGATTCGTCTCGTCCATTTCGTCTAAACTGTGTAATTAGTTTTATTTTTTATCTATATTTAATGCTTCATACATGTGTCTAAAGATTCGATGTGACGGGAAATCTGAAAAATTTTGCAAAATTTTCTGGGAACTAAACAGTGTCCAGGTCTAACCGCCGCCGCCGTAGACCAAATCCATCCCGCTCGCACCTAGAAAGGCGAGAACCCGCGGAATCCTGCCATGGAGGATGAGCAATCGAGCCAAAGATCGAAATTTTGGAGCGGCCCTGCCATCGCCGCCACATTACCGTGGTTACTGGTTACTGCCTTGCTCGATTGCTTGACAAGAGTGAATAAAGCGACTTATATATAATCTAAGCGAAGTGTGTATGTTACGGGCAAATAAGACGCACGCTTTCTTGTTCGGACCAAAAATGACGCGAGAGGTGGAAAGCTCGCGGCACCACGAAAAATCGGAAGAATTCCACAGCGACGGCCCCCTCCCTTTCGTGCAGATACCGCGCGATCATTCATGGGTCATGACAGCGAGCAGCCGAGCAGCAGCCAGCAGCGGATCGATCTGATAACGGACGGGTGGGCACCACCGCCGCGGTCGCGACCACCCGCCGCATGTGCGTTGGATGTCCTGCCAGCAGCCAGGCGCGTCGCGAGAGGCAGCCACGGTCGACCGCCCCCATCCAGGGCCCCGCGTTCGCTTCGCTCGGCCGGCCGCGGCCGGGGATTAATAACGCGGCGCGGCGCTTGATTTTTCTGGCCTCGGCTGGCCGGCCCCTCGGGCCTCGGGGAATCTACCGAATCACGCCTTTGTTTTCGTGTGGACGCAGATTTTTTTGCCCCCGGGCCCGACGCCCCGTCGTCGGCTCGCCGTCCACGGACCACGGGACGTCCACCACCGGCCACGAGGACGCGCGCCCCGGTGCCCATCGCCATCGTCGGCGACGCCGACGCGAGACTCGCGAGTCCTTCTGTCATCTGTGCCGCAGTAAACGATTCTTTTCTAGCGTGATCTCACAGTAATCAATCCGCTATTTCGTACAAAAAAAAAGTCCGCTAAGGACCTCGTGCCGATCCACGTGAAACCTTCGTGAAAGGAAATCGATTCATGTACCGGCAGCGGCAGTCCGGCACCCTACCACGAGACGGGCACGCTCTGCGCCTGTCGCTGTCGGTGTCCGGGCGCGCGGATCCTTCAGGGTGAGCGCGCTGAACGTGGTGGGTTCAGGCCAGCATCCATGTACGACGTTTTTCTTCAGTGTTCGGTCACCGGCGCGGCGCGTTCGGCGTGACTTGAACAAGCGGCGTCACTGCTCACGTACTTGACTAGGATTGATAGTCGCTGGTCGGTTTTCTCTGTGTGAGATAACGATGGTCTCACTACTCGCGATGCCAAACATTTCTCTATGGCGACGGTGAGCACAGCACACGCATTATTGTCTTCATTCATGCACCGAACAGATCGGACAAATCATATTCGTGCGTAGTATTGAGTGGACTATATGGCCTTGTTTAGATGCCAAATTTTCTCCCAAATTCCACTATGCAAAAAGAAGATTCCCCATCACATCAAAATGCCGGCACATGCATGGAGTACTAAATGTAGATGAAATCAAAAACTAATTGCACAGTTTAGTTGTACTTTACGAGACGAATCTTTTGAGCCTAATTAGTCAATGTTTGGACAAAAATTTACAAATACAAACGAAATACTACAGTGGAGAATATGTTACTGTGCAGATTTTGCACCTCCAAAATCAGGCCAACTAAACACGGCCATGAGTGTAGAAAGGGACACATGAACTCAATTTCCCCCGCTAATAAGGGCCAGGTCACCATCTTTGCACGTTGCCATCCTACCTAATGTTGTATCTTATAGAGCATTAGAGCTATACCGCCTATACGCACTATCTATTTGTATCTTTATACCACGCACCCGTCTTAGTTTTGAGAACAAGGTGACAAATCCATGTAGTTTAAGACAGACAGTATGGATCAACCTACTCAGCACTCTTGTCCTACTATGATCAAAGGACGGACGTTTGACCTGTTCTCCAGTGTAGTTCACTGTAAATTTGGCTATATATGCTTGTAACGTTAGGAATGGTAAATTCTTGATGAAAATATTGGATTGTTTAGTATAGATGATGACTAAGCCAAATCGAGGTTGGGGCTACCATGGTTGATATTATTGTCTTTTTGTTCAATACATGGTTCTAAATAGTCTGCTATAGCTTTCAGAAGACATACTGCTACGGTATTGCTTGTTGTTCGGCCACTGCAGCTAAAGATGCTTTAGCTCCATTAGACACCACTATTTTGCTTCGCTGTGAAATTCTCTTAGCGTCGCTAAGCCCCGACGAAGGAAAATATCCATTCTTTACTCTAGATGACTATAATCTATAGTTTATCGATGTGTTATTTACTAAGTAAATGATGTAATGAACCATTAAAACTATTGAGTTGTTCATTGTTGAATGTTGGATGACTACGAACGTTGATTATAGACACTGAGTATGTTATTTGATTGAGTGACTTAAATAATGGATATGTACACATGTTCTCCTAGAGCCTTGGTCATGTGTTTGAGCTCATGAACTTTTTCTAGTTTCTTGTTTCTGTGCCTAGTTAGTTACTCCCTCCATTCCAAATTAAAAGTCTTTTTTTTAAAATACGTATCTTTTCTATGTATCTAGACATAGCGTATATCTATGTGCATAGCAAAAGCTAGGCACTTAGAACAACTCTAGTGTGCCTCCAAACCGAACTATAGGCTGAGGTGGATGTTTGATCAATGAACAAAATATATTGTAGGCGTCGTACTGTGGCATAACCGCTTAATTTAACACCCATCCGGAGTACTTGTCTTCCATTAGGCACTAAGTACTTCGGAAGAGCGCTAAACCGAACAGTTCCGTCGAGCACACCCAACGGGAGAACTCAAAAATCCACATTTAACATCAGGATCGTGAATGAGGGAGTAAAGCTTTCAACATTCTAAACCATTTCTTACATCACTTTATTATGACATCAGAGTATTAACAAGTTGAATGCAATAGCGGAATTAAAATCATATTACCGGTAAAAGAGTTTATACATGACATGTTTACAAGTTTTATCTTGCAACATAAAGCAAATATATAATCAGAGTTACAACAGAAGTAAATATTATTTAATGATATGATGATTCATGAACATGGTAAGTATCTAGATACAAGATATGACAACAGATTATGAAACTTTTCTTTGTAAAATATTTGGTGAGAGTTATAAATAAGAACTACATCCGCAGCGTAAAGGAAATCCTCTCTGAGCCCACCAGGAGGAATCCACACACAAGGGTTAGCTCTAGCATCCACCTGTCACCTGCAACAGGGGAAATAAAACCCTGAGTACTCAATTGTACTCAGCAAGACTTACCTGACAGGAGAAAATAAAAGACTCCAAGGATATGCAAGGCTTATCTGGCTTGCTGGTTTATTGGATTGTAGGAAGCATTACTAGATGTGCATCCTTATATTTTTTTTAACAGTCATCATTAATTCATTAGCTAACCATTCTAGGTAAGCACCTGTTCTACTTTCAAGCAAGTGATAAGCAATAAGAACCATTTTATCTTCTCTTCCAACAACTTTCTTGTTCCAGTTCTTACTACGATGTCAGGCCATAGTCAAGTCGTACCATCTAAGCGACGGCGATTCGCGAATCAATGTGCCCAGCTGGGTACCCCGAAAAAACACATGACTCACTTGCACCGAGGCACAAGCAAGCCCAACCAATTCCACTCTTAGCGAGGGTTCCAGGTCCCCGTCCAGCCTGGACTCTAAGCCCCCACACTTGAGTCCCAGCTCACAGTGTGGCACTTAGACCTCCACCATCCCCGCCACCAATCAAGCTGGTCCAGATAGAGCCGGATCCCACGACAAGCGAGGAACAGGTCTTCCTCACCCCCATCCGTAAGTATGTGCACGGGATAATAAGTTCTGTGACATGACCACTGTCCACAACAACGAACGGTCCTCAATCGACACAGGCGAGACACGCAACCAGAGCCTCGCTCTATTGCCCAACCAAATCCAAGTCCATCTCCAAATCCAAAGTACAGTCCCGCCCGGTCTCCAATTATTATACATATATATTCCATGTGATAGTAATATGACAATAATAATAAATAATCCTATCTCTCGCGAGTGACAGCCAATCACTCGACTTCTACCGGAGACCTGTAGCATAGCAATCTATACGATCCTGTCATACTAGTAAGACTCATAGGATAAGGATATATATACAGGTGGATTTCATTCAACTCCTTAAAACTTAATGCACAAGAATATAGATATAATAAAGTGCAGAATAATAGAGGTTATGCACCGGGGCTTGCCTCGGGTAGGCACGGCGTCAATAAGGTTAGTCGGTGGCTCCGGAACCTCCTCCGCTACGAGAATCTCCTCCTCGACCACCTCCACAACCTCCTCGTAGTCCTGGTCGTCGAAGGTCACCACGTCTGCCTCCAACTCGTTCACTATATGCATGCAATGATGGTGATGCAACAATTTAGCATTTATGCAACAACAACTCTTAAAAATAAACTCATATGACAAGCTATCAGCTAGTTCTAATGGCTAAGGTACTAAACTAATTATCATCTCTCAAAGTCATTCAATACTTACCTTAATTACCCTAATACGATTACCGCTTATTTTTATTTAAGTTTCAGTGAATAATTAACTACCCTACTAGACAGCATCAAATGAGGCTACAAAAATTACAGTAAGCACATAACAATCTCATTAGTCTACCATAAAATTTTCAGAGTCATAGCATTCACCAATTTACCACGAAAATTCATGCAAGTATGATTCTAATAATAATAAGTACTTACAACTATTTTAATATACCCTAATATCATCATAGAAACATATAAACTAATGTCACTAACAGCTAGATCATGATTTTAGAAATCTAACAAAATTGGTTTCCCTATTTTTGGACATCTACACAAGTCTACACAATTTATCAAAGTTTGGTTCAAAAACTAAATTAATAAAGCATTTCTACTTCACTTGAAAAAGGAAAAAGCCAATCTCCCTCGGTCCGGCCCACTCGCGCCCGAAACCGGCCCAGCAACGCGCGGCCTGCCCGGCGCCCACGCGCGCGGTGGCCATTTTGCTAAAGAGCCCTCAGCTATTTAGATAACTAACCCGCAGTCCATCTATTGTTCCTATGTGTCACTGACACTTCACACTTACCCCCCTGCGATGCTTCGAATTCCCGACGCGCGGTCCTCGAGCCGAAGAACACGATGGCGTCTCGACCGCCGGCGCTCAGCGGCTGCGCCGGCCTCCCGGGACCCGCGCCGGTGATCTCGAGCGGCTGGGCTCCATCTCCGGCCTGCTCCGCACCTCTGGGTGGCAGAAGAAGGGACCCAGAGCGGTTTAGCAAGCGCGGCAGCGGTGAGTGGCGGCTTCCGACGGCGGCGCACGCGTTCTGGTGAGGTGGAGGGGTCAACTACGTCGTTTTCTAGCCGGTAAGCATCAGTGGGTTGCGTGGGACTCTGCTGTGGTGCTGGTTGAGTCGGGACGTGGTGGAGGAAGGCTGGCCACGTGCGACCGAGAGGAGGCGGCGGCACTCTGCGGCGGCGATGCGGTGGCCAGTCATGGAACGGGCAGTAGAGGTTCGGGGGCGTGTAGGGGAGTTGCGCGAGGTTAACCCGAAGCTCACGGAACCCTCAATTTGTAGAGTGAGGCGGTGGAGAGATCACCCATGGTGTTTCTCCCTTTTCGGCCGTGGTGGGGCAGTGAAGGGGAAAACTCCAAATTGGAGTAGTGGCTGTCACGGCTTGGGCCAAGGGCGAGTCGGGAAGCTGCGTGGCTCTCCTGCGGAGCTGTGGACGTGATCACGGCGCCAGAGACGGCCTCCACCTACCGCACTTAAGGAGGCGGATCCCGGCATCCATGGCGGCAGAGGACAGAGGACGAGACGGGGCTCTGGCTGTCCTTGTTCTGGCGCGTAGCGGTCGGCCTCGGTCTCGCCCACGTGCGCGGAGCGGTTGGGCGGTGAATGTGCATGAGCAGAGCCTTAATGGCTAAACGACGGCGGTTGCTAGACGACGACGGTGATGGCGGCCGCAGTGGCGGTGGGACCGAGCCCACGCGCGCATGGCCGGCAGCAGCAGCACATGGACGGGGCAGTGGCGCACAGCAGACGCGACGCGGCAACGCAAGGCAGCAGCACAACGGCTCAGCGCGGCAGTGCACGGCCGGCACGGTGCGGCGGCAGCGAAGCAGCGGCGCAGCGCGACGCGACACGAGCCGAGGCAGCCCACGCGGACCGCGCAGCACGGCCAGGCCGAGGCGGCCCAGCTGGTCCACGTGCGTGCAGCGCAGAGCCGGCCAGACGCGCCCAGCGCTGTGAGCCCGCGCGGCGCCATGGAACGCGCACGGCGACCGCGAACAGCAGGCCACGCACGTTACACAGTGCCATGCACAAATTTTAAAGCTCGCGTAAAAACTAACCTACTCGATCTCTGCCTCATCCCACTGCACCAATGCAAACTAGGTACATCCACATTTCACCCCGAGCCAAAACACGACACTGCCACTACATAACTTTGCAAGAAAAAGGACCATGAACATGGGCTTGTCACACTGTCCCGGACTTGATGGAAATGGCTAAGTCTTGAGCTGGATTCAGCAGAACTTTGCATGTTTGAGCTCCTAGAAAAACTAGTTACCAAGATTATCACCCTAAATCAAGAGTTGCATTGACATATACAAAGTTTATACTTTGAACTTAGCAAAGCATCCCATATATGTTCCATAGCATTTTGTTCAATAAAAATTCATGCAAAAACATTCATGACATAAAATGAACTATGAACCTTATTTCCATATAAAATTTTAATTGAGCATTTCAAACTATGAAAATTCATTTGCAACCTCTACCACATGCATTAACACTCCATATGACATAAGACAACTAACAAATAATTTTTATTTAGTCTTTTCATTAATCTTTTATACACTAATCTTGCCACAAATTATTATTAACAAATTAATAATTACATTTTAATACTAAAAGGGCTTATGTAACACCGGGGGTGTTACACGTACCATGGGATGTCAGAGCTCAAAATTGAATCTTATTTCTAGTTCGAACCATCAACAATAAAAAAAGTGAAGCGCAACTCTTGAGTCTCTTGCACATGCAGCTGATTCAAGGCAATTGTTTATTTTTAATTGTCTCATGGGTCTCATCAACCTATGCTTACTCAGGAAGAAACAAACCATCTGCAATATTGATTTTCACTGAACCTGTTGTAGGGTCTATTTGGATCCCCTCCTATAAATTTTAGAGCTCTAAAAATTTTAGAGCGCTTTAGCTTAGTTTTAAGATCTAAAGCTCTATTGTGAGGTTAGCTAAAGTTTAGAGCTAACTTTAGACCACCTATTTGAGACTTTAGCTCTAAAGTTTAAAGTAGGAGATTCAAACAAGCCCTTAGCCTCGGTTTGATGTGGAGGACTAGAGATGCTCTTAGAAAATTCAAAATGGCTTATAATTTAGAATAGAGGGAGTAAGTATTTTCATGTGTTTCTATAAAACTGCACAATGAAATAGCTTATGATGTATCCCGCTATGGTTTATTATATAGTTTTTGGAGGAGTCCATCGCTAAATAGCTCAGCTGCATTTTGAAACCTTGGTTCAATATGTTCATGTCTAAATTCCATGATCAGATCCAGTGGCAAAGCTAGAGCAAATTAGAGGGTGGTGTGTCTACCTTATAGATATGTAAACTTAAGTCGTAATCATGGTGAAAAATCGATCTACTCAATGGTATTTAATTTTTCCGTGTGTGTGCATCTGCACCCACAAGCTTGTATATTGCTTCACCAAATCAAATCCAAATACTAACATTGATCCAAGTGAGTGATTGGGACAAGTGTGGATAGAGACTAGACAATTAATCTTGATGAGCTACACATCACAGCCCATGAGCTTGGACAACTTGATGCTCCTTTTTCTAAGGATGAGGTGTGGAGAACTATCCGCCAACTACTGAGCAATAAAGCGCCAGAACCTGATGGATTTATAGGTCAGTTCTATCAAACTTGTTGGTCAATTATAAAGCAAGACATTATGAATGCAGTTTTGCCATTGGCAGTAGAAAATTCAGAAACCAAGAAACTCTTAATACAACTTATATTACCTTGCTACCCAAAAGGGATGAGGCAAGGAATGTCAAGGATTTTCATCCTATAAGGCTGGTGCGTAGTTTTGCTAAATTGATCACAAAAATCCTTGCAAATAGGCTAGCCTCTCATCTTGACCAGATGGTCTCAAGTAGTCAAAGTGCCTTCATAAAAAAGAGATTCATCCAGGACAACTTCATGCTTGTCCAACAGACGGCAAGGTTTCTCCACTAGCAGAAACAACCCTGGATTCTCCTTAAACTGGATATCATGAAAGCTTTTGATTCAGTGTCTTGGCCATTCCTCCTAGAAGTCCTGAGGAAGATGGGTTTTGGTGTTATTTGGTGCTGACATCATTAGTGGACTTCTAGCATCTTCATCAACACAGGTGCTACTAAATGGTGTCCCTGGTGAGGTAATTTTTCACAGGCAAGGACCGTGACAAGGTGATCCGTTATCACCTATGCTCTTTATATTGGTGATGGATATACTAGCATATGGTGGCAAAGGCCTCGACCGAGGGACTTTTGCAACCCCTTGTAACTCGGGCTTTGTCTCATCGGATTTCCCTGTATGCGGATGATGTTGTTTTATTCCTTCGACCCACTTCTAGTGACATTGATTTAATCCTAGACATTCTCCAACTTTTTGGGGAAGCATCTAGTCTCAAAACCAATTTACAAAAAAGTAATGCTTATCCCATCCAATGCTTAGAGACTGATAGTATGGTGCTACAAGAAAGATTGCCATGTGAAATTCTGGATTTCCCATGCAAGTATCTTGGTATACCTTTATCTATGCATAAACTAACTAGAGCACAAGTCCAACCAACAATTGATAGAATTGAAGATTTGGTGCCTGGCTAGAAAGCAGGCCTGCTCTCTCGAGCTAGGAGAAGAATACTAGTCCAATTTGTACTCACCTCAACTTTAGTCTATTTGGCAATGGCCTTGGACCTTCCAGCATGGGCTGTCAAGGCAATAGATAAAATAAGAAGGGGAATTCTCTGGAAGTGACGTAAAGATGTGAAAGGTGGGCATTGTCTTGTGGCATGGCCCAAGGTCTGCCGACCTCCAGAGCTTGGAGGGCTTGAAAACTATGACTTGCAAAGGCTGGGATGGGCACTTGGAATGAGATGGTTGTGGCTTCAGAAAATTGAACCCAATAAACCATGGTCGGCCTTTCCTATCTAAGTTCATCCTCCATTTAGAGCTCTCTTCTCTGTGGCAATCATTTTATAAGTGGGTTATGGTGCTCGCACATTATTTTGGAAGGATAGATGGATCAATAATGGACAACAAGTAGCTGATCTTGCTCCACAAATTTTTGCCATTATTAACAAGAGAAAAGCTAATAAGAGGACTGTGCTGGAAGCCCTTACTAACCATGGCTGGATTGCGGATATCCAAGGAGCTCAAAGTGTTGGAATCATCACTAAATTCTTAGTGCTATGGGATATTCTCTTCGAGGTGATTCTGTAGCCTGGAGTGGAGGATGCTCATGCATGGCGGCTCTCGATATCAAGCCAATATTCTGCAAAATCTGCATATGAGACCTTCATTGGCTCCACTACATTCAGACCTTGGGAGCGTATTTGGAAAACTTGGGCTCCTGAAACATGCCGCTTCTTTATGTGGTTGGCAACACATAACAAATGTTGGACAACAGATAGGCTTGCACGCCGAGGTCTCCCACATCCTACTCGCTGCCCCCATTGCGATCAAGAGGAAGAAACTATCAATCATCTGTTAGTATTATGTGTGTTTGCGCGAGAATTTTGGTTTGTTTTGTTGTGGAAAGTGGGTTTACAAGCCCTTTCACCACAATAAGATGAACCCTCCTTTGACGAATGGTGGGCCAAGGCAGAGTCAAGAATGGATGGATCGCACAAAAAAGAACTCAACTCGCTTATCATCCTTGGGGCATGGACAATTTGGAACCATCGCAACCGATGCATTTTTTATGGTATTTCTCCTAACTTGGCTGGAGCATTGCTGCTTGCTAGTGAGGAACAACTTTACTAGAGTCTTGCAAAGACTCAGGGAAGCTCTTCTCTTGAGCCTGTAGATAGCCAGTAGGGTTCTTTTTATGGACGTGAGGTCATTTTTTGTCTTAGTAAAAGGCGCGTGTGTTTTTCTAAGAGATTAGGAGTGTGGGTGTGTGTTGTAAGAGCTCTTGCCCCTTTTTTTTCTTAATACATAGATACACAACTCTCCTGCGTGTTCGAGAAAAAATAACTGAGCGAACCAAGCTTGTGTTGAGATGACTATTTTTTGCTTACAATTCTTTAGAGCATCTCTAAATTTTGGAATCAAAACAAGTTAAGTTCCAGTTTATTATTAGTCACTAAATATAGATGTGGCACACATGCTATAGCCAAACATGTTCTAAAAAAACTAATTCTTGACATCAACGAGTACTACTATTCAAGCATGGATCAAGTGGGCTCATTATTAATATGGAAATCCAGTTCAAGTGAATATTGTCACAGGTTTATGTTGGATCTAAACCCCTAGGATTAATATAGTAGCACTCCATTTTAATATTTTTATGTTCAGCCTGTTTTTGTTTCTCGGAGATGATGGATAATCTGGCTCTTTTTCTTTTTTAGAAAAATTCTAGGTACCACTTTGAGAAGAAGCATCCATTAAGAATAATATTATGTAGTACAACTCAAACTCCGGCGACACTTTTCTTGTGCATGAAGCACATTGATCAAATTTTTAGTCATAGAAGAATCACAATTAGTCCATGTCTAATGGCTAATCACTTGATGAATAACTTGATGATGGAATTGGTTGACCCCACTAAATATTTAATATGTATTATGTTTGAGTGAACTATGCTTTGTGATTAGTTCTAGTCTCTCTGATTACAGTTAATTTATTGGTTATTTCTTCATACTCTGTGATGCCAATATGGCTCTAGTCGGACATATTTCTGATTTTTGTGATTGAATAAGCACAATAAATACGACTATCATGTTCATCAAGTAATTGCAATACAACATAAGTCACCAAAACCAGGACCATAATTGGGTATAAACGAATAATTTTTAGGGAGATTAAACCCACTAGATGGTCCCGCGAGGGTGATATTGCACATATTCAAAGCATTGTCCGGATAATTATACAATGGTGAAATTGTGAACACTAGCGTTTGAGTTTTAGATGCTCCAATAATCAAGTTGTAGATGTTAGGAAGAAGGGTAGAGAGGTGCACAAGTTGAATATCTAAGTATTCTACCTATGATAGATGAATGATTTCATGTACATGCTTGGATGCTTGGGCGATAATGAACAACGAAGATACTTTTCAAAACTTTAACACTCATTTGAAAAAATAACACAAGATAAGCCTCCTAGTTTCTTAAATGTATAATTGTGAGCACAATTTGCTGCACAATTTAGTGGAAAGGTGAGATTTGTCTCTATTTTTCATTCTTATACACTCAAATGGATCACAAACTTCACTTGCCTCCAAGGTAGGCTATCACCAGAACTAATAGTTGAATTTGAAAAATCCCCTCGAACCATGGTTTTTGAGGCACTGTGGTGTCTTGTGACGTCGGGAGTACACATGGATGCCTAGAGGTCTTCTAGGCGATATGGTGTAACTAAAACACTGTGGCGTCATGCGATGCCTGGGTACGCCTTAACGCCTAGGTGACGACTCAAAAACCATGCCTTGAACTCTAATACAACATATGCACCTTAACTTTCAAAATAGGATAAAATAACCCCTTAACTATTTCAAAGTGGGTTTGCTAGCGACACAATGGGGACCACACGTTAAGTGCGTCTCCCTCTTTCTTATATTAAAAAATCATAACTTTTTTATATGAAGTCAAATAAATCTCAACTTTATATAAAAACTATAGAGTTAGATGCGATATACAGCTTTATACTCGACAGCCTTTTTATTCGAGATCTTTTAGAGGCTCAAATATTTGTTTTAAGTTATCAGACTTTTAAACTTAATTTTTGAATTTTTTAAACGGGCTAGATGTTGACTTGTTCTGTACCAAAATATTAGATCTCAATGCAATCTGCAATTTTGTTTTCGACAACTTTTTTGTGTGGAACCATACAACCCCAAAATTTTGTTCTAAGTTCTTAGATTTTGAAGTTCATTTTTTTAAAAAAATCAAACGACCTTGTATGTTGACATGATTTATAACAAACATGTAGCTCTAAATGGGATTTATAACTTGTAGTTGACAATATCTTTATGTGAAATCATATAGAGGTCCAAATATTTATTTTTAATTTCTCATATTTATTTATTTTTATTTATTTTCAAACCTTTTTAGACATTGACGTGGTCTATATCAAAGTTATAGGTCTCAGTATAATCTAAAATTATGTAGTTGAAAACTTTTTTAAGATCATCTAGAGGCATAATGAAAACTTTTTAAATTGGGATCATTTAGGGGCCCAAATAGTTGTTTTAAGTTTTTTTATTACAAGATTCATTTTTTATTTTTCTCAAATTACCTTGTATGCTATTAAATATGTAGTACTCGAAGAGAATTAAAACTTTCTAGTTGAAAATTTTTCTATTTAAAATCATTTAGGAGTCTAAATATTCAATAAAAAATAGCATGACTAAAAAATGAAGACATGTCCACATGCCACATCAGCCAAAATCACAATTGAAACTATGAACTATTTTAGGGGTATTTTTTTCCAGTTTCAAAAGTTAAGGGGGTAAGTTATCCCATATTCGAGTTTGAGTGTTTTGTTCTAAAAATTTAGCAATAAATTTAGGGAGACAAAACAAATTTTACCAAAAATAAAATCATCGGGAGCACATGTGGCCGTAGCCAATCATATATCACTGTCATATACGGAGTAATACAGTAGGATGTGAAATAGAAATATTTTGTCAAATACTACAGTAGGATGTGAAATGGAAATATTTTCCCTAGTTTCCCATCCAAAAGGATCACAAGTAACAAAAGAGCACGCACCTTTTCCAAGGAATTATAGTGACGCAACAATGTCACCACACAGCCGCGGTGCAACTTGAGAAAAAAAGGAGGAAAAATGACAAAAACCCTGCCTCGTGAGATGAATTCTCAATACGTGTTGTTGTCAATGCCTCACATAGTCGCATACTACAATGCATTCAAGTATTGACAAAACTAAATTCAATGGCCTAGTGTTCAGGCACCGCCCAATATTCATTCATTACAAGTCATAATCATGGAAACTCCGCGAAAATGAACCACATTCTTGGCATCTTTTTTCAGTTTTTTCTACTCGATTATTTGGCGGCCATTTAAGAGCCAGGCGTTGTTAGTTGAGCAACCGGCTGCCCCCTCCCCTCCTTTCCCCCTACAACACCAGTCCCTCCTTTCCCCCAACAACACCAGCATGGTCGGCTAGGGATGATGCTGACCTGGCAGAGGATGATATGGGACCCATGCAGCTGACCAATGCTGCGCGAGTGTACAATTCCCTGCTCTCAAGTGTCGGATATCTCAGGATAAGCAGCCCAAGAGAGAGAGAGAGAGAGCGATTTTTATTTTGAGAAGGCATTTTCTTGTGAACATGGTTGAAGTGTAGCTGGAGGTTAAGTTTTATTTTAAATTTTAATAAAGAGATGGAGGCTACGGGCTAAGGCCTTGTTTAGTTGGTGGGCGAAAAGTTTTTGGGTGTCACGTCGGATGTTTCATGAGATGTCGAAAGGGATGTTCGGATGATTAACCATAATTGCTACAGTAACACACATGTGTTAATGATGGATTAATTAGACTTAATAAATTCGTCTCGCGGTTTTTATACAAACTGTGCAATTAGTTTTTTTATCTATATTTAATACTCTATGCATATATTAAATATTCGATGTGACGGGATAAAATGTTTTTAGGCGGAAACTAAACAGGGCCTAATTATAAATTTGGTCGCTGCTGGTAAAGAAGTAGAACAGCACGGCACTTCACACAGACGTTCAAGCGAATTCAGATGCTATGGACAAGAATTCCAAGCGCAACAACCTGTGCAATGTGCATCACTGCATCAGTGCACGAGACCACACATGTGACCATACTCCACAGGGACGGAACGGATTTATTAAGCCTGGAAAACCAGAGAGCATATCGTCGGAGTAATTCAGAATTGTTTCCAACTCTCCTTTTTTTTTTTAAACGAATCAGGCGTTTCCAACTCTCCTATGTTGTCATTTTTCCAAAGTTCATCCGAGCGCAACAACCCGTTGTGTTGCGACATGTGAGGAAGGCAGTGAAACACAAAATGATAACGCGTCTATGATTTTTTGTTTTACCCTAATTTTATGGCATTTGATTCAATACATAATTTATAAATATTTTCTAAGCGAAATAATCTACTCCCTCCATTCTAAATTATAAATTGTTTTAGTTTTCTGGACACATAAATTTTATATATTTAATATAGTAAAGGTTAGACTACTTCCAATTTGAAATGGAGGTAGTAGTAAACACGATGTTTGACCACAAATAAATCGGAAATATTTTGATCCCAGTGTTTGACATTTTTCTAGAGTATCAGACGGACACAAACCTTTTAATTCTCGTGTACTCCCATCTAATTGACACCGTCCCTTCCATTCTTATACACTCAATTCATCATCCCGTGCGGGACCCATATATAATCCTCTCAGCTCTCTTTCCCCCTTCGTCTTCCAAAGCACGAACGCAAGAGCTTTCTCCTTCATCTTCCAGGGCATGAATGCAAATTCTGGGCAGCTGCCCATGGCCGTCGTCACTGCACGGCTTCTTAAAAAAACAGCACCGCTCGTCTTCTCCATCACAGGGGCTGCCCGCTATGGCCTTCTCCAGCGCGGAGGCGCCACACCTGCGCTGCCCCGCGCGCTTACGCGCCCGTGCTACGCCACCATCCACCTCGCCCGTCGCGAAAGGGGAGGCAGGGAGGCCTGCGCCTGTGCTCCCATCCACCTCGCGCCGTCAGCAGGAAGGGGGAGCTTGCTTCACCGCAGTTCCCCATATAGGTAGGATGTGGCCGTCGTTGACGTTGCGTTTCAAGTATTTCAAGCGTTTTCAGGCATGTTGCAAGCATTTGTTTCAAGTGTTTTGGTTGTTTCAGATATATATGTTTCAAGTGTTTCATACGAATATTGTAAAAGTAGTCACGATGTTGCATATGTTGCAATGACTGTATATGTATATTGCAAGTGTATGTTCCTAATGTTTCATATGTTTTTCAAACGTATGTTGCAAGTGTGTTTATCTAGATACTGTTTTCTGGATGTTGTGTATGTTTGCAATGGTTTTCAAATATTTTTGTAAGTGTTTCAAACGCACGTTTCAAGTGTTTTATCTGTCTTCTTTCGTATGTTGCAAGTGTTGTATCTGAATGTTTTAAAAGTAGATTGGGTGTTGCACATGAGATACGCGTGGGAAGCGGGTAAGGGTGCGAGCAGTCCTCATGCGCTGTCCGGTGGCGCGAGTGACATCGCTCGCTCACTGCGTGGGCACTGTCCGACGCCAGCGGCCCGGATCAGACGTCCGGAAGCTGGTAAGTCCGTAAATAAATGAGAAAAAAAAAGTAGAAGCAGGAGAGAAGCAGCCGAAAGAGTACGCTCTTGCCAGACAACTCGAAGCCATTTTAAAAATAAAAAAATAAAAAAATAAAACTCGAAGCCATTTTGGCCCAGCTTCAGCCTTACTCTATTTGAGCCCAATTAAAAAAAAACCCAGCATCAATCGTCTCCGGGCCAGGCCGTGCGAGAACGATTTCTCCTTTTCGCTAAATTTTACAGATTTTCCTGTCACATCGAATCTTTAGACACATGCATAAAACATTAAATATAGATAAAAAAATAAAACTAATTATACAGTTTAGACGAAATGGACGAGACGAATCTTTTAAGCCTAATTAGACCATGATTGGACAATATTTGTCAAATAACAACGAAAAGCGCTACAGTGTCATTTTGCCAAAAATTTCGGATCTAAACCGGCTCTTTCTCTGCTCATTAAACAAAAATCAGCGCGAATCTCCGCGCAGGATCAAGCGTTCATAACGCTGCCCGCGCTGGGTCCGCTCTGCAGTCAGCCAGTGACGAAGCGTGCGTGCGTCCAGAAAGCATCTCTGAGCCGTGCGGGAGGCATGGGCGGCGGAGGGCGGAGGGCGGAGGGGTCCGCGGGGCCTGCCGCCGGCGAGGTCGAGGGTGCTGGGGAAGCTAGGACCCTCCTTCGGCTTCGGCGCTGGCTGCGGCTTCGGTGTTGGCGTCGGACTCATCGGCGGTAGTACCCCTCCCTTGAACCCTAAGACTCGTTCTTGCTGCTGTGGAACCCTCCCCAATTCCATCTGGAACTCGTGGCACTCCACTCGCTGCGGTTTAGGCCGATCGATTGCTCGTTGTGGAAAAAAGGCTGATGGATGACCAACCCTGATTGGAGAGGGCTGGAATTGGGGATACCTCAACATTTTCTGAACTTCATATGGCTTTAAGCCTGCAACCTATCGACATTTAGACCTAGCACTATAGCAGCGTAACAGTGATACATTAATGAAATACAAATAGCACCAATGCCAACATAAATGGTACTTCCAATTACTGTTAGTCAGTGTTTAAAAGAATATTAAATAAACCTGACATATTCTGCACCTTATTGTCGTGAATTATACATGGATTCTAGGTAAAGTAACTTCTACCGCGCAGTCAGTGGATTTACCTTCAACTTTATGTTTAGATTCAGGATGTTTGTTGCATGGTGTTGCCCTTTCTTAATTGATGGTGAATTATTTACAATATGTATTTCATTGCTTGATTGATGCGTTCAATGATGATGTAAAGACTCTGAACTTTCAGTTAACTCCTGTTTTTCATATTACCAATGTGACTGAACAGGTGCAGGAGTTGGTTCTGGATTCCCTGGATTAAGCTTGGGCTTTGGAGTTGGTGCGGGCTGTGGTATAGGGATTGGCTTTGGTTATGGTTTCGGAAAAGGAGTCGCTTATGATGAGAATGGGAGATATTCAAACATTGGGAGATCAAAGCAGAGATCTAAGGGCACTCCATCTGAGTAAGATATAACTTCATGGAAAATACCTGTTGCAAGATGATTTCACCGCATTCTGCTGGGATGCCTGTTATATCTGTGAAAATCATGTTCTTTGAGCTGAGTTTTTTTTTTGTAATTTCTCCAATTATTTTGATGACATAATGCATCACCAGCATATAGGAAATTTATTAACTGTTTCCATACCTTGGGTACATTTTCATTATGCCTATTTCAGAATTATTCAGACCTTAAAAAAACTAACTATTTAGATTATAGATTCAAAATAGTAATGTCTAGAAACCCTGCATGTAATTTATGTGAATGCAATGTACCCTTGCAAACTTGGTAAGACTAATAAGTTACTCAAAACGACTTTTTTTATCGAAAGATGATGTAGGGTTTAAGCCCAAAAATTATGACATTAATACTGTTGGTCAATGGCCTCTTGTCCAACTGAAGTACATTTTTCTTCCACAACGTTTTGATTTGTTCCCAGCAAGGTTATCAAGTCGTCCGGTTAATCACGATTAGTCGGGCTTATTGGTGCATGGTGATCGGTTATGCACTGCGATTAGTTGTGACTAGTCGGGTTAATTAGTGCCATGGCGACTAGGGTTCCCAGATATCTTTGCACTGTTACAAGCAAAAATATCTAATAGAGATTTGTGTCATTTTTCAGAGACCAGATCGATATCCTGGTTGATGAACTGATTGAGAACGCAAAGAAACTAATCAAAGCAACATCAAAGGAGATCGATAAGTGGAGGCGAGCTTAATCCAATTGGCACCAGGATCTGCTGATGTTTATATGCTCAGGACATTGTGGTAGGTGCATAAACCTCATTGAAACACACTATTGCTTGTGTGTGATTTGAGTTAATTCTTTTTAGGAGTCTGTACCTCGTGAGAAATGTTGTCCATATTTTACTTGTAGCAAATGCTAGGTTTGCCCACGTGTGCTAGGATATGATTGAATGTGATCACAGAGTTGACCATTACATTCTAAACAATATGCTGGATCGCTGTTTCAGATCCTTGAGTTGTTATAGCATGCTCATGGCCATTTTATAACCGTGAAACTGTTGACCTGAATTGGTCGCGGACTTTACACTCCGTAGCTTACTCCAGTATGCCACTCACTCCAGTCCCAGACTCCCAGCTATATTGTATAAAGTACTAAAGTGTAACCTTAATGGCTTATTCTTTATGTATTCTTGTTTAACAAGATTCAATGATTATTATCCAATGCAATTGTGGGTCAAGTGAAGTGGGAGCTTATTAAGTTTTCTGTCAAATCTCTCCCACTTTTGTACCGAAAAGATTCTCCATGATAAATAATTTAAACTCTATTCAGCAGTCCTCAAGAGACAAGTCATGTAGCTTGATGATTAAGAATGGGAGCTCCATGGGAGAGGGTACTGTCAGCTGCTGGTGCTGAGTGCTACACTGCTACTGCTATGTCGACCGTAGTAGGATAGAATTGTAGAAAGTGCTGTGGCATGAACAATGCAGTTGAAATATATTTGTACTACAGATTTCGAGTACAACCCAATAAAAAAAAATCTAGACATTGAGACAATCGATCTAGGTATCTCAAAGTTCATAGCCGACACACGAAACATAGGAATTTGACAGGAAACAATGCCGTTCGCGCGTGATTCCTACTCAATTCTCACAAACTGAAAACGTCTAAACAGGGCGGTAGATGGCTGGCTCGCTCATAAGAGCACCGACGGATGCATCATATCATGGATCGTGCCTGGCAAAGCTGAAGCACTACAAAAATGTACAGAGGCAAAATGATTGGTGGCATCGTTCCTTCCAGATCTAACCAGACATGGTCGTAACGCAATGGTGGCACCCATGATTACCTCGCCACGATCTGCTCATGGGTTCGTCGAGCACGTACTATGATGACCGCACACCCCAAGCCTCTTTGGGAGTTCATGGGACATGCCAAAAAAGGCATGTACTATGGAATGATGGGCGACCTTGCAGCGTAACGGCAGGAACGACCATGATTACCACGCAAAGAGACAAGTTTATTGCAAGGCAAGGGAGTGATCTCCATTGGTAGATGCACACACTTTGGTTTGGTCATTTGGTCTATCTGATCGTGTAAACATGTCAGCTTAGCATAGTTATCTAAACTCTAAACAAATACTCCATCCATTCCAAATTGTGAGTCATTTTGGTTTTTTTAAATACATAGTTTTTACTATGTATCTAGACATAGAAAATCTACGTAAATGGCGAAGTCAGGCTGGCAATGAATTGTGATAGATTTGGCGAAAAATGAACTAGAGCAACATCTTGCGAAAAAAGAATGATCAGCAGAATTCATACCCTTACAAAGCGGAAAAGAGATTCATGCGTTCTAAATGAAGCTTAATCAAATTCTGTCGGCTAGTATAACTAGCAGCAACAAAGGAAAGATTGTTCATCCAAGTATCCAATTGAATTATTGGAATAAATGTTTGGTAAGGAGAGAAAGGACAAGAGTATGAAGCAATAATGTTACTGAGACCACAGTCGTCTACAGGAACATCAAACATTTTCAACAAATCAGAACTATTGCTAGTACATTAAAAAACCTGATTATTATTATGAACATTACAATCCCAAAACCTAGAACCACCGAAACCAATAGTTAAGTCAGATACTCAGAGAATAATAAGACCAAACAACAAGCCCTTGAAGAGACTAATATCTTCACATCGACTGTCCATTGCAACGACGTCCACTAAAGCGCATAGCCGCCCATCATGACACGTCCGGATCCAGTCCTGCTGATCCCTCCTATGTACCAGCAATAATCTCCAGCGATGAAACATATTCGTTACATTCGTACCATTGATCTAGCACTGCATTTTCAGAAATAAGATCACCGCCCTGTCTTTGCACGCTTCATCCCCGTGGAATTGAAGGGGGACACACTGGGACTAAGATGGGAGCTTGGGCTTTCCTCCCTTAGAGTGCCATTAAGTATAGCCAATTCTCTTAGCTGTTGTTTCTTGTAGTAGTCCATGGACTCATCCTGTTGAGGACAGCAATCAAGGAAACATGTAATGCCAGGTTAGAAGCAAAACAAATATTCAAAGCGAGTAGGAACAGACAAGAAGTAAAATGACAGACCACTGGTTTCAGAAGATCCTCCAATATGGCCACTGCTTGGTTTAGTCGGGCATCGACAATATCTGCTGGGAACTCAGCTTCCACAAGAACATGCAGTGGATCATTTAAGTGCTCATAGCCAGGCTTGTCTCTGAGTTTGTCTTCCTATTTTAGAAAAGAAAAGGTTTTATTTTTTTGAACCTCTCCGTTATAATTTTATGGTAAGGACTTTAAAATATTGTTAAACACAACAATAATGCTCACAGAAAATGATTTATAGTCGTAACTACAATAACTATTTGTATACAAACAAACAACTGCCCCATAATTATTATTTTGGTAAGAGATCTAAGCACAGGGCTGTAAGTCAGACACAAAAGTTACACCTGACAAACTGAAATCAGGATAAAATTCAGTTAGGAGGCTTCATCACTGTAAATATGAATTGATTTCTGTGATGATCGCAACTAAACAGAGCATTCCAAAGATGTCCTAAGAATATCAATATTTTGAAACTTTCAAACTAGCAATTTAAAATGATAGTGCAATTATGGCCAGTATCCACTATACAGTGTATAACGCAAGAATATATATGCAATGTATCTAATAAACAAAACATTATACTACTAGCGCATAAAACTCAGGAATCATAATAGAAATATGCTAGAAGGTTTGGTTCTTCCACTCTGTTTCCTGGCTAACATACTGCAAAGTTCAAAATTATACATCTTGACAAGTCATGGATTGCAGCGTACGACACTTCGATAGCAAAAACAGTGGAGATCGAAACTTTATACATCAAATAGTGCCTATTATCTGTTTAACAGTTTTCTATCGTTTTACTTTAAAACATAATTGATGCCTCATTGTGAATACTGCAATCAAAACTATCCTTAGTTTTCTAGTAATGGAATACAGGCGATTTAGATTACCATTTACAAGTCAGATTCTGGTGGGCATATTGAAGAGCAAATGTTAAGTACTGTGGTGAAATACAAGTGCTCCTAAAAGGTTCCAAGCCTTTCAATAAGTATAGGCAACTACAACATGGCAGTTCTAATCTGTGTTTATTTACCTTAACAGAGTCTTTCACTGAACCCCGTCCACGAATATAAACTCTACATTGGGTTGTAGCTTCAACTCTTTTCAAGGAGTTCCCTCGTGGCCCCAACAAACGACCAACAAAGTTGTACTAATAATAGCAAGATATTATGAATAATTTGGATTTGTGGTAGCACATAATAATGGAAGATATGAAGGTTCCAAATAGCTAAAAGTAAGTTGCACATACGTTGGGATACTTGTCAACAGGAACATCCATCCTAACAACCTTTTTGACAGTAGGGCTCCCAACAGCTCCAGGAGTCCCATTCCAGTTCATGGATGGCGATTGGAGTACACCACGATACTGAGAAAAAATGGCACTTCAATTTAAGCATGTAAAATGAGGCAGTTCAGGCATGTAAAATGAATAGGCAAAACAAGTATGAATTCAGACAACCTCTGTTTGCATTCCTGACCATCCCTCTAGATCCATTGGTTGACCATTCATTGGGTGACCAGCTAATCTTAATGGGCTTGGGCTGCCATGATCGATTCTCTCAGGTTCAACAAAATTTGGGTTAGGTGGCAAAGAAGATGCTCGCAAAATTTCTGCATTGATGAAAATAAACCGTTAACCATTTTTTTTAGATTAAGGAAACAAAGAATTCCGGACTCCAACATAATAGAAGTTGGGATGAAAACAAACTGTTGACCGATATGGGGTGGAATCAAATATATCTTATCTGAAACACTACCATATAATAGAAGATGCTACTAATGTCTATTTCAAGATCAGAGAGAAAGGGAGACCATCCAGCAAAGATTTTCAGACATGTCTAAAGCAGGAACTGAAACTACTGCAAGAAGCTAGAATACAGAAATCACCACACTCAGCAGTCAACATATAATGGCTTACATAATAAAGATTCTAAAGTAACAACGGTCTGTTTCACAAAATAGGTAACGATTGAAGTGTTCTAACTAAACTATATGATTGAAGAATTTTACAATTATCAACTTCTTTTGTATAAGCTCCTGTAATTTAAAACGCTGATGAAATATTCATGCATTTGCATAAATGGTATCCATTAGGGATTTGTAATTAATTTACGGTTGGCCAAAAACCATAATGTGTAGGACAAGTAAATGTTGTACATCCTTGGTGTGAATTAAATCAGTAACAAAGTTAGCGCAAACGAGTCCACAACACGAACTAACGAAGGATGGACAGGATTGTACAAGAAGATTAGCAGATTATGTCAGACAGCAAGGATAACTAAAAATAGCATCTGGCTAAATCATAATCTTATAGAAGCTTGTATGAAAAACTATTACAAACTGCAAATAAAAGTAACAACAGCACATATACAAAAAAACAAAAGGGCAAAGGATGCCAACCTTGGTTCAGAAGTCTGTTACAAAAAGGAAGAACTTGCATGAATGGGGCTAATTTCTGCCTCTCGGCAAGTAATTCAGCGAGATATCTGCCAAAGTTCCAAGCAAAACAATTTCATTAGCCCGATCAATCTTGTAGCTATGATTGTACTAAAATAACAACGATGATCACCCCATGCATTTAAAATAGAAAATTTAGAAAACAGGAGTGCCGAATGATCAGTACAACAAGCCGCAGAACAGTAGGAATTATCGATCGAGCTTAAAAAAACACTCTAAGAATGAGCTGGATGTCTTTCGTCGCCCAATGGAAGACACAATGCCGATTTATTCCTACAAGCCGTCTAACAACCAGCAACACATGTACAAAATCCGTCATTAACACGCGACCCCAAAAATCTTCGACTTGGCAGATAACTATGGCAGTAGGACAGCATTGATCGACGCCGAAATCACACCAAGGCGGTCGTGATCAAGCTCGCGCATATCTCGCACGGCAGTAAGAGAAACTCGCATTTGAATGGTTTAGCAAAAGGGATCGGCGAGAACACGAAAACCAA
The DNA here is from genome assembly GCA_038087645.1 of Saccharum hybrid cultivar R570. NCBI lineage: Eukaryota > Viridiplantae > Streptophyta > Magnoliopsida > Poales > Poaceae > Saccharum > Saccharum hybrid cultivar. Next base: position 1,617,679 of record JAQSUU010000433.1, read on the forward strand.
AACCTGGCAGAGATGTCAGATGGGATGCAAAAAACCAAGAACAGGAGGCACTGCACATACCTCTCCCTGTCCCAGGAAGAATACCTCATGGAATTGTGGTGATGAGGGGAGGAATGGACACCGGATGGTGAGTACTGGAAGAAAGGGGGCGGTGGGATCCTCTCATCCATGTCCCCCAACAACAAGGACACCAAGAATTCAAAAGAAAACTGCAAGATTGAATCTTCAGGCCTAACTAGGGGCCAAGATTGAACTGAACACAGGGTGCCAAGAGCCGCCCAAAAAAGAACCAAGAAACCAAGAAGAGGATACAGCTTGTAGCTATCAGAGCAAATGAATGGGGGTGGATGTCTGCGGCCTCCTATACGGAATCCAAGGAAATCTAAAAGGACAGAAAGGTGCCAATAACCAAGGAGCAAGCATAGGGATGGGTGGGATGATTATATATATGTGTGTGCATACATAAAAAAAGAAGAAAAGGGAAGGTAATTGCTGGGTTTTTTTTTTTTTTTGTCAATCAATGATCAGAGGCAGAGAGCCCAGGCTGTTCAGGGGTTGGCAGAGCAGAGCTCCGCTGTGGCCGCCGCCTGCTGTTGTTCTTGCTCCTTCGCTCTTCCTCCTCTGCAGTAGAAGCAACAGCAGGAAGAGAAGGGGGATGGGGTGGGTGGGAGGAAGCGAGACAGTCAGAACTCCACGGGAGCAGAGCAGGGAGGCAGGAAGAGACAAACCCAGGAGAGGCGACAGCCAGCCTTGGATGCCCTCTCGCTCGCCGACGTGTGAATGTATCGCACCGGTTGGTCCAGCTCAGATGATGCCCCTTTTTTACAAGTAACTGTCCAGCTCACACGATTGAGCTCCGCCTCCGCCTGCTTCTAGAGATCGTTACTCCTTTTTTCAGCTTTTAATTTTTTATATTTATTATCATATAATTTTCTAAGATCATCACTCCTTTTTCGCCTTTTTTGTTTTTTTATTATAATCTCCTATTATTTTGATAATTTTGCAGACAAAAAAATAGCTTTAGTTGTGAGCTTATCAACAGCTAATTGGCACAAAAGTGGCTGGAGATAACAAAAACTCCATCTTCAAAGCTACTTTGCCCGTGCATAAAAAGGGCTTCAGCCACTGCGGAAAATGCTACAGCGTATGTTACTTTATTGTATCAAGAAACGCATTGCATTTCATTAGTTATTACTATAAAGGTTAAGAAAAACTGGCGTCATGTTCTATAGTTTTGATAGCTAGTTTCAAGGAACTATGTTTTTTTTAATATTGTTCATCAATGTTATGTTCATGAGTGCAGAACTGTACCTTTTTTTTTGTGCTTGCCCCTCTTTTTCTTACTAGCCACTTGAAAATTCCGTAAACATTTATGTGTCACAAGTTGTCTCAATGATGTGTGGGCCCAAACCACATTATCAGTGGCACATGGTCGGAATGGAATGAAGAATTCCCCTTTCAAAGAACTCCACATTTTGTTGACTATAGTTCTAGAAATAAAAAATACAGACTTTTTCTTTTCGGAAAGAAGCGTATAAAACCACACTCACTTAAATACTCAATACATTTCAACTAAAAAGATAAGTTTTTTCTGAAAATGTTGCCTCTAAGATAGATTATGGAGTATATATCTATAGCGTGGTGGTGCAATAATTGTGCTTAGGTAAATTTAGGCTAAATGGCTCCTGTTTCTAAGAAGTCATTTTTCTCTTTCTTTCTAAAATGAACCGAAAGTCGTTAAAGTTAGAAAAGTTGACTTGGCTCTTCCAAGCAGCGTAGCAGGGAGCCTGAGCTAGGAGAAGCCCTCCCAAAATACCCTGTCATAAAAGAGAAACAATGGTTTACTGTATTTCGTAGCTAGTTAATGAGGTAAAACAAGTCCATAAGTCATAGAACTATGGGTTCACTATGATCCACTCGAAACAACTACATCACCACAACTCTAGAATAATAATAATAATAATAATCTAACAACAGTTGTAGTATGTGTCAAAATCGAACCGTCATCACCAACCTGAACCATACAGTCATACACACTAGGGCCTCGTTTAGTACCGAAGAGTTTTTGGCGAAAATGTCATATCGAATGTTTCGTGCGATGTCGGAAGGGGTTTTCGGATACTAACAAAAAAACTAATTGCACAACTAGCCTGGAAACAACGAGATAAATTTATTAAGACTAATTAATCCGTCATTAGCAAAAGTGTTACTGTAGCACTTTAGTGTCAAATCACAGACTAATTAGGCTCAAAACGTTCATTTCGCAATTTCCACGCAAACTGTGCAATTAATTTTTTTATTTCATTTACATTTAGTACTCCGTGCATGTGCCACAAGTTTTATTGTAGCACTTTTTGAATTCTGAATTTTGGAACTAAACAAGGCCTAGATAATCTTGTCGGAGCCCAAATCGACTTTCAAGTATGATCAGTGTTTGGATCCCAGATTATTATCTTCAAATAGTGATAATATTCAAAACATTGGGTTTGGCTAGATAGTTGGATTCTATAATCTCATTTTAGAATCCAAAAGTTTGGTTCTTATTGTCGTTTTTCTTGGAGATCCAAACATGGTTGAAAGGAGCATGCAAAACCATCTTTTAGGGGGAAAAGCATGATCATGAGTGGGATTTTAAAAACTCTAAAAAAAGACTTTAGCAATATGATGGTTTTCGAATCACGATGGTTTGTTCACCTAAATACATCATAACTTTTCAAACCAACATAGTTTGCAAAATCACAGTATTTCTCTAAAATTCTAAAATTACATTGCATCCATCCCCAGAACAGGGTTTGCATAAATGAAATAATATATTAAGAATAAGCATCCGAATGGGAGTTGGATACCATGAGGCAAACCCTGGGTGAGATCTTAAAACGAAAAAAGATAGTTTTAGCAATATGTGGTTTTTCAAATTACAAGTTTTTTTTCACCCAAACATATAACAACATTTTGCAAAATCACATTGTTTCTCTAACTTTTTTTAAACTAGCTATCAGGAGCGTTGCAATATCATGAGACCCATAGGCATTGCATTGAGAGTTACATATCATGAGACAAACCCAGGTGAGTGGCGATCGCTGAGAAACAAATAATGGACCGCATCTCTTGAAACAGCACCCCTTGGAGTGACTTTTTTTTTAAATGAAATAGTTCATTTCGAGCTTCTGCGACCGTACACAGCTAAGTTTTACACACTTGTCTAGCTAAATAGCTGATCATATAAACAGGATAAAATGAACTTAAGCAAAAGGATAAAATCATAAACAACATCTCTTATTGCTTCTCCATCCATTTTTGGCTAAATGTACACAGCAATGATCTCCAGTGTACTGTGCATCGTTCGGATGGTGGCGTACCTCGAATCGAATTTCTAACTAGATCACGGCGTACGTCTCACTTTCATATATGTTTACATCAAAAAGAAATGCACGTACTACAGAACATTGACATATGTGAACCACCTCATTAGTGTACTGTGTGTAAGATAGTAAAATGGGGAACTAACAGCTCAGCCTTCACATCTACATATTCTCAAAATTATTAATGTGGTTGCCATTGATTTCGGTAGGATGACGATGATGATTGATGGACACAGAAAGGGACGTTCCATTACGGCAGCAGATCGTATATACAGTATATCCTCTTTATTTCTGTAATAGAAATGAAGAAGAATAAATGGAGAGCGTATGAACCCGTGGGTACGTTTGGTTGGTGATCATAGCGTACCACGCCAAACCTTCGGTAAACTGTGGTTGTCAGAGAAAGTTTGGCAAATAAAATTGAAGCCACACTTATGGCAAAGTTTGACAAGAAAATGAGTTTATGACGTGTGGGACGGGGTGCTAAGAAAGTGTGTGTGGCAGAACCGCCTAATCTAATGCCCTCCCAAAAATACTCGTCTTTCATTAGACCCTAAGTACCCAAGGGAGAACACTAAACTAAGTGATTCCGTCGAGCACACCGCAAGGGAGAACTCGAAGATCCACATTTTTACATCAGGATCACAAATGAGAGAGTGAAGCTTACAACATCCTTACCATTTCTTACATCACTTTTAGTACAACATCAGAGTAATTTATTATTTGATCCTAACAGTGGAATATAAAAGGTTAACATAGTTCAGCGGAAATGAAATCATTTAATGATAAGGTAAACATTAACATGAAGAACATTTAAATGCATTAAATGATAACAGATTAATAGTATTTTCCTTGTAAAACTATTGGTGAGAGTTTGAATAAATAAACTCTACTCCGCATCATAAAGGAAATCCTCGCTGAGCCCACCAGCAGGTTTCCACACACAAAGTGTTAGCTTATCAACACCTGCCACCTATAACAGGGTAGAACAAACCCTGAGTACTCAATTGTACTCCGCAAGACTTACCCGTCAGGAGGAAAGAAAAACAACTCCAAGGATTATGCAAGGCTTTCTAGCTTATGGGTTTCTTGTTTGCGAGAAGCAGCACTAAGAGTGTGTCCTTAATTTCTTACTTTTATTAGCCGTATTTTATTTCTTATCCAACCTTCTATGTAAGCACCTAGTCTATAATCAAACAGGGTTGACCAAAAGGAACCATTTCTTCATCTCTCAACTGTTAGTTCTTACTACGATGCCAGAGCGTAGTCAAGCCATATCGTCACGCAGAAACGGCGATTCGCGAATCAATATGCCCAGCTGGGTGCCCCGAAAACACACGTCTTGCTCGTACCTCGAGCACAAGCAAGACCAACCCGTTCCACTCCTGTCAAGGGGTCCAGGTCTCCGTCCAAGCTCGAACTCTAAGCCCCCAACACTGCAGGCCCGACCTCAGTATGGTGCTTAGACCTACTCAACCCAATATATATAACCACCCTAAAAAGCCGGTCCGAAAAGAGCCGGAACCCATGACAAGAGAGAAACAAGTCTTCCCGCCTTCATAAGCAAGTATATGCTCGGGACAATAAATCTGTGACTTGACCAGGGTCCATGCAACGAACGGTCCTTAATTGACACAGGCGGAACAAATGCATCTAGAGCCCCGCTCTGTTGCCCAACCAGGTCTAAATCCATCCAACCCGTTCCGCCCGGTCTCCAATTATCCATATACATTTATATACCATGTGATAGCAATATGCTAATAGCAACAATATTATAATTCCTATCTCTCGCGAGTGACAGGCAATCACTCGACTTCTACCGGGATCCTATAGCGTAGCACACTACCCGATCCTATCGTACTAGTAAGACTCATAGGACAAGGATATATATATATATATATATATATATATATATATATATATATATATATATATATATATATGTGTGTGTGTGTGTGTGTGTGTGTGTGTGTGTGTGTGTGCAAGTGGGTTTCATTCAACTCCTTTAAACTTAATGCACAAGCATAAAATAAAGTGCAGAATAATAGGGGTTATGCACCGGTGTTTGCCTGGGTGAAAAATAATCAAGACATATGCAGATGCAACGTAGAGACGTAAATAATCAAAGGTTAACCACAACGCTTAAAGCATGATTTGCGCCTCTCAAGTTAACGCTAGCTCTAATGGCTAACGCACTAGGTCATGTATCCACGTTGACGAGTATAGCATCATTTCCCAACACGTTCTTTAGTTACTCGAACCCAATGCGTTGCTTTGTTCATTTTTCGATTTAATCTATATTCGAACTAGGGTTTATTAGCCATCCTAGTAATATAAATATTCTGCGGCTACCAAAATAGCAGTGAGCAACTAACAATACTATGAAGCTATGGTAACATTTTCAAAGCTAGTGCTATCGTCATTTTGCCATGAAAATTACTACAAGTTTACATTTAATAATATTAAGTGTCTCAGAATAATTAGAGCAAGCCTAAAAATATTATAAAACTATGCGAAACACTTACGCATTTAGATAGATCATGATTTTAGAAATCTAACAAAATTGGTTTCATAATTTTTAGACTTCTACACAATTCTATTTTGAATTTACAAGTTTATCTTAGAGACGAAATTGAGAAATGTTTTAGAAAACAGAGAAGGCCGGCGGCAACCCAATCGGCCCAGCGGCCCACTACAGTCTGCGCGAGCGCGGTAGCGCGCGAAGCAGGCCGGCCCAGTAACTGGCCCAAGGCAGGGAGCTCGCGGCGCGCTCGTGATTTTGCAAAACAACCCCTAGTCTAACCGAATACTACGTTGCGCCTCCACTCACTATTGCACTAGAGAAGAGCTTCGCAACGAGCACCCCCAACAAATTCATCTTCGCAATGAACCGGTCCCCGTCGCCCCTGTGCACGCCGGCGCGGCTCCGGCCGGCAATGCATGACCCCGCCGTCCAGAAGAGCGAAACCCCGGCTAGAAGAACGAGCCGACAGGCATCGCGGGTCGAAACAAAACTCTAGGCGGTGGTTAGAGGCCGAGCGGTGGTGCCAATCCTACTGCCCACGATGACGGACTACCCGCCATGGTGGCGCGTCCGTTCCGACGGTTCTGGGCAGCGAACGGGCAGAAGAGACGGTACGAGAGCAACCCTAACTCACTCAGTGGCACACCGTGCTGGTGGTTGGGGCAGAGGACGACGAAGGAAGCCTGGCCACGTGCGAGCGACGATGACGGTGACGCTCTACGGTGGCACGATCGCGTCCGTGCAACACCGGTAGGGCCTTCAGCGGAGCTGGCGCGAGCACCAAAACCAGGGGATCAAAACGAGCCTACCACTGCTTTGGATTGAACTAGAACAAGAGTAGCGTCTTACCCCCAATTTCGAGTTAGGCGGCGCACATGGCGGCGGTGGGGGAAAGCCGAAATTGGCCGGCAACCAAGCTCGTCAGCGGCTGGGAGCGAGTCAGGCCGGTAGCTAGATTCCAATGCCACGCGCAGGTGCGAGGAATCGGCCAAAGATGCCCGGAGCTGGTGATTAGGAAGGAAGGGAGCGGCGCATGGTCACCGGCTCGCCACGGAGAGCGACCAAAGCGGCGTGAGCAGGCAGCAGAGCGTGAGAGGGAGACAGGGGTTCGACTGATCATGGGCACGACACGAGGATGAGAGAGGAGATAAAAAGCAGGATGAGGCAGACACAGTAACGCGGACGCAGTGAGCGAAACCGAAGGCGGTAAGATGACAGTGCTAGGCACAGGGCGTGACCTGCCTTGTCGTGACGCGCACCGACGGAGGTAGCGTGGCGTGTGTGAGCGCAGCGCCCTTAAAGGCAGAGCGGCGTGCAGAGCAGCAGAGGGGGCAAACCCACATGCGCTTGCGACAAGGTGAGTCACCACAACACAGTGTGACGACACGACGGCGGCAGAGCAACAGCGCGGCAGTACGAGACAGAGGGGGTGGCCGCGCGCAGCGGGTGGGGCAGTGGCGGTCGGCAGTTCGACGTGACGACGTGGGTAGCCACGGCACCGTGCGGCAGCAGCCCGAGGTGGCCAGGACGTAGGCCAGCCCCGACCCTCCTGGGGACGGCCTTGGCCCTAGCTACGCGGCCTCGCGCGCGCGACACGGCCGGGAACGACCACAGCGAGCACAAAGTACGAGGTGACCGCGCCCACACCCGGTCACGAGCGATAACGTGCTACGCACGGATTTTAAAGCAATATGGAACCGCTGATTTACTCAACCAGGGCTCAGTCCATTCAACTAGCCCAACACCGACACTTCCAGAGGGCTATCGGAACAAACGCCAGGACCCAAGGTCAACTGAGGAGGAGGATACAAGGGTGCCAACACAAACTTGTCACTGAAACGCTGATTCACAAACCGAGCGCCCAAGGGCAAGCTTGCAGCGCATTCCAACGATTTCAGGCCATTTGTACGAGGGCGAGGAGGCACCCAACCAGCCTGCAACCTATATCAAAACCGAGTACGCACTTAGAAGCAACCAACTATGGAAAAACTTGATATTAGAACTTAAGCCTTTTTGTTGGACATCAAATGTCAACATGGCATTGCCATCCCCTCTTCCGGTCTTAGACAAGATCTAGAGTTGAGTTCGGATTGAAATTCGAATTTGATTTACGAGCTTGCAAAATACTAGTTAACGACATTTATTTTCAAAAATGAAAGTTGTATTTTTCATCTATATAACTTGCTCGTCAATCTTTGCTTAAGCGCTACCCACCAGCTATATTTCTATTTGTGTTTATAAAAAATGTTTTTCACGTCAATTATTTCAAACAACTTAGACCGCATTCACATGATTTTACGTGAAACAACTAACTTACATTATTCGTTTATCATTTCCGGTGAGGTAAAATTGTAAAACTTGAGAGCTTGTTTACTTAATTTCTTTTAGGTTTTAAGCAAGGTGCTAAGCAAGCTCGTAACACCAGAGGTGTTACAGTGTGACACGCCGTAGTTGTGGTAGCGAACCAAACAACTGCCAGAAAAACCATGGTATGACTAACCTGTGACATGGTACGTTCTGGTCACGAACCAAACAGACCCTTAAGTACGGCGAGTGAGCCATCAACGTTGTCCCACGTTGCGGGAGAAGAATCAAATGCCGTGTGCATTTGTGGACCAGTTGGTCGGACCAAATTTTAAAACATCATGCGGCTCTGGTGCTGACCACTTATACTGTCTTATCTATTGGCCCTAATAATTATAATTTAGTCATAGATTAAGTAAGCTCATATGGTTGTATATGTACTATATTTGTATATTATTGTTAGCCATACAAGAGACATACTTTATATGTTGCATTTCTACTGTAGAAAGCAAGTTAAAAAGTGTGCTATAAGTTGAAAAGTAGAAATGTAGCATGTTGATCTATAGAATACATTTCCATCTTCCACCTATGAATTTGAGATATGTTTATTTATGAGCTTAGGAAAGTTATAAAATATTAAATTCTAAGCAAAATAGCCCAATCTAATAAGTAGATTTCAATTTCTCTAAAATAAATGGATCTAAACGGTCCCTTAAGGCTTTCTGTAACCGAACCTATTCAACATTTTGAAATTTATTTGCTATTAGAAAAAACAAAGAAGACACATTTGATTACCATTTTATTGCCGATCATGCACACAATAATACCTCTGTTGAAATCAATTTCGAGGTATTTTGTGATGGTAGCATGCAAAAAAAGGTGGGGATAATTTACATCAATCAAATCAGCTTGTAATTTCAATAGGTCGTCTTTTAATCAACTTCATCATTATGCAACCTGCACTGAGGACCCCTATCCTGCTGAACGCTTTCACGGTTGGTCGAGAATGTGCCAAGGAAGTTGTGGCATCTGGCATATGCTTACATCGTTAGGTTCTTTGCGGTAGAATCTGTCTATCGGGTTTAAGTTTTTGACTTGACATGGGTATTCGTATTTTTTTTAGATTTATTTCAAGATTTAACAACGTTTTGCTTTTAGTGGTAGGCGATGTTTCCGTCGACAGCGAGACGTCTGTGGTGACTTCGTTAATCTTAAGATGTGCCGGCATAGTTTTTCGGAGGTGCTCATAAAGATAGGATTTGCGTACGTGAGTGTGCGTGTGTGTTGATCCTCTGCGTCTGTACTTATGTAATTGGCAAAAAAAAAAGTAGGCACAATTTTCCAGATGTGTACACGTCAGCACGGTCCACGTGGATCATGCCGGCTCTTGAGTCTTCACAGGTCACGCTCACGCTCGAAGACCGACCACCCACCTGCCCGTTCGACGGAGCGCGAAACCTGCACGGACAACAGGGTGCACCTACGAGCGCCGTACTACGTGCGAGCGGCCACGGCCCACGCCACGGCCCGGCACGCGCCGAGTTTCGACAGGCCGCCGCCCATCCTGCCATGCACCATTAGACGCGACGACTATAGATGGTCACCGATGACCATTCGCTTTTTGTATTTTTTTACATTTTCAGTTAAATTTATTTATTTATTTGCAAAAGTTGGAGATTTCGCTAAGTGAATGGTTGAATTTCGTTTCCTAGACAGTGCACATAAAAGAATAATAACTTTTTATATGAGCTCAAAAGATATATAGCTCGATGAATCTATAACTTTGGAATTTCTAACTTTTCACTTTAAAAACTACTCCCTCCGTTCCAAATTATAAGTTGTTTTGACTTTTTTGGTTCATCCATTTTGCTATGCATATCTTGGTACTGAAATAATTGATACGATGTTCAGATCTACAAATATAGATATGAAACTTGTATCGATTATTTCAACACTAATAGGGCTTCAAATGAAAAAAGTTGTAGATCTCATAAAAAACTATGATTTTTATTTAAATTTTATTTTTATATGAGGTGATATAAAAATGTAATAATTATTTTAGAGATATTGCTATGTATAGAACTAAATAAATAGTTCCCGATTTATCCAATCGTTTCTAGCATATCTTTAAAAATTATATTTTTTCTGATGACCCTGAATAAAGAAAAATTATATAAAAATTATAGATCTCGATGAAACGTACAACTTTGTAGTTCACAGATCTTTTTTATGAATCCATATTTGTGATGAAAACTTGAAATAATTGATACATGTTTCAGACCTGCATTTGTAGTTGTAGATCGAAGCATTGTGGTTATTTCAGCATCAAGATAGTTTTAAGTACAAAAGTTGTACACTTAAGTTGTAGATCTCGTCAAATTTATATAATTTTTTTATTTATGGGAGTTGTGATATTTTAAGGTACACTACCCTAAAAAAGGAAATTATGTCGATTCAATTGGCAGTAAGAAAAATTCGGTCGGTTCCTTGGGGATATCTTAAGGGCTGTTTAATTAGTAAAGATTCACTCCCTGATTTTTAGCTCTAATTTCATGATTCTTTGATTGAGAGCAAATGAAAAGTTACTTTGATGGGTATTGAACGAGTAGTTGTTTTTTAGCTCTTAGTTTGCAAGCAATTCTTGCAAGATTCTCATCAAATTCTACTTGTATTTTACCCACTAGACGGTTTTAAAGTAGAATATGGAGTTGGGACGCTTGAAAAAGGCCCATTAGTTCATCTATCAGTCGGCGATAATATGCAATTATTTGTTAATAGTTTTTTTTTTTGCAAAAAAAATCCTGAATTTATCTTATATCTAATATTACAAATAAGAAGGATTCTTCCGCACGTTGTCTAACTCATCTCTCTAATATGTGGGGCCATCCTACGTCTGAACACTCTAACCAATTCTCTCTCATATCCCTTCTCCGAATAGCTCTACCACCGGCACTAGATTCGCAAACTCTTGCCCGCCTACTCTGATGAGGGTGTGGTAGAGAAACATGCTGGCAGGCATAGGTAGAAGCGATGCAAATAGTGTAGGATGAGGATCTGGTGGTGAGAGCCACTGCCTTCTTGGATGGGCGATGGGGGATGAGAGGTTGAAGGGTGGTCGAGCAGTAGTTGGGATGGTGGTGGCTGTCTGGCTGACTTCTTTGCACAATGGAATGTATCTAGGAAGCAAAGAATATCAACAAGGACTATGTGCTCATGGTCACAGGCATTTTCTTGGGCGGGTTGTTGGAGGGTGGTGGAGACGATCGGTGCGGTTGTTTTTTTTTCCGATCAAAGAGAATTATATTAGGTAATAGCTGAGTACATCAACATGTTGTAAGCACTCTGGAATACACTGCATATATCTAGAAACCGATTTTCATCTAAATTGTATCGTATGGATAACCGAACATGCAAACACTCGGCAAAAGGTCTGACAACAGATGCCCAACGAACGACGACCAACATTCCTACAGACGGAGTTGAGAAACTTCTTCTTCCTGATGTCTTTCTTTTTCTTCTTTCTGTCACCAAAGAATGAGGAAGACTGATCTGAAACTTGTTCTCCTTGGTCCTTCATCGTGGTCAGAACTAATCACAACAAAACGGAGAAGATACTAGAGAAAATTATTCTATAACGGTGACATCATCTCCGCCTTGATGTCGCCGTCCGAAAATAAAAGTGTCCATGTCGTTATACCGGTGAATTTGGTGATGTCGTAGTTGTCGCCTCATCTTCAAGAGCCGCCATGGAGAAAACAATTCGATCCTGCCTCCTCCTCGTCGCCGGTGAGAGGAGGAGATAAATCCCCAATATCAAAAAAATTGGCATGGAGAGACCATAACTCTAAAGACTCGATTAAAACTTATTAAAAATGATAAATCCCCACTCCCTTGACCTCCGGCGAAATGCCAGAGGAGAACTGAAGGGAATCAGTAGCGGCGGAGATGCTTAGGACGAGGAGTTGCCGAGTCGGGCGACCCCGAGAGGAAGGAGCGAAGCGGTACGCTGCCTCTGTGTTATGTTTTCGACTGGTGCGGTTGTTAGGGCAAGCATGACAGACTTTTGTGGACAAGAGACAGACATGGGCAACACCAACGTGTAATGGCGAAAGCCCTAGATTTTAGGCTCACCACTCGTGTTGAAGGTACCGCCATGGTGAGGCTGCCATCATGGGCAGCAGTGGAAACAAATCTAATGTGCATGAAATTGGATACAAATGTCATTATTTACCATATTATTTTATTGGATCCGAATACACATTGAATATTCTTGAATACGAATGCAAAAGGAATAGCTCAAATTCGGAATCACGGTTCAGATATCTATTCGATTTAGTTGTTTATGAGCATACATCCGTGTTTTGCCAATGATCTTATTATATAGTGAATTCAGGGAAAACTAAATAGCCAACCAATCCAAGAACGGAAATACTACCTGTAGGACGTTGTCCGTGACTCTGCGTTCGGACATGGCTCCTCATGATCGGGCCCCAAACAAAAAAACAAATCATCATTTCCTTATGCTCATCCGTCCGTCCCTCCTGAGCTCACATCCCACTCCTTCGTGCTTATCCACCCGGCCTCAAAGCAGCGTGGCTGCTCATCCGTCCGCCCCTTCCTCCAGCCCTCACTCCTTCGGCTTATTCACCCGGTCTCAAAGCAGCGTGGCTGCTCATCCGTCCGCCCCTTCCTCTAGCCCGCGCTCGTCGGGCTACCACACTGTTTCATTTCCCTGTTGCCAGCCGCGCCGTGCGCCCTCGCTCCCTGCGTCTCTCACCTGCGTGGTAGCCACCCGTGTGAAAGGTCTTGATGGCTAGAGGGGGGGTGAATAGCCTATTAAAATTTTCTACAAAGACAAGCTAAACAAGTTTATCAATAAAACAAATAGCGAGATGCGAGTTTTGCTTAGCCTACGGGGTGTTTGCAAGCCACCTAACCAATTCACAATTCTAGTAAATGCACTCAACCGCACAAGTCAAACCGAGAAGGAAACTACAACTAGCAAGCTACACAAAGAAGCTACTCTAGCAAAGCTAACTAGCTAGCAAAGATAACTAAGAAAGTAATGTAGAGTTGAGTTAGGAGGGTATCACCGAGGGGCGAAGTATTGAGCCAACCAATATGATCAACAATGAATACCAAGATAACCGAACACCGGGATCAATCAATCACAATATGAAAGTGATGACACGAAGATTTATCCCGAGGTTCACGTGCTTGCCGGCACGCTAGTCCCCGTTGTGTCCCTCTTCACCACGTGGTTCGGTGGCTAATCGGTCACACACCGAGCCTCTCAAAAGGCGCCACAAGAACCTACCAAATGACAAAAGGTTGCAATGACACGAACAATATACTAATGTTGCCTTTGGCGCTTCGCCGAGGTAGGCACAAACCCCTCACAATCACCGGAGGTGGCCAAGAACAATCACCAACTCTTGCCAACGCCTCCAAGCTGCTCCAAGCCGTCTAGGTGGCGGCAACCACCAAGAGAAACAAGAATCCCGCAGCAAATCAACCACCAAGTGCCAACTAGATGCAATCTCACAATGCAAATGCACTTGGATCACTCAATCCCACTTCGAATATGCAAAGAAGCAAGAGAGATGAGTGGGAGGAGAGTTGCTTAGCTCGAAGTGCTCACAAGTATATCAAAAAGTTCGAGAGATGGAGCCTTGAGCCGGCGAACGAGTATTTATAGACGTACCCCTTCGAATATAGTCGTTAGAACTTAAACAGCCGAAATCGGGCTGACCGGACGCGCTGGTCCAACTGACCGGACGCGCCGGTCGCCCAACGGCTAACTTGTGAAGTACTGACCGGACGCGCTGGTCCAAACGACCGGACGCGCTGGTTGCCCAACGGCTAACTGCGAAGCAACGACCAAACGCGCTGGTCCAACTGACCGGACGCGCCGGGAACGACCGGACGCGCTGGTCCCGTGAAGGACCAGACGCGCTGGTCGCCTGAGCAGCGCTCAACGAAATAGTGACCGGACGCGCTGAAGAAAATGACCGGACGCGACAATGACAGTGTCCGGTTAGAGTCCAGTAAGCTCCCTGAACGACCGAACGCGTCCGATCATCACTGACCGGACGCGCCTCGCGTCCGATCATCGAACTGAAAAACACGCAGACACTGAACACTGACCGGACGCGTCCGGTCATGCAAGGACCGTGTCCGGTTCAGCGTCCGGTCACCTCTGTGACCTCCGTTCGCCTCCGTTTCTTTTCCGGACTTCCGGCGTAGTGGAAAATAATCGTTTCAACTTCTCGAAAACGCCTGAATCCCACCTCGCAAGCTCGGTGGGAGGGAGAGAGGAACCCAAACCCTCTCTACCGCTCAAACTCCACCGCCGTCGCAAACGTGCTAACATCACCAAGTGATCTCGTCGTGTGTGAGTGTGTTAGCATTTTCACAATCATTTTTCGAGGCGATATTAGTTCTATCCAAATGCATATGATCATGAAATGCACATCTAGAGGCACTTAGGAGTTCAATAGCCGCGTCATTCCCCTCTTTATAGTACGACTATCTATCCTATAATGTAACCACACCCACTAGGTGTCTTGGTTACTAAAACACAACCCTTAAGCATATACCTTTGCCTTGATCACGTAGGGTTGCGTCCAAATCCAAGTGTGGCCATCATGATCACCATGTCCATCTTGCCACCAACCTTGGAGTGTACTAATCCTCATATGCTACATACAACTTAGGCATGGGATTAGTACTTAGGCATTGTCACTAATTACCAACACCAAACATAGGACTTTCACCGTGTCGCTAAGCGTGGCTGCTCATCCGTCCATCCCCTTCCACAGCGCGCTTGTCGGGCTGCCGCGCCGCGCGCCCTCGCTCCATACGCCACTCACCTGCGTCGCTCGCTCCCTCGCTATTCGTCCGTCGCCCATTGTTGTTGGGCGCGCTGCTAACCCTGCTGAAAGCCCAAGTTTGGTTTTGGTAAATAATGACACCAAGTTGCTAATGCCATTGTGTCAAGTGAATTGAGTTAGGCATAGCAACACATGTGATGAAGGAGCAAGGAACATGATGGTGCATGGATATGAAATGACGATCATGGTGGAGATGCATATGAAATGATGATCATGGTGATCAAGCATGAGGAGATGTACATGGAACAAAGGGATCAAGGCAAAGGTATAATCATAGGGTTTGCTTTTGTCGGTCTAAGATGAGTAGAGAAGTGATTGACCGGGTTTAGGATTGATAGCCGACTATCAAGAGGGGCAATCACAGTGAGCTCGTAAATCAAGTGCTACTAGGTCATCATCTTGAGCATATGTATTAGGATCTAGTAGAGGGCTAACATAACGCCTTGAAAAATGATTGTGAAAATACTAACACACATGCACATGATGGTGTACACTTGGTGGTGTTAGCACATTTGCGAAGGCGGTGGAGTTTGAGCGGTAGAGAGGCGTTTTCGAGGAAATAAAATGCTTATTTTTCATTGCGCCGGAGGCAAGAAAAGGTGGCAAAAGTCCGGAGTGTTTATCTCTGAAAAACTCCAACCGGACGCGGTCCAGGGTGGACCTGCGCGTCCGGTCAGTTCAAACCGCAGGCAGAGACGCACGCGTGAAGGTCGCGGACCGAAGCGTCCGGTCCCTTACGGAACCGGAGTGTCCGGTCACGCACCCAGTGGGCAGCGCGTGTCTCAGTGCTGATCGGACGTCGTGGTTCGTCCGGTCATGTGCGACCGGACGTGTCCAATCGCGCGAGGAGCTCTCTGGACTCCGATCGGACGCCAGGTGCAGCGCATCCGGTCAAACGGTGTAGCGCGTTCGGTCACGGCAACGTCTCTCTCTGACGCACACTGCTGCTGTTTGTCCTATAGTGACCGCGTTCGGTCATCATATTTTTCACTGCGTTGTCTTACAACGGCTAGTTGCTTACCCCCTTCGCTATAAATAGATGGTGGACGGGTTTTGGCAGCTCACTCTTGACTCTTTGAACACTTGAGACATACTTTGATCTAGAGAACTTCCCCTCCACTCATCTCCTTGCTTGGTTGCATACTCTAGAGAGATTGAGTGAGATTCAAGTGCATTGCATTGAGAGTTGCATCTAGTGACACTTGTTTCTTGAGTTTGCTGCGGATTTCTTGTTACTCTTGGGTGTTTCCTGACATCCTAGACGGCTTGGAGCAGCGGTGGTATTGAGCTCGTGATTGGAGATTGTTTCGAGCCTCACCAAGTGTTTGTGAAGGGTTCTTGAGCCTTCCCCGTGGGAGTTCGCGAATTGGCTACTCTAGTGGAGCTCGTGGCTTGGAGGATCCTCATCTTGTGAGTGGATATGCGGCACCCGCTGAGGGTTTGACTCTTGATAGTCAATTAGCTCGTGATCCATCAAGTGGGTGCATCGCCACAACGAGGAGTAGCTTACCGGGAAGCAAGTGAACCTCGGTAAAAAATCTTGTGTCATCTCTTGCTGATGATTCTCTTTATGATTGTGTGTGATTGATTCTTTGGATACATCTTATCTCTACACCGTTGGTATATGAATCAATTCACTCCCCATTTTCATTCTTGCACTTTATCTTGTCTAGTGTGCTTAGCGTAGTTTGTATCACATAGGGATAAGTAGCTTAGTGACTTAGCTTTGTTGGTGTAAATTAGAGATCATAGTCTTGTTCACTAGAATTATATAGGTGGCTTGCTTAGTATAGTTGAGCTAGTGATAGAATTAGCGTCGCCATCTATTATACTAACAATTGTTGATTAGTGAAGCTTCTAGATTTTTTAAATAGGCTATTCACCCCCCCTCTAGCCATTTGGACCTTACACCTGCCATGCCACTAGGGCACACGTGCCGTGGTGCCTCAGGTCTTCCCCCTCCCCGAGCCAAGGGCACCCACGAGCGTGGCCGGTGCTAGTGGTGCTCGCGCGCCGCGACTCGCTGCCGGCTCCCACCCCGACGGCCGGAATCAACTGGCCCAGCCTTCCCTCCCATATGTTGCATATGTATGTTTCAAGTATTTCAGACGTTTCAAATGTATGTTACAATTATTTCATCTTGATGTTGCAAAAGTACATCGGAGGATGTTGCATATGTTTCAAGTGTTTGAGAGACATGTTGCAAACGTTTGTTCAAAATGTTTCATCTATTTCCAGACGTCTATTGCAATTTTTTTATCTGGTGGTTGCGTATATTTCACACATATTTTGCAACAGTATGTTCCAAACGTTTCAGTTGTTTCAGCATTTTGTTACAGCAAGTGGTTTCATGTTGCAAGTTGCAATATGGATGTTTCGTGTGTTTCACAGACATGTCGCAAGTGCATGTTCCAAATGTTTCATCTACTTTTAGATGTATGTTGCATTCAAATATTTTTCATGTTGCAAGTGTTTTATGTTGTACAACCGGGGGCTAGCGGAGTGGGCACGCGACCGGTGACGGTGGTGCTGCGGTCGGGGTGCGCTAAGGGCGTGCTTGTCTTGCTCATCTCAGCTCCTGAGTGCTACCCGCGCGGAGAGAGAGGAGGGGGTCAGGGGTGATCGGTGGGCACAGAGACAGGGTGAAGTGCGCGCGTGGGGCGGGGCAAAGGCGGACGGGGGCAGGATGCACGGGTGTCTAGACACGCGCGTCCGTCCGGACATCCAGATGCTAGCCACGCGCCCACGCCAATCCAAGAAGTGTCAGTAGAAAATAAGGGGTTCTCGACATACAAATACTTCAGATAGATGCAAATCAAGTAGCAGAGTTCTTCAACTCTTACACAACTAGAGCATGATTGATCCAAAGAGGGTATTCCGATGGAAACTAATGTGTGCTCAGAAAGATTTCTGATCACATATACCGACACAGACCGACTTAGGGCCTGTTCGGTTGTTCAGGAATGCGCCAGGAATTGTTCCACCTGCTCAAATTTCGTATAAATTTGACGAGCAATCCAGGTTGGAATCATTCCAGGGAAGGATTTGCTATTAACCGAACGAGCCCTTAGGGAATTCTGAATTAATATTCTTCAGCACGAATAACTTGACAGGAACACTATATAGGTTTCTAGAGCGATGGCTCGGCAAGAAAATAAGATCTACGAGGACTTCGGCCTAAACAAAGAATGGTCCAACGCTAACCGGCCAATGGGCCTAACTAATTAAATGTAAACTGAACTAGACTAACAATGCCAAACATTATCTGAAGATGATGGTGTAGGTTCTTATCAACATCGAATACTTGTGAATCAAGAAGTTATAGGCATAATTGGTTGCATCAGGATTCAAGAATTAGAATATGGAACCCCAGAAAATAGGACATCTACTTACAAGAACAAGACGGGCAAACTAATTCCAGTTAGAGTCTCTTGAACCCGGAAAGGAATACAGTGGGGTCATCACACCAGAGGATTTAATTATCAGTCTATGAATTTCTTTACTAGATGCACATATATATATTCAGAAAACTTTAAAAATCAAAGAATGTTCTCCAAACCTTGATACTTCCTCCTTAAAGCTATTCTCAAGCATCCTGCACGCAGAGATGTTCATCATATATAAAGCTAAAGTGTCATGGGCAGCCAACAGGCTGCCACTGGCCCAATAGGCCTAAGACGTCAGATGCAGAAGGGCGTCGTAGGGCGCGAGTGTCATAGTTGGGCCTTAAGCCCATTAGTGTTAATTAGTGTATCTCTTAGTTATTTATCTATAGGAATAGTACCATATTGTCTAGGCACAAGAGGTGTTAGTCCTATGTACCCTTTATAATCAGCCCATGAGGCACAATGAAAAGAAAGCAATGAATTATGAAGAAACAATTCTAGTCTCCCTCAATCTTTCAAGCTCTTGGCAAAACATAAGGCCTAGTTACCCCCAAAATATCCATCTTCATTATATCTGGTATCAGATAGCCTGTCGATCCCTCCCATAAAAACCCCCCCAAAAAACAATCTGATCCAGTCAATCCAGCCACAACCCTAATTCGGCCGCAACCACACCCCAACCGCGACGTCCCCATCCGTCGCCCAGCAGCCACGACGCCTCCATCCATCGCCCAGCCGCCGCGCCGCCTCCCTATCACCCACCACGCGCCGCCACCGTCGACTGTGTCGTCGCGGGACTCTTCGTCGCGCCGTCTGCGGCCCATCTCCACCACAGCCGACGCGCCGCCTTCCTCACCACCAAGGCGTCGTCGCGTCTCGTCTGCACGGGCCGTCTCCAAGCACGTCACGCCGTCCGCGGGGTTCGCCGAGCCGGCCGCGATTTGCGGGAATCCCCCGCCACCTCGCAGCTTCGATCCAGCCGTCCGCGCGCCTCCTCACCACCAGCAGGCGCGACCTCGGTCCAGATTGACCGCGGTTCACAACCGGCCGACCTCCAGCAGCGGGCGATCTTCTGCCATCTCCATCGAGCAGCCGCATTCAGCCACCACACCGGCCCTCGATGGATTTTCCACAGTTTGATGGGACCTCTGATCCGGTGGTCTTCATCAACCAGTGCGAACTCTACTTCCGCCGGGAGCGCATCATGGCGGAAGAAAAGGTATGGCTGGTTTCTCGCAATTTGAAAGCTGACGTCCGAGTTTGGTTCCACCAAGTCGAGCAAGATGAATACCAGGCATGGCGTCGCTTCACCGAGCTCCTGCAGCGGCGCTTCAAACCGCCCCCGTGCCCCGACCCGCTCCACCAACTGTCTCGTGGCGTCGACAACTCCCTGCGCATCCTTGAGGAGATGTCCACACAACTGGATCGCGTCCGGACGTGTCTCGAGGCGAAGGACAAGAGGGACCGTGAACGTCGGGCGGCTGTAGGCCTCTAGGCAGCAGTACGGGGCCTCCTGGCACGCCGCCGAGCGCATCTTCTTCGGGCAGCCAAAGTCTCCGAGGAGCAAGCAGCGGTGCGACTACAAGTTGCCGGGCGAGGTTTCCTTGTTGGCGTGTAGTGCGAAAGATGCGCATGCTCCTCAGCTCCTCGCTGTCGTGCGTGTTCGTCCCCTCGTCCCCTTCCATACATCAGGCTGCTCCGATCGCAGGGGAGGTCCAAATATGGGCGCTTCCAGTGCAGTGACCTCGCATCAACATCCAGCATCAGGCATCAAAGGCTATCTCATTCATCCTTGTGCCTGTCGTGGTGCTAGACACATCCAGCATTAGAGCCGGCTGCTTCACACTCCACCCTTCAGCCTACATGAAGCCAGCAAAGGCGCTCTTTCCATGGGATCCAGGTGGATATAGTTGTATTTTAGTTGTAAATAAGAATAGGAAGCCAAGATGTAAAAAGCTTATCCCTAGGTCGCGTCAGCTATCCAGCTCGAGGACGAGCTGGGTCTCCAAGGGCGAGGGAGATGTCATGGGCAGCCAACAGGCTGCCACTGGCCCAATAGGCCTAAGACGTCAGATGCAGAAGGACGTCGTAGGGCACTAGTGTCCTAGTTGGGCCTTAAGCCCATTAGTGTTAATTAATGTCTCTCTTAGTTATTTATCTATAGAAATAGTACCATATTGTCTAGGCACAAGAGGTGCTAGTCCTATGTACTCTTTATAATCAGCCCATAAGGCACAATGAAAAGAAAGCAATGAATTATGAAGAAACAATTCTAGTCTCCTTCAATCTCTCAAGCTCTTGGCAAAGCATAAGGCCTAGTTACCCCCAAAATATCCATCTTCATTACATAAAGTACAAAAGACCTTTCTTGTGGAGGCCTGTCAAGTTTAAATACAACAAATTCTTTACATTAACATGAAAATGCTTTGAAGGCAAGCCAGCAAAACCTGTTGACAATTAAAAAAACATTTTAAAAAATATGCATAGGGGAAAAATGCTTTCATACTGTAAATATGGTACCACAGAAATCACCTTGTCAGCCAAGATACTCTTGCTGTACATTGAAGATTATCAATCTCTAAGACCAAGCTCAACCTCAATGTCATCATCCTCTTCAAATAGCTTTAGCAGACGTGCATGTTGTTCCTCCCTTTTCTTCTTCTGCCAATACTTGAAAATGAAAAATGACAACAGAATGACAGACCCCACTCCTAGGAGGACAAACAAAACTGTTTTGCCAGTATGGCCCTTCGGCTGAGCTTCAGTTTTCTTATCATCGTTGGATGTTTGAGGATCACCAGCTAGCACTGCAAAACATTGTAGGCAGTTAGTTGTCAGAAATTGAAAGTCTGTGGAATAGACACCTATATTTTGTTAGTCTGCACTTGCACGGATTTTAAAAGAAGGGAAATGAAGCAACATCTGAGAACAAAAAAGGGATATCACATCACAATTATGTAAATTACTATCTTCAAGAATCCAAGAATGGTATAGCATACCAGAAACATAAACATTTGTCAGTAGTTAAAAGGCAAATGTATCATTATCAGATCTTAAATGAAGAGCTATTGCTTCATGATCAATGGACCTAGCATTGCAGTTTCCATCTGCACCAATCACGTCTCATTACCCAGTCATGTGCAGAACTTACAGAGTTCTGGCAGCAAAACCAATTTTAGATGGTACCCAGAGGCCATACATAAAACACTAGCTGGGCTAGGTAGAAATCCTAGTATCACCAGGCCAGCCATGGACAGCTTGAATAAATTCTCAGAAAGTTGACAGAACCAAACCCATTTATTATGTGCTTAAAAGGAATACTATGAATACTTTGTTACTTCAAATAACAGATTGATTGCTTATAAAGTGTCATGCAAAACAGCAAGAACTTTCACACTCACCACATTCATTAAATTGTAAATTGTTTATTGGGCTTTTGTAGTTATAAATAACCACAGCACTGGCCAGTTAACCCTAGTTAATTTTATCTTAACCTTCTGAAGTTTAATCTAACCAAAGAAAGACTTTGGTATTTCAATTGGACAAAAATCAGGGGGCAGTAGATAGGATTGCAAAACTCCCAGAGACCCCCATCAAGTTCTTTTTTCCGTAACGAGCAAACCCAAATCTCATCATTTCGAAGTTAGAAGAACCGAAATTATAGCAAGAGCTGTGTTGTCTTTGTTCTTTTTTTTTCCAGATTCAAGGTTCTAGGAAGTAATATCATCGGAGGTTTGTGTTGTTAAGATGCCAATCCAAAAACAAAAAATATTTAAGATACGCCACTTGCATTTTCACCTCCTTTTTTCTAGGACAAAATGATTTTTTTTGTGATATCTATATTTAACTTTCATAACTTTATCTCACAGAAGGACCAACCATGTGGCTTTACCACTCTAGATTAGAATACCTGTAAATTGAGTAGCTGACATGTGTGAAATCTATCATGGATGAAATATGACAATGGCATATGCCTAAGGGCTCGTTCGGCAGCGGCCAGACCAGGTTTCCATCCTGGCCACAATACTCCAGTTTTCAATACAGACTGCTCTGTTCCATCCGGAACGACCCCCGGAACGGCCCGTTCCGAAATAAACGAACAGGCCCTAAAGCAGTGGCGGACCCAGCCGGAAATATGAGCTAGGGCGGATCATTATATACAGATACAAAAATTCACCGATATACCGGTCTAACTATGTATACATAGGCTTAATTCAGCCATTTTAATTCACCTATATACCAGTCTTCATATATATGTATATATATTGTAATATCACATAAAAATTATCTTCTAATTCACCTATATACCAGCCCTAAGGCTGAGAGCCAAAATGGGCCACAAAATGGGCCTTTTCGGCCAAACGGCCCAGCAAAGCAAAGCTGCACGCCTGCCTTCTTCATCTTCAACCTCACGCACACGCCGCCGCTTGCTCACTCGCAGTCGCAGACTCGCTGCTCGCCGGCCAGACTGCCGGAGAACTGGGGGTACTAGTGGTGCTCGCCGGAGGGGACCTAGGGCGGCCGCCCAAGCTCGCCCTATAGGTCGGTCCGCCTCTGCCCTAAAGCAATGTTCAAATAAAGGTAACACGTAGCCGATGATGTAGCTCCTAATCCTAAGGCAAAAGAATGACCAGTTCCTTACCGCACGCTATAGTACAAATGGTGATTGGGTGATCTTTCAATCAATCCTATAAAGCATGGACTTAGTTAGCCTTTTAACAGATATAATACATTTTCTACTCCTACTAGGCTACCATGCCACAAAACTGTCTGAACTACAGGCAATAGCTTTGCTCAGTAATGTACAGAAGCGCAGCAATTTTGTTCAGAGTCAGAAACATGCAACAGCAAGGACAAACTTGAATCTAAGGAGGGAGGTTTTAGGGTAAAGTATTATTCCTTGTATATTTTGAATCCCACGAGAATTTCAATTTTCCAATGAAGAGATGTCATTCTTGCAGCACAAACAGTATAATGATTCGAACAAACTATTGTAAAGATATTAGCGGGTACATAGAGACGGCAAATTCATCCCTCCCTAATAATCATCCAATAATTGTCAACGAAAGTGCTGTCTAGAATTCAATTAGATAGACTAACAAAACACAGCAGGGAATCGGAATATATTCAAGGCAAATATTCGTAATAGCGATTCCCCAATCCCCCACCCCTCCTTGAACTAGATCTCGCCGTAACCCTCTACCGCAACGGCCCCGAATCCCACGGGCAACAAGCAGATCGAGAGCGCGAACCTGCGGTGAACTGGGCGCAGATCCCGGAGGCAGCGAGGAGGAACAGGGCGACCGGGGCCGGTCTGGATCCGCCCCTCATCTCCGCCCGTCACGTCCGGCCGGAGCGCGCCGCTCCCTCGGCTCGCTGCGGTGGGGTGGTGGCCTGGTGGTGGTGGTGGTGGTGGGTGGTGCGCTTGCCTGCTTGGGCGCGGTGGTGCGGGCGCTTGGCGGCCTGGCGCTGCTGGTGCGGTGGTGGTGCGGTTGCCGTGCCGGTTTGGCCTTGGCGTTTGTAGTAGTAGCCCGTGGCGACGGGTCGGACGTGGCCGGGTTTGGTTCGCATCGAAGGCTCCGCTTGGCTGCAGGTGGATGGTCCTTTTCGGCGGCGTTGTGTCGCTGCTGGTGGGCCGCGGTGGAGATTCGGTGCGACCGATGAGGCGTCTGAAGTTTCGTTGCGCGAAACAGCCTTAGGCTGTGTTCAGTTCCTCAAAAAAAAAAAATCACTGTGCAAACAAAAGATTCTCCGTCACATCAAACTTCCGATACATGCATGGAGTACTAAATGTAGATGAAATCAAAAACTAACTGTACAGCTTGGTTGTACTTTGCGAGACGAACGTTTTGAACCTAATTAATCAACGATTGGACACTATTTACCAAATAAAGCCAAAACGTGCTACAGTACTTTTTTTACACCTTTTCGCGGAACTAAACACACCCTAATCCACTTGTGACTTGTCTCGTCAAAACAACAGTGCACGCAAAAAAATGCACTGTGTTTAGTCCATTGAAAAATACACTATGCAAAAAAAGATTCTCCGTCACATCAAACTTGCGATGTATAGAGTACTAAATATGGATAAAATTTAAAACTAATTGTACAGTTTGGTTGTACTTTGCGAGACGAACGTTTTGAGCCTAATTAGTCAACGGTTGGACAATTATTACCAAATACAAACGAAATGCTACAGTGCCACTACAGCGAGTTTTGGCACTCCAAATTTGGGTTGTTAGGCTACCTACGAGAGTATAACCAGGGCACGTACAATCCACATAGACTCGGGGTCGTTTACAAGTGTCTTGAAATTGGCACACAGACAACTCAAAAGACACAATCCACAGAGATCGTCTGCGAGCTGTTTAATGTTTTGTGGGACAAGATCAATCATGAATATCATTTTTATATATCATTGTGTTGCTATTTGATAGATAATAAATCAGTACATCACCAATTTTCCAAGGCACCATACCTATGGATTAAGTGACAAGATCATGCAATATCTACTAGATCAACTTAATATATCCGCTTATAAGTGTAGGCCCTCTCCAAAAACAAAAGGTCTCATCATATACCTGGCACTCAACGTGATGATGACTGATATTATCATGAAGAACATAAACCCTTTGTCATTGCTAGAGAATCTTTACTCGGTTGCAATCAGAAAGTCTCACCACAATAACATAAACTAAGAAAAATTACATAGGGAAAAAGGATTAATGATGCATCATCACAACCCCAGCAATACAACAAGCTAACTTACCTCAGTTGCAAAGAAACTTGGTAGCTTCACATAGTTGGAGAAATACAACAGTAAAGGGATTCATTCTTGACAACTCCAAGCCAACCTATGTGTGACATGTTATTGCACAACAACAACAAAAACCATTACTTTTGACTTATTGTCTAGAAACTCACCATGGCTTCCATCCAAAAAATATATATCTGCCAACAGCTCACGCACCACGTTCCCACATCTCTTTCTTCTCCAATCATCTCACTTCTCATGACATTACTCTGTAATCTATATCTGCAGAAATGAAGCTATACACACACAACTGCAATCAGAATAATTGAACCATCAGGTAAGCTATACACATAATTCCAGCACGAATTCTCCTCCCTTGCTTGCGTTCTCCATTCCCTACCTAGTCATGCTGCCACTGGAATCGATCAAGAGAGCAAGGTGGTTGCACGAAGCCACTATAGATAGGAGAAATCAGGCTGCTTACCAGTACATCCTCGATTGTTGTCGGATGGGGATAAATCGATGGCGCCAGATGGGCGTGGAGGAATCTGCTTCCACCAAGCCATTGCTGCCACCCGTGAAGGTTGGGACCCCGCCGCCATGACTACGTCCTTGCTCTTTCTTGCCGCCGCCACGCCCTTACACTCTTCCATCACCGCGCCCTTGACTCGCTGGTGGAGAATATACACAGATGGAGATGTAGTGGAATATATGGTGGTGAGGAAGGATTTTGGCGCCATGGATCAGCCACCAGGTGCGGCCGCAGCAGGATCCCGAGCACACGTTCCCTAGAGACGACGCCCGTACAACACTGCCTCAGCTGTCGGCTTGGGAGCATGAGCCGCAGCCATCGCCTTGCCAAACGACGACCCCACCCATCTCCGAGCTTGCGAGGGATGTTTTTTTTGCAAAATACATGGTGCGCC